>CM035439.1:144659225-145251725 GCA_020310875.1 Ceratopteris richardii
TAGAGTTTGTTGTAATAACTGTTTTGAGCAGTCCATATCCTTCTTTTTGCATGTATTGACGCACATAATGCCTCTTAGACACTTTCACATTACATTTTGTACTTAGAACCTTTAGATTCAGCCTATATTCAGATTTTGTATCATACACACATTGTATATTGACATTTTGCATTTATGTAGTGTGTAGTAGCATTAAACTGCTTCACTTTTATAATTGTCTTGTCTCTATTTTATTGTCATTTCTCTCTCTTGATTAAGTCAAGGTGTGTTATGTCCTAAGGTTCAAGTGCTGGAAAGGTCTTGAATCAACCTTTGATTTATTGTTTGGGACTACTACACTTCCAACAAACAGTTCCAAAAATCAAGGCGGAAAAATAGGAAAAGCAATTCTTTTTTTTTTTACATAAGTTTTTTTGATAAGCTTTCTTTGAGAACACACACTACAAATAGTGGGCTTCTTATTATAGCTTATGACGGGCTAGGCTTGAGCTTGCCTTGGAGGGGACTTCTTCACCTTGAAGGAGTGGAATTTTGTTTTCATCATCTTCAACAAGGAGGACAGCAGCTTAGAGTTGTGAGTTCCTTATCTACAATAAGTGAGGGCTACATCTTGAAGCTTATCTATAGTTGGAGGAGATCATCTTCAACTTATGTGAATTGTGAAGCTATGAAAAAGTGAAGCGGCAACAGCACTTTATCATGCATATCATTATGCTTTTTTGTAATTTCATGTACTTCATGTTTGGGATGTATGCAATATATGTGGGGTTGTGCTCCATCTCTCTCTTGTCTTGCTTTTTCTCCACCTTGTCTCTATTTTCTTTATGCCTCTTTATTGCTTGTGGGCCAAAAAACCAACAAATTTGTAACGTTCGCAATTACAATGGTGTTACATTGCAAGTATGTAACACATTGCATTGCAATGTAAAAAAAACTTGCTCCCTCTCCTCCCCCCCCAAAAAGAGAGAGAGAGAGAGAGAGAGAGAGAGAGAGAGAGAGAAACCACATGAGCCTGAATCAAGCTCGCAAATTTTTTATTTTTTATTTTTTATTTATTTTTTTTAACGGTTTTTTTTTTTTTGTTTTGGGGGGGGAGCCCGGGGGGCATATTCATTTTGCCTTACAACTCCCTACTCCGAAACCTATGACCTTAAGATTCATTCCCTTCTCCGAGAAAGAAAGAAAGAAAGACTTTTTAACGTCTATTAGAGGCCAAAATCGGCCTATGAGACAAAACATATACATCAGTATGATCCAAACCACTGTGATCCAAAACGAAAATAAAGTGTGAGTACTGCAAACGGGTATAAAAGGAGGGATAGTAGCTGGCATCAAGGGTGTGGGGTGCTATGGGTATGCACTCTATATGCTCAATGGGTGAGATACAAATATGATATGCATAGGGAGGGGAGGCTCGATGGTATCACAACCCCCTAAATGCCTGGAGTGGGTGTAGGATATAATGCATTGGTGGGTAAGGCATCATGGCGATCCTCAAAATGCTCTGGGTGTCCAAATCGATAGGGGTGCGCTGCTGACGTCTCTGTATCTCCATGTCATGGCGTGCGTGAATCGCCTGAATCTCTCTCTGATGTGGATGAGCTCTCCGGACAAGGGGTCTCGGTCGTCGACGCTGTCGTCTAAGCTCCTCTGCTCTGTGTAATGTGACACCCCGCATCGAACTGGGCCCTCGAGTGTATGTGGGTCTGAAAAAATCTGTAATATAAGTCTGAGGGGGGGGGGGCAGGTGTATCTCCATCCGCTGCTGGAGGAGTGATGCACGGTGGTGCTGGAGCTCTACTAGGAAACGACCTAGAGGGCGCTGGTCCTCTGTCCCCAATAAAGCCCTGATCTCTCTAGGCCCCCGGAAGAGCTGTGGGTAGCGGTCTCTGATGTCCTCATATGCCTGGCATCTACATGTGTAGTGCTCCTTGTCCTCCACCTCCTCTCTACATATCCTGCATAATCGCTCATCCCTGGGGGTATGTGTGGCTCGCCCAATCTCAATCTCGAGCTGGTGTGATGATACTCTCAGCTGCCCAATGGCCACTCTCTCAGCTGGTGCCATATATGTATCCATGTATTGTGGTCTCTGAATGAAACCATCCGCTGTCACAGTCAGGAAGTGCTCTCTGTAGTGTTGCCTCTTTGTGGGAAGAGGCTCCCGTGGTGCTATCCATGTCTCCCTGACGTGTATCTGTAGTAGGTCCTGACGGATGATCCTATTCCTCTCCGAACGAGAGAGGGTAATGTGGGGGGAAGAGAGGTCATACTGAAAAGGGGGGAGATCCGTAATGCTCATGCCATGGTCTGCTAACCATCGAGAGAGAGAGAGAGAGAGAGAGAGAGAGAGAGAGAGAGAGAGATTCATTCCCTGGACCTTAAGGGATTGAAAGCTTGACTCTTTCAACACTGAAACTTGAAAGCTCAAGTGTTTGAAGCATAGTGGAAAGGAAGGTGGTTCGGTATGTTTGGTACGATACGTACGTACGTACGTGAACGGTTCGTGTACAGTACGTGGCAAGGAGGTTTGGTACGGTACGTTATGTTATATATATATATATATATATATATATATATATATATATATATATATATATATATATATATATATATATATATATAGTTTTTTCCATACTCGTATGGTACATTTTTCCCACCGTTGGACGTATGATATTATCAGACGTATGAAATCGTTTTTCATACCAACCCTAAATTGACTTTTCATACTCCAAGATTGTATTCCATTATATAAAAGCAATTTTTGAAACTGCTTTTTATACTCCCAAATTGTGATCCATTTTTTTATGTAAAAAGGGATAATCATGGAATGCATATTTTATGCATGATATATGTATTGTATATTGAGTCTATACAATATAAGACTTGCTCACTTGCGGTCTCTGACTATATTATCTAACGTACTGTAGTTTATATATTACATAACACTGTAGAAAGCAAAGGACATTGGATATAATGTACTCTATCTTATTGTATTTTATAATATGTACGTATTGTATAAATAGATTATACACACACCATTACATAATACATACAATATAATGTCTTGTATTGTATTGAATTTGTATTATATGGTAGAGTACATTATAGTGTCCTTTAAAAATGAAATAGAATACAATCCATTACATAATATATGTTTTTTGCATATTGCATGAAACCTACAATACTTATTTCTAATCTTTTATCCACATGTAGTTCTTGCTCATGTATGGTCACGTATGGTATTTTTAATCATACTTTTTTCGTACTTCCATACTCATATGCGCTTGTCGTATGGTTGCCATATGAAAAAACTATATATATATATATATATATATATATATATATATATATATATATATATATATATATATATATATATATATATATATATATATATATATATATATATATATATATATATATATATATATATATATATATATATATATATATCTGTGTGTGTGTGTGTGTGTGCGCGCGCGCGCGTGCGTGTGTGTCTATGTGTGTGTATGTATGCATCTATGCATTCATGTAGTTTTGAATGATATAATATTTATTTATGTATGTTGAAATAGTATGTATGTGTGTAGTTTACTACTATGTATGTATGTATGAGATAATATGTATGTATTTACAAGTAAGTGATATCTATATGTACATGCTTCTATGTATGTAATGTATATTTATCGATGTGTGTTATGTGCATGTTGTATTTTATGTACTATGTATCTATCTATGCAATTGTATACATCAATGTACTATGAATCTTTGTATGTATGGCTTCAAAGAATGCATGGAATGCTTCAATTGACAAACCAAAAAAAAATTCATGTGAACAAGTACCATACAGGTATGGTAAGGTACGTTCGGTACGTACCATTCCAAGGGGTTTGAGTCCAGACTTTTTCCAACTATGGTGGAAAGCAACATTTTAGGAACAGCAACTGGTTAGCAATGAGAGCAACGTTTGGACCTGCGTGTTGCGATAAAGTTATTTATTTTCAAAATTTATATATGTACTTTTTAGGTATTTTAGGTCCTATGATATATAATAAAGTGGGACATGACTATATATACCATAAAATACATATTACAATAATATATATAGATATTATATATATATATATATATATATATATATATATATATATATATATATATATATATATATATATATATATATATATATATATATATATATATATATATATAATATAGAGATTATCAATCTAAACTGGTCTTGAGTCATGACTCGTCACTCATGAGTCATTACATATCTTACTCAGTGGGTTAGATAATATATTACCATTTGAAAGTTGAAACTTCTAACTTCTAATTTATAGCTTCTAGCATGATACATCTGACATCATGATTCATAACATTTAACATCATAGCAATCAACAACATCATTCATGATTCATAACATTTAAGTTTTAACATGTTACATCCATCAATTATCATTCAATGATCATATTACATAACATCTTACATGTCACATGAATCATGATACATCATAAATGATAAGATTTAACATCAATAACAATAACATCATCAGCTAGATTCTAACAACATAATGATCATAGCATTTAACACCTAACTTTCTTAAGTTTCTAACTTTTAAAATTAAGCATCATGATTCATAACATAACACTTAACAATGTAGCATCATGCATGAATGATGAATCATGATACACCATAGATGTCACATGATCATATAATCGTTGATACATCTCACATCAAAATAAAAACATAGAGAATCAGTATGACAAATGGTAAATCATGACTCATGACTCGTGGAAAATGATAAATATGAAGTCACAAGTGAGTCATGACAAGTGTCCACTATCATCACAATAGTAAATGCATATCATGAAATATCAAATGTCAAATGTCAAAGACTCAAATGTCAATAATCAAACTCTGTCACTCTGACATGATGTCATATGACAAATCATCAACACCACCACTACCACTAGGTCCTCTGCATCTGCGAAATGATATGATATCATGCTGAAGTAAGGTCAACTAATGCTACAGCATAGGATATAAGTCCAGATCCTCTCAAGGAATATCTGAAAAGTATCTCTCATATTCTCTATATCTACTACATCCATGTTGACCTCCCTCACATCTCCTGTATGGCCACCACTCTCCAAGAGACACAAGTTGCAATGGCAATAAACTAGCCGCTCCAACTTCATTGTAGATAATCTATTCCTCTTTTTTGTATGAAAGAGGTCCCATGTGCTCCAATTCCTTTCACAAGGACTTACGCTGCATTCCTATGAAAGGATACGAACTGCATATCATATATCATAATTCAAAAAATAATTAGTACATAAATTATAATACATATTTAGCACATGACACACTAAAGACTTTTGACTTAGTACTTACCAATTGAGGAGCTTTGCACCATACATCTCCCAACATGATACTGACCGCAACTGAGAAGATCTCAAGCAAGTTGTACCTTTCCAAAATGACCACCACCATTTTGAAATACCAAGAGTCCTTCCAACTGAAGTCGAAACTCTATGTATGTGTGTGTGTTCCATGCACTCAAGAGCTCCCCATCCACAATGGATTGCTAAGATCTCCATAAGGGATGCAATAAGTGTGCCATCCCATGGATCGGGTGATCAAACCAATCCCATCAATCCCCCCACACAGCTTTAATGTTATAACCTCCAAGATCCTCCCTACCGAACAAGACAAAACACAAGCCATATTCACAAACAATAAAAGGGAGGACAATAGACTCACCTCCGAGCTGTAGAGCCAATACGGGCTCACCCACAGCCTAAGATCCTTCTGGCAATCAGAAAGCCACCTCTAAGGGACTTGCATCCCATACCACCAGCCCCACACCAGTACGGGTGATGAGGTTCTTCCAAAAGGCAAAGAGTCCAAGTGCGTCACGTCATGAATCTCTCACAAATGAGCCCATCGGTCCTATTTATAGGCTCAAATGAGGAGGTGGCAAAGTTCACACTGGGCGGCCAATTCATATTTGGTCGAACACTTAACCACATGCGCCCATCTAGATATCCTTTAACTTTGGGGACGTAACATTTCCCCCCTTATTTCTAATTGTTATGCTTAACCATTTCTTGGCTAAAACCAAGAGCCCAATCCGTAAATAACCTCGCTGACTCCCAAGTCAAAATAAACTCAGGCCGGTGCCTTCACTAATCAAATACTCAAGATAAGAAACCCCTTGAGACTTCCTCTCCCTCTAGTCCCAAACCAAGCCAAGTTCTAGCGGAACATGTCTAGCAATATCTTCCAAGCTCAAATCTCCTCCGAAAGCATCACATAAAATCATCATGTCTGAGCTAAGAGGCAAGGCAACTGTCATGGAATCAAGATACCTACCCAAGCTGTCAAACGGGCAATTGTCGTGGGACAAATATACTTGTCTAAGTCACCAACATGTCAACTATCACGAAAACAGGATGTCAGTGATTCCTCAAGATAGATCCGACTTACAAGATACACCAGTGATCAGTGATCAAATACAGATCACCATCGGGAAGATAACATCATGCACTTGTCAGTTTGAATTGTCTCAAGATCTAGGATTACCCTAAGGTACACCCTCGTGACCCTCCTACCCCACCAAGACCATGAGGTGCGCACATATCGTGTGAATAGTATGGAGAACAATGAACGGCAAGGAAGATAATGTAATGCAAGGATGTCTTCGTCGTGTTCTCCTCCTCCATCTCTAACAAGTCCTTCCTCCAAGGAGTCTCTGCTACAAACTAAGGATCCATGCCTCTCGGTCTCATGGTTGAGAAAGAGATTAGCTCATGATTAAATATCAAAATCAATGGGCTATAGATCAATGAATATTAAATACTATCATGAACATACAACAAGCAGGAAAAGTCACTCACCCAATCAGACCGTAAATGAGAGGTATATGCTGGGTGAAATCATACCATCCATAGTACAAAGTAGAGATTTAAATCATAGATTTAAATCGGGATTCAATTTAAATCGTAGAGATTTTTAAAAATAAAAGAAAAAATCGAGGTTTTTATTCATCAAAAGATATTTTTATTTTTTTCTTATATTTGAGGTATGCACAATCCCTATCGACTCATGTATACATTTTAGTGCCAAAAACACATAAAATACCTACTCTAGAACCCCTCCCCATTACATCATTACAATTTACATTGACGAGTCATACATCATAGAACTTAAATGAATGATAAATCATGAACATCATATCCATATTGCAATTTACACCATGAATGAGATAGTGATCGATGACATTTCATTACATGAATGATGAAAAGTAAAAGATATACATGAATGTCAATAGCTCAAGGCACGAAAACCATAGAACAATTGACAATGCCATACAAAAAAGCATAGAGTGATCACTATCACAGACTATAATCTAAGATGAATCATGAGTCATGACTCCTCAATGTCATCCATGGAGTCATCATCTATGGGATCCTCATCAAATGTACTAGCCCATGATGATGTACTACTGAATGTCCAAACTGAGTTGCAATCGCTGCAGCGTCTGGGCCAAGATAATCTCCGCTAGAAGATGAGGCCGATAACTCCTCCCAATCATGTGCATGCACTATAGAAGTCCCAGGGCCACCAATATCACGAACACTAGATGTTCAACCATGTTGTCCACGACCTCGGGCTCATCCACTTAGTCTCGAATAATACTTCCGTGGTCGATTAGTAGATGGCAATGATGGATGATCTATACTTAACACAATATTTTCATAAAACAATATATTAGAATTTAGAAAATAGAGTGTAGAATGAAAAATATTCTTATCTATATATTATAATTTGAACTTTGTACCTATATGAGGTCTATCCCTTTGGGTGCGACTACGAGTCTGATGCACATCCCTATCAGACTCCATTGCAAGCATGGCAAAGATCTCTCTCCTCCGGAGGGATTTGAGGGATATCTTTGACAAGGCTGATATCAATAGAATCTACATTAACCTACAATTTAAAAAATTCAAAATTATAAATTAGAGTATACTAAAAACAAATATAAATTTTAAATGCATGACTAAATGTCAAAGAATTTATTTGTATGTAAAGGAGCAATGTTATGTCCTTTCGTCTCTAGCAACTTGAGATTGCAATGGCAATACGCTAACTTTTCAAGTTGTATTGGGCTCAACCTATTCCTCTTTTTTGTATGGAATAGAGCCCATGTGCTCCAATTCCTCTCTTCAGGTCCTATACTACAATCTTGCGAAAGTATTTGCAAGGCAAGTTTTCTCTTCGATTCGCACATAATTAAATTATTTAAACTTGATTTTTTGATAATAAGATGAAATACTTACTAAAAGATCACTTACCAATATAGGAGCACTAACTCCAAGAAAGTTCATTCTTTCATAGCCGTGTAGTAGGCTGTCCAAAATATTTCTCCATGTTACGAAACCGCACTCTCTCATCCTCCAACTCACACAAGAGGGCTACATCACCACCTGTCCATCCTGCGATGTACTCAATCAAGTTATCCCAAGAATCTCGTTTGTGCATTGCTCCTCACTCCTCCACAGTGGATGAAGAATATGAGCAACTGCATGGATTGGTTTATGAAACCAATCCCATCGACTTTGGACAGCGTCACATAAACCCTTCTTTCTATTAAAAGAATTAAAAAACATATGTAAGTAATTATCTAGACTATAATCATACAATGATACATGATACATCATATATGAATCATGACTCATGATATATGTCACATCAAAAAATAAACAAGTAGCAAATTGCAATAAACTTCTTCCTCTAAAAGTCCATCAACTGGCTCGATGCAATCTTGTATACGGTTTATGTACTCATATAAAAGGCCAAGAGATCTACCCTCCATATCTGTAATGCGGAGCACAGTGTATACAGGCTGAATAGCAGCTACGAATATCTCTCCCTTCACCCAAAGATCATCCTCTCCGATGACAAGAGATGAAAAATTTGTGAAGAGAGAATTCCCTGCTCTAACTTCCGATAACTCATATCATTCGTCTGAAACACATGTGCATAAAAGACCCTTCCTCACTCTCAAGACTCTATCAACGACTATGTACATGTAATAAAAACAGGTGAGAGAAGGTTTTTGGAAATCTAAGGAGGAGTGAGCGCGAAAAATGTTAAGGACTTCTGGGCGGCTAGTGATAAACTTCACTATAAATTTGGCTTTATCTAGGATGGTTCTTACCCATGGAATTCCCCCTATATCTTCCATGATTAGATCTAAGCTATGTGATACACAAGGTGTCCATTTGATTTTGGGTTAATATCCTCAACCATACGCCCCATGGACACAGAGTTAGACCCATTGTCGGCCACAACTTGCACCATATTTTCACTCCCCACGTCGGCTTTTCGAACATGTGAAAATATGAATTGGCCAGTAACCACTGTGTCAGGTGCATGTGGTATGGCATGTAAGAACATTGTGCCCTTGGATGAGGAGACAAGAATGTTGTAAACATTTCTCTTCCTCATGAGTCGTGTCTGACCGGCCATCACAGAGAGTAGAGCAGCCATACTTTTCCCATGAGCTCCTCAACGACAACATTTCTATCTCAACTAATGTCTTTTGTTTGGAGAACTCAGAAGTACGTAAGACTTGTCCCGATGGACCCTCCCAAGGATAACCAATTCTACTCACAGCTTTCATGGCCCTCTTCCATGCAAGTGTGTTTGCCACATTGAATGGGATACCACATTCAATGAAGAGCTTGGTTATCTCTCAGGTTGCTTCATTCACTGATTGTTTTTGTATTCCGGCCCTCACACTACCTTTCATAAATATATTGCTCTCTGGAATCTTGGGTCTAGGATCCTCAACGATGCTCACTGAGCTAATGCTCTCAGTGCAAGGCCTTTTGGATGAACTAGGGGTATAATCAATGGCATCAATGGGATTGGTTTGCTCTTCATTGCTATGTGACAATGAAGATGAACCAATTGACATGTCACCCACCCCTTCGCTCAATTGAAACTGAGCAGTTAGCTCCTCAACAATCCTTGAAAGAATAGAAGTGCATTTTGCAATGCCTCCATCTTTTAAGCCAAGGAGATGAGCTTTGATACAAGATGCGGTGCCTGTGTAAACTCCCATGCAATACTTGCATTGCCATGTGTTCTTGCCAAGCTCTCACACATGGTTTCGAATAACATTAGGAGTCCTTCCCATGATGATAAAACTCAAAAGATAAAAGTATAGGCTTAGGACTATACTTCTATAACACTGAAGAACAAGGCTCAAGAGGGCAAATCGCAAGGGGCTGATAATTGAAATCTCACTCAAAATAGATGGCTGAAAATCAAAGGCTCCCTCTCTCTATAGTGTTGAGATTTCAAGGTAGGCTCACTGCTAAATACTCAAGACTCAAGAGGCAAGCTGAATATATATAGTTACTAGTGACAAGCTCTCTCTCTCTCTCTCTCTCTCTCTCTCTCTCTCTCTCTCTCTCTCTCTCTCTCTCTCTCTCTCTCTCTCTCTCTCTCTCTCTCTCTCTCTCTCTCTCTCTCTCTCTCTCTCTGGCGACACCCTGGATCCAGGGAACTACAGGACCATCATGATTGGCCACACCATGGCCAAACTATACGGTGCCATACTTGAGACAGAGCTCAGTTCATATGCAGAGACTGAGGGGCTACGAGCACGAGGCCAAGCAGGTTTTCGACGAGCTTTCTCTACTATTGATCACATCTTCATTCTGCGCTGCCTCATTGATGGGGCAAGGGTGCGGAAGAAGAGGCTATATTGCTGCTTTGTGGACTTCCGCAAAGCTTTTGATACAGTGCCGCGAGAGAGGCTCTTCCAACGCCTCCAGAGCTTGGGAGTACCATCAGGGATGATTTGGGCCATCTATGCACTCTATGAGCAGGTGACTGGGAGGGTACGGTGTCCAGGAGGTATGTCCGAGGCCATTGCTAGCACCATCGGTGTTAAGCAAGGCTGCCCACTCTCTCCCACTCTATTTGGTCTCTACATTGACGAGATTGAGGACTACATTCTCCGAGCTGGAGGAGAGGGTGCAGACCTCGCAGGTACACATGTCCACATTTTATTATATGCCGATGACATTGTCTTGATTTCAGAGTCACCCGAGGGATTACAGCGCCACCTTGAGGCCCTGGATGAGTTTTGTACACAGAGGGGCTTGACAGTAAACCTTGGCAAGACAAAGGTCATGATCTTCCACACCTCCCCCATGGTGAGGAATGGAGCAGGATTCAGAGCTGGTGGTGGACAGATTGAGGTGGTCACTTCTTATGTCTATCTCGGAGTCACATTCACGAGCTTGCCTGGCCCCTTCAGCATGAGACAGGCAGCCACCGATAGACTCACACGCGGATATGCAGCTTTAGCCATGTTAGAGCGGAGATGTCACCAAGCACACTTCCAGGAGCCCCGCACGAAGGGCTGGCTATTTGACACACTGGTCAGACCAGCTATGATGTATGCTGCGACGGTTTGGGCCCCAGGTCTCACAGTCACCCAGTGGAGTGCGATCGAGAGGCCACAGGTACGTATGATCTCGCGATTATTTCGTGGGAAACAGTCGGTGCCACATGACATCATCAGGGCAGAGCTAGCTGCACCACCCATGGCAGTAGAGGCACTATTCCAGACTATCTTCTTTATTCAGAGGATTAGGGACCTCCCTACAGATAGACTCACACACAGAGCTCTTGAGGCATCTATACAGATATCAGAGTTAGGATATGAGAGAGCTTGGTACACTCAGGTTAGAGTCTGGTTTGATAGTCATGGACTTGATATGGACAGATTGCCGCCTTTTCAGTATGACCCAGACTCACCTCACATCCACCTCTCTCGTCGTGAGAGGAATATTGTGCTCAGACAGGATCTCTGGCAGCTCTACATTAGTCAGACATGGCACACACCACACATGGGATCGAGACTATCGCACTATCGAGACCAGTTCATAGACATACTAGCTGACGGTTTCATCCAGCGACCACGCTACATGGATACTCACATGCCTCATAGCTTGAGGGTAGCGATTGGCCAGCTTAGAATCTCATCACACCGACTCGAGATTGAGACGGGCAGAGCCGCAGACATTCCCAGAGAGGAGCGGATATGCAGAGTATGCAGAGTAGAGATGGAGGATGAGGAGCACTTTGTATGCAGATGTAGCGCATATGATGGCATCAGAGGCAGATACGAGACTCTGTTTGCAGGGCAGCCCACCCTCCGAGAGATCATGGACTCTAGAGACCAGCGACAGCTCGAGCGATTCTTACTAGAGATACAGAGTCACAGAGATTCCCTACTCCAGCCTACTGTAGCACTCCATACAGGAGGGAGACAGAGTGAGCTCACTGACTTCTTTATTCCACGACGTGCTGCAGCCCTCCCCCCCTCAGCCCACATACCGAGCGGGGTGACTCTTCAGCAGGCTCAGATATCTCGAGCTAGGAGACGACCCAGTGATATAGGATATCGGGCCCCGAGACTTCACCGACACCAGATTGCGGAGATCCACGCTTGTGACCATCGCGCCATGGAGGAGAGACGATCCCAGATGATGGCCGATCCCGTTGCAGCCATCAGGGTGGCCCTGACTCCACCTCCACCTATGTATCACATATTACATCCCACCCACTAGCACAGGATGGAGCTAGTTAGTCGTTTTAGATGCATTCTCATGGTTGTTGTACTACCCTTTTGCATATAGACTATCATAGATAAAACACTCCATACACCCCCCACCACTTTCATGGGTATCCCCACATGCACACTACGGAGATCTATATCAGCTTAACCAGTTTCTTTTCAGCACTTTTATCTTTTCTGATTGACAGAAGATACACCCATGTACATCGATTTGTCTCATAGGCCGAGTTCGGCCTCCTAATAGACGTAAAAACACTTTCTTTCTTTCTTTCTTCTCTCTCTCTCTCTCTCTCTCTCTCTCTCTCTCTCTCTCTCTCTCTCTCTCTCTCTCTCTCTCTCTCTCTCTCTCTCTCTCTCTCTCTCTCTCTCTCTCGCCGGAACCCTAAACCTAATCTCTGAAATGGCTCCCATGGACCGAAGGGAAGTGGATGAACTTATCGTTAAAGCCCTCAAAGAGGCCAAAAAGGAAGCAGACCGCAACCTCAATATGGAGATACGAAAAATGATGGAAAAGTTCAAAGGACTCGAATAACAAGTAATGGATAAAGTCAAAGGACTCGAAGAACAAGTAAAAACTCTCATAGAAGAACGAGACAATTGGAGGACAGCCTGTGCGCACCTGAAAGAAGAGGGGGAGATCTCCAATGTGGACATGAAGAAATAAAGAAGGAAATCAAAACCGAGGTAGAATCCACTCGAGAGTCGTGGGTGGAAGTAGTACATAAAAGGGTTAAGAAGGAAGTTAGGGAAGATGTGCAGAAAGAAGAGCTCACACGAGTCCAAGAGACACTTGAGGAGGAGAGGCTTCGACACACTCGAAGACTACACATTCGGATCACGGCCTATCCGAAGGAACATCACCGGAGGCATACGCCACTGACATTTGCCGTCGACTTGGATACGAGAGCATGCCCTTCACAGGCGTTTAGAGGGTTGGGTGGGATACATCGCGTTCGCGAGCACTCATCCTTAAGATGAGCTCCGACGAGGCACGGACAGCCTTTTTTAGACGTCGATCAGTACTGCGGGGACTACCCGACGGCACCCTCTACATGGACGAGGACCTCACGCGGATGCAGGTGGCACACCGACGCACTTGCATGCCACAGATACTCAAGGCATGACGAGAGGGGAGGACGGCCTTTTACCGTGATGGTAAGGTCTTCATAGATGGACGCCCTATCAAATAGGGCCACGCGGCCTATGAGACATCACACCACCAGGAGACACCACTCAGAGGAGCAGTGTGGAATTGCAACGGGGCACTCTGGACGCGACCAGACAGACTCAAGGAGATCCTCGCATCACATGACTTTGCATGCATCATAGAGACACAGGAGAGCCCAGAGAGAGGGCTACCACGCATTGCAGGTTTTCATTGGGAATCTGCATTCCGGACCACGACGAGACAGAGTACAGCACAAGGGTCGGGAGGGGTGGCCATCGCATTTAGGCAGGAGATACAGAGCCGGATCCATATTATAGGAAGAGATGAGGAGGCACGATATATGTGGGTTCGCATGGAGATAGCACAAGGGAGCTGGATTTACATTGCTATATGCTACTTCCATCCAGGCGAATCTCGATACGCAAGACACGATCTTTGGGGACCAATCCGAGATAGAGACTCACCATACACAGCACTTTCAGATGAGATACTACATTACAGCACACTAGGTGAAGTCTTCCTTATGGGGTACTTCAATGGACGCACTCAGTCACATTAGTGCGATGCATACGACATGGATCACTCACATCTCATGAGGACCAGAGACCCAGAGGAGATGAGTACCAGTAGAGTATCGGCAGATATGGGTCAGGACACCACAAGGTATGGTAGACATATGCTTGAGCTAGGCAGCAGACATCAACTCGTTATATTTAACCGGATGCATCGTTGGCAAAGTTCGGTCGGACTTACTTGCTTCCCTCACGGGGGAGGTGAGAGCACGGTCGACTACATTTTGGGTACCACCTCTCAAGCTTCACTCATCACCTCACTTACTATTGGACGACGCCCACTTGGTGCTGACCATACTTTTATCACATTCATACTCTCATCTCCTATTCCATTAGACCCTCCCTCACCCACTGAGACACACATCACGATACACTTCACACACGAGCTCTCACACGTTTATGCATACCATTTACACACCCGCCTACTCTCCCTCGATCCACTCTCATCCTTGGGCACACTTACATCAAAGTTCACCACCATCCTACACGACTCAGCTCTCTGCAGTTTCCCACACCGCACACATATACACCCTCCACGCACAGGTTACATGCCTCAGAACCGCTCGTATGATGCAGATTGCCGCGAGCTACGGAAGCACCTACGCATTTTAGAGCATAGAGGGGATATTACACACAAAGGCACAGCGTCGCATGTAGAGCCTTACTCGCCGCAAACGGCGAGATTGGGAGGAGAGACAATACTGGGATATTTATCATTTACTCATGAGTCGAGACAGTGCAGTGGCATGGCAACATTTGAGAGAGAGGAGACAGCAGACACCCATCCGAGACCCAAGCACTTGGCATAGCTATGCACAGAGCCTATACGAGATCCCAGACCAGCCCCCCATTCCCATACCATAGAGCTCACGTCCTATTACATCTGACTTCTTCACACCCACCATGGTGGGACGCGCTATTGCCCGTCTACAGCATGGCAAGGCCCATGACCTTTTCGGTTTACAGGTTGAGCACCTCATCTACGGAGGCATGGCCCTTGCACCGCTCATTGCCCACCTCTTCAACCGTGCACTGGTTGAAGGGTTCCCTGACTCATGGACTGAGCACACCATAGTGCCCATTCATAAATCAGGAGATACTATGGATCCAGCTACATACTGGACGATCATGATTGGCCCTATATTGGCCAAGTTATATGGGACGGTACTAGAGACAAAGTTGAGTACTCTCTCTGAGAGGAAGGGTATCAGGGCTCCAGGACACGCAGGCTTCAGACGAGATTACTCTACCATTGACCACATCTTCACTCTTAGATGCCTGATCGACCAGGCAAGGGTGAGGAAGACGAGATTATATTGCTACTTTGTGTTATCCGAAAAGCATTTGACACCGTTCCCAGGGGACGACTCTTCAGACGACTACTTGATATCGGAGCTCCAGAGGAGATGATATGGGGTATCTACGCCTTATACGAGAGAGTATCTGGCAGAGTCAAATGTCCGGGGGGCTTATCTCATCCACTTGCTAGCACTATCGGGGTGAAGCAAGGATGCCCTCTTTCACCAACCCTCTTTGGTCTCTACATTGATGAGATAGTGGACTACATACAGCAGCAGGGGGGTGATGGCATTGAGGTACATGGGTCCACTGTCCATATTCTTTTATACGCTGATGATATTGTACTGGTCTCAGAGCCTGCAGAAGGTCTACAGCATCATCTACATGGCCTAGATGACTTTTGCACACACAGAGGTTTATCTGTGAACCTTGGTAAAACCAAGGTCATGATCTTTCATACATCAGCACATGTACGCAGAGCACAGGTATGCAGACATAGTTTGTTCACAGTAGCAGGTGGACAGATTGAGGTGGTCGGATCATATGTTTACTTTCGAGTGACATTTAGAGCAGCATCAGGGGTCTTCTCTATGTCTCAGGCAGCACGTGACCGCATCACACGCGAGTATGCAGCACTTGCCGTGATGGAGAGACAGTGCCACGAGGCATATTTTCAAGAGCTCCGCACAAAGGGGTGGCTCTTCAATACTTTGGTTACACCAGCGCTCATGTATGGGGCAGCCATATGGGGACCAGGATTAGCCACATCAGTATGGACAACGTTAGAGAGGCCACAGATCCTCATGATTTCCAAACTTATCTGCAACAAGCCTTCAGTACCACATGATATCATTAGAGCAGAGCTCGCTGCACCACCGATGCTAGTTGAGGCACTATTCCAGACAGTATGCCTATTACACAGACTTCGCAGCATGGATACAGAGCGCATTGCTTATTGAGCTTTCCAGGCATCACGGGACATGGCATTAGGAGGCGACACCTCCTCATGGTATGTACAAACACGAGACTGGCTGGCCCACCACGGCTTTGACATAGACAGGCTACCACCACTACAGTACGCCTCACATGCACCCACCTACTCGCTCTCTCATCAAGAGAGGAATAGGGTCATTCGTCAAGAGATATGGCATACATACATACAGAGGACATGGGTGAGCCCTAGGGGTACATTGCGACCGAAAATGCTCTATTACCGTGAGCATTTTCTACATATATCAGACGAGGGCTTCATCGAGCTTCCGAGATAAAGGCAGACATATCTACCCCACCACCTTCGAGTCGTCATTGGGAAGCTCCGGGTTTCATCACATCAGCTCGAGATTGAGAGGGGTCGGTCCAGGGGAGTCCCCCATGAGAGAGGTGGTGCCCAGTATGCGAGACAGAGGTAGAGAGTGAGGAGCATTTTGTTATCAGATGGGGAGCATACTTAGACCTACGAGCACAGTTCCACATAGAGGAGTCACTCCCGTTATGCACGACTATGGGAGACCAGCGACGCTTGGGACGGTTCCTCCCTTCAGCATACGAGAGCCGAGATCGGTCACTCCAGCCCACACATCAGCCACAGGTGAGTACGCAGCAGAACATTACCCAGTTTTTTCAACGATCTGAGCTACATCAGAGAGGTCCATCTATAAGGCTCACACTCCACCAGGCAGCCGCACAGAGAGCACGGCGCCGACCATGCATGGGCGGATATCATCCACCATGACTATATCAGAAGGATATCTCACGCTTCAGGACAGCCTACGACCACATGATGGAGCATAGGCATACCACCACCCCCTGGGTTGTCTTCCTTCAGGAGGCACTCAGACCACCCCCGATGTACCACATACTACACCCACCTTCACCCATTCACCAGTAGCTAGGGTGTTTTACTCACACTTTTACTCACATGTCCCCCATGTATTAGGTGGCCACTATCTGTAGAGTCAGAGCCACGTCTCACCAGCCTTTTCCAGCCTTATATATCTTTGTGTCGCGATATACTTTTTATTTCATTTCATCCTCTACACAGGGTTACTACACTTGTACATGGTTTTTGTCTCATAGGCCAAGTTTGGCCTCCAGAAGACGTTAATATGACAGGAAGAAGCACTCATCGTGCACACCACCATTGAAGAAGAAAAGATGAGACATGCCCGTCGTCTCAATGTACGCATCACGGGTATTGTAGAAAAAGAAGGCTCTACACCCGAGTCCGACGGGAAGACACTATGCAGGATGCTCGGCTACAAAGAGGACTCCCCTCCATTTATCAAGTCTTGGAGAACGGGACGAGACCCCACGAAGAAGAGAGCTCTCATTCTACACTTCCCTTCAGAAGATGTAAGATCTACTTTCCTACGCAAGAGGGTGATTCTGAGAGCACTTGATGGCCCCCCCATCTACCTTGATGATGATCTCACACCCATGCAAGTAGCAGACCGCCGTGCATGCATGCCGAGAGTACACCAAGCTCGCAAAGAAGGAAAGAAGGCTTCATACAGAGATGGTCGTGTCATCATTGATGGCAAGGCCATCCCATAGGGATTCGCGGCCTGTGAGACACTCGAGGAGATACACCTTGCAGTTTGGAACTGCAATGGAGATCTATGGACACACCCAAAGAGGTTGGAAGAGGTGCGCAAAGGCAAAGACATCATTATGCTCACACAGACACATGAGAGCCCGGATCGGGGCCTACCTCGAGTCCACGGTTTCCAGTGGGAGTCCACATACAAAGAGTGTACACGTCAGCATACCACCAGAGGATCAAGAGGAGTAGCCATACTCTTCAGAGATGGACTTCAGAGCACGATACAGATAGTCACACGTGACTCACCGGCTAGATATCTTTGGATTCGACTCCAGCTCTCACAGGAGCGGATCATCTTCATAGCTTTATGCTACTTTGCTCCCTCTAGCTCGCGATTCGCTATCATAGATCGAGAGGAGGACTCACCATACACTTGCTTGTCAAAAGAGATTACAGAGTACTCTGCACTAGGGGAAGTCTTCCTTATGGCAGACTTCAATGCCAGGACAGGCAATGATCAGTGTGAGATATTTGACCCAGAAGACCCACAGATACTACGTACCATAGAGGATGAGTCTACAGCTCGTGCTTCAGGTGACTCTACACACACTCATTATGGCACTCACTTACTCAAACTAGGCTCTCGACATAATCTCGTTATATATAATGGGATGGCTCAGTGGCCTACCTCAGGATGATTGACATGCATGCCACACTCAGTCACAGATGGCAGGGGCAGTTCAGTAGATTACGTCATGGGATCTAGAGAGGCCATTCACCTACTTACCTCATTCACCATCCCACCTATACCCATTGGGGCCGATCACGCATACCTCGCTCTCTCCCTCAAGGGAGACACCCCTACACGCACACCCGCAGCACGCATCCCACACACCACCATCCACTTCACACACGAGCTAGCTCACATATATGCGGCCCAAGTCGAGAAGGGTCTTCTCTTGCTTTACCCTGACACTCCACTATCCCTACTCACCTCACAGATAGCATCAGTTCTTCAGACATCCTCCATCAGCTCCTTCCCACACACCATCCATTCTGGTCACACACCTCCTCCCGGGACTATGCCACAACATCGTTGGTATGATGAGGAATGCAGAGATACCTACCGCCGACTACGAGCTCAGCGAGCATTGGGACAGATCACTGAGAGACATGCCACGGGACAGCTGAAGACTCTCACATGTCGGAAGAGGCGAGCCTTTGAGGAGGCACACGTGCTTGAGCTATATCATCTCTTTATGAGTATGGACAGTGCTGCAGCGTGGCGTACCCTACGAGAGCCACGCCCGACCACACCTATTGGGGACCTACACACATGGCATGATTATGCTCAGAGATTATATGAGGTGCCTGGGCAACCTCCCATTCCCCAGCCACTTGAGCCTCGCCCTACTAGTTCTTCTCTTTTCACAGCAAAGATGGTTGAGAGGGCCATAGGACGACTGCCACATGGACGTTCGACAGACCAGCTCATATATGCATCCTCCACTATAGCCCCGTTGATTGCACATGCCTTCAATCGGGCTATAGGGGAGGGCTTCCCAGAGGAGTGTACTAGGCACACCATTGTGCCTATCCACAAATCTGGAGACACCCTGGATCCAACGAATTACAGGACCATCATGATTGGCCACACCATGGCCAAACTATACGGTGCCATACTTGAGGCAGAACTCAGCTCATATGCAGAGACTGAGGGGCTACCAGCACGAGGCCAGGCAGGTTTTCGGCGAGCTTTCTCTACTATTGATCACATCTTCATTTTGCGCTGCCTCATTGATTGGGCAAGGGTGCGGAAGAAGAGACTATATTGCTGCTTTGTGGACTTCCGCAAAGCTTTCGATACAGTGGCACAAGAGAGGCTCTTCCAACGCCTTCAGAGCTTGGGAATACCATCAGGGATGATTTGGGCCGTCTATGCACGCTATGAGCAGGTGATCGGGAGAGTACAGTGTCCAGGAGGTATGTCTGAGGTCATTGCTAGCACCATCAGTGTTAAGCAAGGCTGCCCGCTCTCTCCCACTCTATTTGGTCTCTACATCGATGAGATTGAGGACTACATTCTCCGAGCTGGAGGAGAGGGTGCAGACCTCGCAGGTACACCTGTCCACATTTTATTATATGTCGATGACATTGTCTTGATTTCAGAGTCACCCGATGGATTACAGCGCCACTTGGATGCCCTCGATGAGTTTTGTACACAGAAGGGCTTGACAGTAAACCTTGGCAAGACCAAGGTCATGATCTTCCACACCTCCCCCTTGGTGAGGAATGGAGCAGGATTCACAGCCGGCGGTGGACAGATTGAGGTGGTCACTTCCTATGTCTACCTCGAAGTCACATTCATGAGCTTACCTAGCCCCTTCAGCATGAGAGAGGCAGCCACCGATAGACTCACACGAGGATATGCAGCTTTAGCCATGTTAGAGCGGAGATGTCACCGGGCACACTTCCAGGAGCCCCGCACTAAGGGGTGGCTATTTGACACACTAGTCCGACCAGCTATGATGTATGCTGCGACAGTTTGGACCCCAGGCCTCACAGCCACCCAGTGGAGTGCGATCGAGAGGCCCGAGGTACGTATGATCTCGCGACTATTTCGCGGGAAACAGTCGGTACCACATGACATCATCAGGGCAGAGCTAACTGCACCACCCATGGTAGTAGATGCACTATTCCAGACTATCTGCTTTATTCAGAGGATGAGGGAGCTCCCTACAGACAGATTCACACGAAGAGCTTTTGAGGCATCTATACAGATATCAGAGTCAGGATATGAGAGAGCTTGGTACACTCAGGTTAGAGTATGGTTTGATAGTCATGGGCTTGATATGGACAGATTGCCGCCTTTTCAGTACGACCCAGACTCACCTCACATCCACCTCTCTCGTCATGAGAGGAATGTTGTGTTGAGACAGGATCTTTGGCAGCGCTACATTAGTCAGACATGGCACACACCACACATGGGATCGAGACTATTGCACTATCGAGACCAGTTCTTAGACATCCTAGCGGACGGTTTCATCCGGCGGCCATGTTACATGGATACTTACATGCCTCATAGCTGGAGGGTAGCGATTGTCCAGTTGAGAGTCTCATCACATAGACTAGAGATTGAGACGGGCGGAGCCGCAGACATTCCCAGAGAGGAGCGGATACGCAGGGTTTGCAGAGTAGAGATGGAGGATGAGGAGCACTTTGTATGCAGATGTAGCGCATATGATGGCATCAGAGGTAGATACGGGGCTCTATTTACAGGGCAGCCCACCCTCCGAGAGATCATGGACTCTAGAGGCCAGCGAGAGCTCGGGCGATTCCTACTAGAGATACAGAGTCACAGAGGTTCCCCACTCCAGCCTACTGTAGCAGCCCATACAGGAGGGAGACAGAGTCAGCTCACTGAGTTCTTTATTCCACGACGTGCTGCACCCCTCCCCCCCTCAGCCCACACACCGAGAGGGGTGACTCTTCAGCAAGCTCAGGTTGCTCGAGCTAGGAGACGACCCCGTGCTAGAGGATATCGGGCCCCGAGACATCACCGACATCAGATTGCAGAGATCCAGGCTCGTCACCATCGCGCCATGGAGGAGAGACGATTCGAGATGATGGCTGATCCCGCTGCAGCTATCACGATGGCCCTGACTCCACCTCCACCTATGTATCACATCTTACACCCGCCCACTAGCACAGGATGCAGCTAGTTAGTTGTTTCAGATGCATTCCCATGCTTGTTGTACTACCCCTTTGCATATAGACAGTCATAGCTATCGCACTCCATACATCCCCCCCTTTCATGGGTATCTCCACACGCATTTCACGGAGATATGTATCAGCTTTACCAGTTTCTTTTTTAGCACTTTTATCTTCTCTGGTAGACATTAGATACACCCATGTAAATCGATTTGTCTCATAGGCCGAGTTCGGCCTCCTAATAGACGTAAAAACACTTTCTTTCTTTCTTTCTCTTTTATACCCGTTTTTTGTACTCACATTTTATTCGCCTTTGGGACCACAGTGGATTGGATCATACCCATTTTTTGTACTCACATTTTATTAGCCTTTGGGACCACAGTACTCCATTTATACCCGTTTTTTGTACTCACATTTTATTCGCCTTTGGGACCACAGTGGATTGGATCATACTGATGTATATGTTTTGTCTCATAGGCCGATTTTGGCCTCTAATAGACGTTAAAAAGTCTCTCTCTCTCTCTCTCTCTCTCTCTCTCTCTCTCTCTCTCTCTCTCTCTCTCTCTCTCTCTCTCTCTCTCTCTCTCTCTCTCTCTCTCTCTCCCCATTTTTAGGGTTTTGCAGGTCTGTCCCCCTCTGTTTTTAGGGTTTCGTAGGTCTGTCCCGGTCTGTTTTTAGGGTTTCGCCTTCATCTCCTCTCCTTTTAGGGTTTCGCTGGTCTGTTTTTAGGGTTTCGCCATCATATTTGCCGCCTTTTTAGGGTTTCGTCATATCTGCTCTGTTTTTTAGAGTTTTGCAGGTCTGTTTTTAGGGTTTTTTTAGGGTTTCGTCATGTTATTTTAGGGTTTTGCAGCTCTGTTTGGCTTTTTACGAGGTGAGCTGACACCCTAACTGTTCAAACCTGTAAAACTGAAACCCTAACCGCCCGAAAGCTAACCAAACCTGCCCATCATGCCTCTCTGTTTCTCATAAATTCTAAAACTGATGAGGATTGCAAAAGCCTGAAGCGGATCACCTCTTTGGGCCTCGCAACAATTTGTCGGTCATGGCAAAACTCGAGAAGCAAGATGTGGAAGAGATGATAAATAAAGCCATAAGAGAAGCAAAAAAAGAGGCAGACAGGGCTCTTAATTAAGAGATGAGGAAGGCAACAGAAAGAATAAAAGCTCTTGAGGATCAAATCAAACAACTCAAAGAAGACAGGGATGAATGGAAAGCTGAAACACATCGTCTTCAAGAAGAAATCATCCACATGAAGATCTCCAAAGAAGAGGGAGAAATTACCAAAATAGATGATCTGAAAGAATCCAAAAGAAGGTCAGATCAGAGGTAGAATCAACCCAAAACAGTTGGGTTGAAGTCGTATGCAAAAGTATTAAAAAAGAAGTAAAGGAAGAGGCAATCAGAGATGAATACATCAGGGTGCAAGACACACTTGAAGAGGAGAGACTTAGACAGGTCCGTAGACTACATGTAAGGATCACAGGCCTCCCTGAAGGAACATCTGCTGAGGCTGATGCATCACATATATGTCGTCAACTAGGATATAGCGATATGCCATTCACCCATGCCTGGAGAGCCGGAAAAGATCACACAAAACCTCGAGCTCTTATATTACACATGAGATCAGCAGAGGATAGAATTGCTTTTTTCAAAAAGCGATCCATACTAAGAAGCCTTCCAGGTGAATCTTTATTCATGGACGAGGACCTCACAAAAATGCAGATAGGGCACAGAAGGCATGTATGCCTCAGATCTTACAGGCAAGGAGAGAAGGAAAGAAGGCTTTTTACCGCGACGGTAGAGTCTTTATAGATGGACGCCCTATCAAATAGGGATACGCGGCCTATGAGGCAACACCACACCAGGGGTCACCACTCAGGGGAGCAGTGTGGAACTGCAATGCACTTTGGACATGGCCAGACCGACTGGAGGAGATCCTAGATATGCATGACTTTGCTTGCATCACAGAGACTCATGAGAGCCCCGAAAGAAGCCTCCCACACATTGCAGGCTTTCATTGGGAATCTGCATTCAGGGCCACGACAAGACAGAGTACAGCACGAGGATCAGGGGGAGTCTCCATCATATTTAGACAGGAGATACAGAGCCGGATCCACATCATAGGTAGAGTCGAGGAGGCACGATACATGTGGGTTCGCATGGAGATAGCACCGGAGAGCTGGGTCTACATTGCCATATGCTACTTCCCACCAGGGGGATCCAGATATGCAAGATATGACCATGGGGGACCGACTCGGGACAGAGATTCACCTTACACAGCACTTTCGGATGAGATACTACATTACAGCACCCTAGGTGAAGTCTTCCTCATGGGGGACTTCAACGGCCGCACCCAGTCACATCAATGCGAGTCATATGCTATGGAGCATCCACAGATCATGAGGAGAAGAGATCCAGTCGAGACAGGGACCAGCAGAGTATCAGCGGATATGGGTCAAGACACCACCGGAGTCGAGCTATTTACATTTACTTGAGCTAGGCAGTCGACATCGTCTCGTTATATATAACGGGATGCACCGTTGGCCAGGCTCAGGTGGACTTACTTGCTTCCCTCACGGGGGAGGCGAGAGCACGGTTGACTACATTTTGGGTACCATTTCTGGAGCTTCACTTATTCCCTCACTTAGTATTGGACGACGTCCACTCGGTGCTGACCATACATTTATCACGTTCACACTTTCATCTCATATTGCATTAGACCCTCCCACACTCATTGAGCCACACACCACAATATACTTCACACACGAGCTCTCACATGTTTATGCACACCACTTACACACCCGCCTACTCTCCCTCGACCCACTATCACCACTAGACACACTCACATCGCAGATCACCACTATCCTACATGACTCAGCCCTACAAAGCTTTCCACACCACACACATACACACCCTCCACGCACGGGATCCATGCCCCAAAATCGCTGGTACGATACAGATTGTCGAGAGCTCAAGAAGCACCTACGGATTTTAGAGCATAGGGGGGATATTACACACAGGCAGGCACAGCGACGCATGAAGAGCCTTACCCGTCGCAGCGGCGAGAATGGGAGGAGAGACAGTACTGGGATATCTATCACTTGCTCATGAGCCGGGATGCAGTGGCATGGAGACACCTGAGAGAGAGGAGACAGCAGACACCCATTCGAGACCCGAGCACTTGGCATAGCTATGCGCAGAACCTTTACGAGATCCCTGACCAGCCCCCCATTCCCATGCCACAGAGCTCACGCCCCACTACCTGTGACTTCTTCACATCGACTATGGTGAGCCGTGCCATTGCCCATCTACAGCATGGAAGGGCCCATGACCAGTTCGGTTTACAGGCAGAGCATCTCATCTACGGATGCACGACCCTAGCACCGCTCATTGCCACCTCTTCAACAGAGCATTGGTTGAAGGGTTTCCTGACTCATGGACTGAGCACACCATTGTGCCCATTCATAAGTCAGGTGATGTTATGGATCCATCCACATACCGGACGATCATGATTGGCCCCATACTGGCCAAGTTATATGGGGCACTGCTAGAGACAGAATTGAGCACTCTTGCCGAGAGGAAGGGTGTCAGGGCCTCGGGACAGGCTGGATTCAGACTAGATTACTCTACCATTCACCACATCTTCACTTTGAGATGCTTGATTGACCAGGCACGAGTGAGGAAGAGGAGATTGTACCGTTGCTTTGTGGACTTCCGCAAAGCCTTCGACACAGTTCCCAGGGAGAGGCTCTTCAGACGTCTACACGATATCGGGGCTCCAGAGGAGATGATATGGGGGATCTACGCCTTATATGAGAGAGTATCAGGTAGAGTCAGATTCCCAGGCGGTCTATCCGATTCACTTGCTAGCACCATCGGGGTGAAGCAAGGGTGCCCCCTCTCACCCACCCTTTTTGGTTTATACATTGACGAGATAGTGGACTTCATATGGCAGCAAGGAGGAGAGGGCATTGAGGTACGAGGGACTATTATCCACATTCTTTTATATGCTGATGATATTGTGCTCGTTTCAGAGTCTGCAGAGGGTCTACAGCGTCACCTACACGGCCTAGATGATTTTTGTACACATAGAGGGTTATCAGTGAACCTTGGTAAAACCAAGGTTTTGATCTTCCATACATCAGCACAGGTGAGGAGAGACAGTTCTTTCACAGTGGCAGGCGGACCCATTGAGGTAGTTGGTTCATATGTCTGCTTGGGAGTGACTTTCACAGTAGCCTCTGGGGTTTTCTCCATGTCTCAGGCAGCCCGTGATCGCATCACACGTGGATATGCAGCGCTAGCTTTGATGGAGAGATAGTGTCACCAGGCATATTTTCAGGAGCCCCGCACAAAGGGGTGGCTCTTCGACACTTTAGTTACCCAAGCACTCATGTATGGTGCAGCTATATGGGGACCGGGATTAGCTACATCATCATGGACAGCACTAGAGAGACCACAGATTCTCATGATTGCTAGACTCATCCGCAGCAAATCTTCGGTACCCCATGATATCATTAGGGCAGAGCTTGCTGCACCACCGATGCTAGTAGAGGCACTCTTCCAAACAGTATGCCTATTACACAGGATCCAGAGCATGGACACAGAGCGCATCACTTACAGAGCTTTCCAGGCATCACGCGACATGGCACTAGCCGGAGACACCTCATCATGGTATGCACAGACACGGGATTGGCTTGCCCTCCATGGTTTTGACATAGACAGACTACCACCAGTACAGTATGACTCCCAGGCTCCCACCTATTCACTCTCTCACCAAGAGAGAAATAGGATCATCCGTCAGGAGATATGGCATACATACATACAGAGGACATGGATGAACCCGGGGAGGACATTGACACCGAAAATGCTTCACTACCGTGAGCATTTTCTACGGATTTCAGACCAGGGCTTCATTGAGACTCCATGCTACATGCAGACATACCTACCACACCACCTTCGAGTCATCATTGGGCAGCTTCGAGTTTCATCACATCAGCTCGAGATCGAGAGGGGTCGGGCTAGAGGAGTCCCTCGAGAGGAGAGGTGGTGCCCAGTATGCCATACAAAGATAGAGAGTGAGGAGCACCTCGTTATCAGATGCCCGGCATACTCGGACCTACGAGCACAGTTCCAGATAGAGGAGTCACTCCAGTTGTGCATGACCACTGCAGACCAGTGGAGGATGGGGCGTTTCCTCATGGCTGCATATGAGAGACGAGATCAGATGCTAGAGCCTACACACCAGACACGGGTGAGTACCCAACAGACTATTACTCAGTATTTTGAGCACGTTGGTCCACATCGGACGGACCCGCCTCCCAGAGGCATAGGGCTCACACTCAAGCAGGCAGCGGCACAGAGAGTGCGACGCCGACCACATCTGGTTGGGTACCGACGACCACGACTACACCAGGAGGATATCTCACGCATCAGGATAGCGTCGACGACCGAGACCCCCCCTCCGGAGAGCCCGTCCACACCAGAGAGAGATCCAGGCGATTCACGCATGCCATGACATGGAGATACAGACACGTCAGCAGCGCACCCCTGTCGATTTAGACGTTCAGAGCATTTTGAGGATCTCCACGATGCCTTACCCACCGATGCATTATATCCTACACCCACTCCAGGCATTTAGAGGGTTATGATACCATCGAGCCTCCCCTCCCTATGCATATCATATCTGTATCTCACCCATTGACCATATAGAGTGCATACCCATAGCACCCCACACCCTTGATGCCAGTTATTATCTACTCCTTTTATACCCATTTTTTGTACTCATACTTCATTTTCCTTTTGCGATCACAGTGGATTGGATCATATTGATGTATATGTTTTGTCTCATAGGCCGATTTTGGCCTCTAATAGGCGCCTCGAGGAGGTGATGGAGGGCAGAGACATTATCTTCTTGACAGAGACACACGAGAGCCCGAGGAGGAGCCTACCGAGGATTGAGGGCTATATGTGGGAGTCAGCTCACCGCCGTCAGATGAGACAGCACACCACACGAGGATCAGGAGGAGTAGCCGTGCTCTATAGACAGTCGTTACAGCACAGGGTACAGGTGGTAGCCAGAGACCCAGAGGCACGTTTCATGTGGATACGCTTGCAGCTATCAGAGGAGAGAGCAGCGTACTTCGCCGTATGCTATATTGCACCCATTGGTTCACGCTTCACACATTCCCCTGAGCAGCCATCAGGAGGGGAGGGACCAGACACCACATCGCCATATGACTGCCTCAGTGACACGATTATGGAGTATACCGGGATGGGTGAAGTCTTCCTTGTAGGAGACTTCAATGCTCGCACTCAGAGCCACCAGTGTGATATCTACGACTTTGACGACCCTGAGATGCTTCGTACCATAGAGGACATGCCTACACTCAGAGCCTCAGCCGACACCGCCACACCCACCTTATATGGCCGACACTTACTCCAGATGGGAGCAGCACACCGTCTCGTCATATATAATGGGATGGGGAGCTGGCCCACATCGCACGGTCTCACCTGCATTCCACCCACGACACCACAGGGGGGCAGTGTGGTAGACTATGTTATCGGGCCCCCGGAGGCGACACATCTGATCACCTCATTCACTATCCCACCCTTACCGATTGGAGCTGATCACGCATATCTTGCCCTATCCATTCGCGGCTCACCATGCATACCCCACCCCGTCACCACACAACCACGAGCCCGTACCACCATTCACTTTAGACATGAGCTAGCACATATCTATAGCTCCCATGTTCGAGAGCGCATCTACTCCCTTGATCCCTCTGCCTCCTTGGACACCCTCACCGCCCACTTCTCCTCGATCCTCCATACATCTGCTACTCTCAGCTTCCCATACACCACCCACGGGCCACAGCACTGCACATCTGACACGGTTGGGGCATACACCCCAGAATAGATGGTACGATGAGTGTAGGCGACTATACCGACATCTCAGAGCACAGAGTATCTTGGGATCCATCACAGAGAGGGAGGCACGACGACAGATGCGAGCCCTCACACGCCGGAAGCGGCGAGCTTTCGAGGAGCGACAGGAGGCAGAGTTGATCGACCTTCTCATGAGTAGGGATTGTGCCACCGCGTGGAGGGCACTACGTGAGCCACATCCACCTACACCCATAGCCGATCCTTCGACTTGGCACACCTACGCCCAGAGGTTATATGACGTCCCAGGACAGCCACCATTACCGATTCCTTCCACACCCCGTCCGGTGATATCCACCCTCTTCACAGCAGGCATGGTACGGGGCTACAGGGAGAGCACTTTATATACGCAGCAGATGTAGTTTCCCACTTGATCGCCCATCTCTTCAACCGTGCTTTGGTTGAGGGATTACCCGACTCATGGACTATGCATACCATTACGCCTATCCATAAGTCCGGCGATATGATGGACCCAGGGAACTACAGGACTATTATGATAGGCCATATCCTGGCCAAGATCTATGGGGCAGTACTAGAGGAAGAGCTCAGTACACACGCTGAGGCAGCGGGGATCAGAGCACCCGGCCAGGAAGGCTTCCGCCGCACTTTCTCCACCATCAACCACATCTTCGTGCTTCGTTGCTTGATTGAGAGCGCGAAGGCGAGGAAGCAGAGACTATACTGTTGCTTTGTGGATTTCCGCAAAGCCTTCGACATGGTCCCTCGAGAGAGACTACTACGGAGGCTCCAGGAGTTACAGCTTCCATCAGACATGCTATGGGCCATCCACGCTTTGTATGCACGAGTCACAGGCAGGGTACGCTGCCCCGGCGGTCTATCAGACAGCCTTGTTAGCACCATTGGTGTGAAACAAGGTTGCCCCCTCTCACCCACTCTCTTCGGTCTCTACATCGACGAGATCACGGAGTATATACAGCGAGCAGGAGGGAGAGGAGGAGACATCGGAGGTACGCCAGTACATATCTTATTATATGCTGATGACATTGTCCTGCTCTCAGAGTCACAGGAGGGGTTGCAGTCACATTTACAGGCGCTCGATACCTTTTGCATGGAGAGAGGACTCACAGTGAACCTTGGCAAGACCAAGGTCATGATCTTCCATACCTCCGGGACAGTACGCCATCGCGCCTCTTTCACAGCAGCTCGAGGAAAGATAGAGGTAGTGGACTCCTACGTCTACCTAGGTATCACCTTCTCGGGCAGCACAGGGGTATTCTCCATGGCACAGGCTGCGAGAGATAGATTGACGCGAGGTTATGCGGCACTTGCAGGATTGGAGAGACGCTGCTTTCAGACACATTCTCAGGAGCCCCGGACTAAGGGGTGGCTCTTTGACACCCTAGTGACACCCGCATTGATGTACGCAGCAGCAGTATGGGCACCAGGGATCACAGAGGCGATGTGGACGCGGATTGAGAGGCCCCAGATCACCATGATATCACGCTTGCTGCGCAACAAGCCCTCCGTTCCACATGACATTATACGAGCTGAGCTTGGCACACCACCGATGCTAGTGGAGGCCCTCTTCCAGTTGGTGACCTTTATTCTGAGAGTCAGAGAGCTCCCCACTAGCCGACTCACCAGGCTTGCATTTGAGAGCTCTAGACATTTGGCAGAGACAGGGCATGAGAGAGTATGGTATGCACAGACTTACCGATGGTTGGCAGACCATGGCATGAGCATTACGGATCTCCCCCCTTTTCAGTATGACCTCTCTTCCCCCCACATTACCCTCTCTCGTTCGGAGAGGAATAGGATCATCCGTCAGGACCTACTACAGATACACGTCAGGGAGACATGGATAGCAGCACGGGAGCCTCTTCCCACAAAGAGGCAACACTACAGAGAGCACCTCCTAACTGTGACAGCGGATGGTTTCATTCAGAGACCACGATACATGGATACATATATGGCACCAGCTCAGAGAGTGGCCATTGGGCAGCTCAGAGTATCATCACACCAGCTCGAGATTGAGATTGGGCGAGCCACACATACCCCCAGGGATGAGCGATTATGCAGGATATGTAGAGAGGAGGTGGAGGACGAGGAGCACTACACATGTAGATGCCAGGCATATGAGGACATCAGAGACCGCTACCCACAGCTCTTCAGGGGGCCTAGAGAGATCAGGGCTTTATTGGGGACAGAGGACCAGCGCCCTCTAGGTCGTTTCCTAGTAGAGCTCAAGCACCACCGCGCATCACTCCTCCAGCAGCAGATGGAGATACACCTGGCCCCCCCCCCTCAGACTCATATTACAGATTTTTTCAGACCCACATACACTCGAGGGCCCAGCTCGATGCGGGGTGTCACATAACACAGAGCAGAGGAGCTTAGACGACAGCGTCGACGACCGAGACCCCTTGTCCGGAGAGCTAGTCCACATCAGAGAGAGATTCAGGCGATTCACGCACGCCATGACATGGAGATACAGAGACGTCAGCAGCGCACCCCTATCGATTTGGACGCCCAGAGCATTTTGAGGATCGCCATGATGCCTTACCCACCGATGCATTATATCCTACACCCACTCCAAGCATTTAGGGGGTTGTGACACCATCGAGCCTCCCCTCCCTATGCATATCATGTTTGTATCTCACCCATTGAGCATATAGAGTGCATACCCATAGCACCCTACACCCTTGATGCCAGCTACTATCCCTCCTTTTATACCCGTTTGTAGTACTCACACTTTATTTTCGTTTTGGATCACAGTGGATTGGATCATACTAATGTATATGTTTTGTCTCATAGGCCGATTTTGGCCTCTAATAGACGTTAAAAAGTCTTTCTTTCTCTCTCTCTCTCTCTCTCTCTCTCTCTCTCTCTCTCTCTCATATACTCCACCCACCTCCACCCATCATCAGCACTTAGGGTATACATATTCACTCCCTCATGGCTCCCCTTTGTATCAGGTGGTCATTATCTGCTGAGCCAGAGCCACTCTCCCCCCAGGCACCATTATTTTATTCCCACTACCTCCTCATTACAGGTACCACCATCCTTTGCTGTTTTCCGCCTACATAGTTTTGTGTAGCGAGTATTTTTTTCCTTTCCATTGCTACACAGAGATTACCACAGTTGTATATGATTTTGTCTCATAGGCCAAGTTTGGCCTTTGGAAGACGTTAATATACCTTTCTTTCTTTCTTTCTTTCTTCCTCCAGAAGACGTTAATATGACTTTTTCTTTCTCTCTCTCTCTCTCTCTCTCTCTCTCATACTCTTCAGAGATGGACTTCAGAGCAGGATAGGATACAGATAGTCACACGTGACTCACAGGCTGGATTCGACTCCAGCTCTCACAAGACGGATCATCTTCATAGCTTTATGCTACTTTTCTCCTTCTAGCTCGTGATTCACTATCATAGATCGAGAGGAGGACTCACCATACAATTGCTTGTCCGAAGAGATTACAGAGTACTCTGCATTAGGGGAAGTCTTCCTTATGGGAGACTTCAATGCCAGGACAGCCAATGATCAGTGTGAGATATTTGACCCAGAAGACCCACAGATACTACGTACCATAGAGGATGAGTCTACGGCTCGAGCTTCAGCTGACTCTACACACACTCATTATGGCACTCACTTACTCAGACTAGGCTCTCGACATCATCTCGTTATCTATAACGGGATGGCTCAGTGGCCTACCTCAGGAGGATTGACATGCATACCACACTCAGTCACAGATGGTAGGGGAAGTTCAGTAGATTACGTCATGGGATCTAGAGAGGCCATTCACCTACTTACCTCATTCACCATCCCACCCATACCCATTCGGGCCGATCACGCATACCTTGCTCTCTCCCTCAAGGGAGACACCCCTACACGCACACCCGCAGCACGCATCCCACACACCACCATCCACTTCACACACGAGCTAGCTCACATATATGCAGCCCAAGTCGAGAAGGGTCTTCTCTTGCTTCACCCTGACACTCCACTATCCCTACTCACCTCACAGAGAGCATCAGTTCTTCAGACATCCTCCATCAGCTCCTTCCCACACACCGCCCATTCTGGTCACACACCTCCTCCCGGGACTATGCCACAACATCGTTGGTATGATGAGGAATGCAAAGATACTTACCGCAGACTACGAGCTCGGCGAGCATTGGGAGAGATCACAGAGAGACAGGCCACGGGACAGATGAAGACTCTCACACGTCGGAAGAGGCGAGCCTTTGAGGAGGCAAAAGTGCTTGAGCTATACCATCTCTTCATGAGTATGGACAGTGCCGCAACATGGCGTACCCTACGAGAGCCACGCCCTACCACACCTATTGGGGACCTACACACATGGCATGATTATGCTCAGAGATTATATGAGGTGCCTGGGCAACCTCCCATTCCCCAGCCACTTGAGCCTCGCCCTACTAGTTCTTCTCTTTTCAGAGCAAAGATGGTTGAGAGGGCCATAGGACGACTGCGACATGGACGTTCGAGAGGTCATACGAGATTGCAGAGCGAGCATCTCATATATGCAGCCTCCACTATAGCCCCGTTGATTGCACATGCCTTCAACCGGGCTATAGGGGAGGGCCTCCCAGAGGAGTGGACTAGGCACACCATTGTGCCTATCCACAAATCTGGCAACACACTGGACCAAGGGAATTACAGGACCATCATGATTGGCCACACCATGGCCAAACTATACGGTGCCATACTTGAGGCAGAGCTCAGCTCATATGCAGAGACTGAGGGGTTACGACCACGAGGCCAGGCAGGTTTTCGGCGAGCTTTCTCTACTATTGATCACATCTTCATTTTGCGCTGCCTCATTGACGGGGCAAGGGTGCGGAAGAAGAGACTATATTGCTGCTTTGTGGACTTCCGCAAAGCTTTCGATACAGTTCCACGAGAGAGGCAACGTCTTCAGAGCTTGGGAGTACCATCAGGGATGATTTGGGCCATCTATGCACTCTATGAGCAGGTGACTGGGAGAGTACAGTGTCCAGGAGGTATGTCTGAGGGCATTGCTAGCACCATCGGTGTTAAGCAAGGCTGCCCGCCCTCTCCCACTCTATTTGGTCTCTACATCGATGAGATTGAGGACTACATTCTCCGAGCTGGAGGAGAGGGTGCAGGCCTCGCAGGTACACCTGTCCACATTTTATTATATGCCGATGACATTGTCTTGATTTCAGAGTCACCCCATGGATTACAGCGCCACTTGGATGCCCTCGATGAGTTTTGTACACAGAAGGGCTTGACAGTAAACCTTAGCAAGACCAAGGTCATGATCTTCCACACCTCCCCCTTGGTGAGGAATGGAGCAGGATTCACATGCGGCGATGGACAGATTGAGGTGGTCACTTCCTATGTCTACCTCGGAGTCACATTCACGAGCTTATCTGGCCCCTTCAGCATGAGACAGGCAGCCACCGATAGACTCACACGAGGATATGCAGCTTTAGCCATGTTAGAGCGGAGATGTCACCAGGCACACTTCCAGGAGCCCCGCACGAAGGGGTGGCTATTTGACACACTAATCCGACCAGCTATGATGTATGCTGCGACAGTTTGGGCCCCAGGCCTCAGAGTCACCCAGTGGAGTGCGATCGAGAGACCCCAGGTACGTATGATCTCGCGACTATTTTGGGGAAACAGTCGGTACCACATGATATCATCCGGGCAGAGCTAGCTGCACCACCCATGGTAGTAGATGCACTATTCCAGACTATCTGCTTTATTCAGAGGATGAGGGAGCTCCCTACAGACAGACTCACACGCAAAGCTTTTGAGGCATCTATACAGATATCAGAGTCAGGATATGAGAGAGCTTGGTACACTCAGGTTACAGTATGGTTTGATAGTCATGGGCTTGATATGGACAGATTGCCGCCTTTTCAGTACGACCACCTCTCGTGTCATGAGAGGAATGTTGTGCTGAGACAGGATCTTTGGGAGCTCTACATTAGTCAGACATGGCACACACCACACATGGGATCGAGACTACTGCACTATCGAGACCGGTTCTTAGACATCCTAGCGGACGGTTTCATTTGGCGGCCATGTTACATGGATACTTACATGCCTCATAGCTCGAGGGTAGCGATTGGCCAGTTGAGAGTGTCATCACATAGAGTAGAGATTGAGACGGGCGGAGCCGCAGACATTCCCAGAGAGGAGCGGATACGCAGGGTTTGCAGAGTAGAGATGCAGGATGAGCACTTTGTATGCAGATGTAGCGCATATGATGGCATCAGAGGTAGATACGGGGCTCTATTTACAGGGCAGCCCACCCTCCGAGAGATCATGGACTCTAGAGGCCAGCGAGAGCTCAGGCGATTCCTACTAGAGATACAGAGTCACAGAGATTCCCCACTCCAGCCTACTGTAGCAGCCCATACAGGAGGGAGACAGAGTCAGCTCACTGAGTTCTTTATTCCACGACGTGCTGCAGCCCTCCCCCCCTCAGCCCACACACGGAGAGGGGTGACTCTTCAGCAAGCTCAAACTGCTCGAGCTAGGAGATGACCCCGTGCTAAAGGATATCGGGCCCCCAGACATCACCAACATCAAATTGCAGAGATCCAGGCTCGTCACTATCGCGCCATGGAGGAGAGACGATTCCAGATGATGGCTGATCCCGCTGAAGCTATCACGATGGCCCTAACTCCACCTCCACCTATGTATCACATCTTACACCTGCCCACTAGCACAGGATGGAGCTAGTTAGTCGTTTCAGATGCATTCCCATTGTTGTTGTACTACCCCTTTGCATATAGAATATCATAGATATCGCACTCCATACACCCCCCCACTTTCATGGGTATCTCCACACGCATATCACGGAGATATGTATCAGCTTTACCAGTTTCTTTTTCAGCACTTTTTTTCAGCACTTTTATGTTCTCTGATAGACAGAAGATACACCCATGTACATCGATTTGTCTCATAGGCCGAGTTCGGCCTCCTAATAGACGTAAAAACACTTTCTTTCTTTCTTTCTTTCTCTCTCTCTCTCTCTGGGTTGTCTTCCTTCAAGAGGCACTCAAACCACCACCGATGTACCACATACTACACCCACCATGATGGAGCATAGGCATTCCACCACCCCCTGGGTTGTCTTCCTTCAGGAGGCACTCAGACCACCACCGATGTACCACATACTACACCCACCATGATGGAGCATAGGCATTCCACCACCCCCAGGGTTGTCTTCCTTCAGGAGGCACTCAGACCACCACCGATGTACCACATACTACACCCACCTCCCCCCATCACCAGTAGCTAGGGTGTTTTGCTCACTCATATTATGGATCCCCTTGTATTAGGTGGCCACTTTCTGCTGAGTCAGAGTCACTTCTCCCCATCCTTTTACCAGCCCTAGATAGCTTTGTGTTTATTTCATTTCATTTTCTACACATGGTTACTACACTTGTACATGGGTTTTGTCACATAGGCCAAGTTTGGCCTCCAGAAGACGTTAATATGACTCTCTCTCTCTCTCTCTCTCTCTCTCTCTCTCTCTCTCTCTCTCTCTCTCTCTCTCTCTCTCTCTCTCTCTCTCTCTCTCTCTCTCTCTCTCTCTCTCTCTCTCTCTCTCTCTCTCTCTCTCTCTCTCTCTCTCTCCCTCCCCCTCCCCCTCCATGAGTTTTGCACACAGAGAGGCCTGACAGTAAACCTTGGCAAGACCAAGGTCATGATCTTCCACACCTCCCCCGTGGTGAGGAATGGAGAAGCATTCACAGTTGGCAGTGGACAGATTGAGGTGGTCACTTCCTATGTCTACCTCGGAGTCACATTCACGAGCTTGCCTGGCCCCTTCAGCATGAGACAGGCAGCCACCGATAGACTCACACGAGGATATGCAGCCTTAGCCATGTTAGAGCGGAGATGTCACCAGGCACACTTCCAGGAGCCCCGCACAAAGGGGTGGCTATTTGACACACTAGTGAGACCAGCTATGATGTATGCTTCGACAGTTTGGGCACCAGGCCTCAGAGTTACCCAGTGGAGTGCGATCGAGAGGCCACAAGTACGTATGATCTCGCAACTATTTCGTGGGAAACAGTCAGTGCCACATGACATTATCAGGGCAGAGCTAGCTGCACCACCCATGGTAGTAGATGCACTATTCCAGACTATCTCCTTTATTCAAAGGGTGAGGGAGCTCCCTACAGAAAGACTCACACATAGAGCTTTTGAGGCATCTATACAGATATCGGAGTCGGGATATGAGAGAGCTTGGTACACTCAGGTTAGAGCATGGTTTGATAGTCATGGACTTGATATGGATAGATTGCCGCCTTTTCAGTATGATCCAGACTCACCTCACATCCACCTCTCTCGTCATGAGAGGAATCTTGTGCTCAGACAGGACCTTTGGCAGCTCTACATTAGTCAGACATGGCACACACAACACATGGGATCGAGACTATCGCACTATTGAGACCAGTTCTTGGACATACTAGTGGATGGTTTCATCCAGCGACCACGCTACATGGATACCTACATGCCTCATAGCTCGAGGGTGGCTATTGGCCAGTTGAGGGTCTCATCACACCGACTAGAGATTGAGATAGGCAGAGCCACAGACATTCCCCGAGAGGAGCGGCTATGCAGGATATGCAGAGTAGAGATGGAGGATGAGGAGCATTTTGTTTGCAGACGTAGCGCATATGATGACATTAGAGGCAGATACGAGACTCTGTTTACAGGGCAGCCCACCCTCCGAGAGATCATGGGCTCTAGAGATCAGCGACAGCTCGGGCGATTCTTACTAGAGATTCAGAGTCACAGAGATTCTCTCCTCCAGCCTACTGCAGCTTCCCAGACACGAGGGAGACAAAGTCAGCTCACTGACTTCTTCATTGCACGACGTGCAGCAGCCCTCCGCCCCTTAGCTCACACATCGAGAGGGGTGACTCTTCGGCAGGCTCAGACCTCTCGAGCTAGGAGACGACCCCGTGCTATAGGATATCGGGCCCTCAAACTTCACAGACACCAGATCGCAGACATCCAAGCTCGTGACCATCGCGCCATGGAGGAGAGACGATCCCGGATGATGGCAGATCCCGTTGTAGCCATCAGGGCGGCCTTGACTCCACCTCCACCCATGTACCACATCTTACACCCGCTCACTAGTACAGGATGGAGCTAGTTAGTCGTTCAGATGCATTATCATGCTTGTACTACCCTTTTGCATATAGGCTATAAATATAGCACTCCATTCACCGTCCCCCCCCCTCCCACTTTCATGGGTATCTCTACATGCATACTACAGAGATCTATATCAGCCTTGCCATCTTTTTTTCAGTACTTTTATCTTTTCCGATTGACAGAAGATACACCCATGTACATTCATTTGTCTCATAGGCCGAGTTCGACCTCCTAATAGACGTAAAAACACTTTCTTTCTCTCTCTCTCTCTCTCTCTCTCTCTCTCTCTCTCTCTCTCTCTCTCTCTCTCTCTCTCTCTCTCTCTCTCTCTCTCTCTCTCTCTCTCTCTCTCTCTCTCTCTCTCTCTCTCTCTCTCTCTCTCTCTCTCTCTCTCTCTCTCTCTCTCTCTCTCTCTCTCTCTCTCGTCAGATCCGCGCGTCAGAGGGCGTCAGACCCGCGCGTCAGAGGGCGTCAGACCTGCGCGTCAGACTTGCTCTACCTGTGCGTCAGACCCGCGCGTCAGAACACGTCAGACCCCGTGTCAGAGCGCGTCAGACCCGCGCGTCAGAGAGAGAGAGGGGAGCAGCCCCCCTCTTTCTTCATCTCGAGGGTAGGGTGAGGGAGGGGACCCTCTCCTTGAGCTTTCAAGCACCCTTCTCCTCGCTCCCTTGTCTACAGCAACAACATGGAAGGCAAGAAAAGCTTTGCCTCTGCCCTGTTGCACCAGCCGCTTTCTATACCAACCCCAGTCAACAAACCAACAGCATGGGAGTCTTACTTACTCCAAGAACTGAAGAAACTCCAAGGAGAAATGGCAGCAATGAAGCAAGAAATTAGTAAGAAAGATGAACAAATAGCCAGATTGCAACAAAAACTTGATGAAACACAAGGAAACAGCCAGCAAACAGGAGCTGAATCAACAAATAAAGTCGTCTTGACAACACAATTATCCGAGGTAAAACTATCCAGCTCTACACATTTTTCAAAAGAAGTAATGGCTGTGGTAAAGGAGCAGGAATTGGTGGACGGCAACAAGAAAGTTATCAGGATTGGAGGCCTCCCCCTAGGATGGGACAGAGAGGACATCGCACCCGAGTTAAAAGATGACTGCATCCTTGAAACAAAAGTACTAGAAGCACAACTAACCAAGGTGGTCCCCTTCATCAATCTAGGGTCTCCGGTCTTCATTACACCCAAAGGAACTCAGGCAAGGGTAAGCTATTTTGACATGTCAGATAAGATAGCTGTCATGAAGCAAGCAAAGTCACTACAAGGTACTAAAGTATGGATAGCAGATGAACTCACCCCACTCCAACTTAAAAATCGACCAGCAGAGTTAACTAAAGTCAGAGAAGCCAGGAAGAATGGAAAGTGGGCAGTATACAGAGGCGGTCAAGCTATTATCAGAGATTTCCATACCCATACCACATAGGAAGAAACAGCTATCTCCCTCATTTGTAATATATATTGATGTAATTTTGAAACTCTTATGAGTCATAAGAGTGCTTTGGAAGCCACATCCCCCCCTTTTATTTTGATTTTTCCCTTTTATTATAGCCCCTTGAGGGCTTCCCCCCCAAGTGGAATGTAATGTTTTGATGTACCTGATCGGTCCCATAGGTCGATTTCGGCCTCCCGTGGACGTTAATATATCTTTCTTTCTTTCTCTCTCTCTCTCTCTCTCTCTCTCTCTCTCTCTCTCTCTCTCTCTCTCTCTCTCTCTCTCTCTCTCTCTCTCTCTCTCTCTCTCTCTCTCTCTCCCTCCCCCCCCCCCTCTCCCTCCCTCCCTCCCTCCCTCCCTCCCTCCCTCTCTCTCTCTCTCTCTCTCTCTCTCTCTCTCTCTCTCTCTCTCTCTCTCTCTCTCTCTCTCTCTCTCTCTCTCTCTCTCTCTCTCTCTCTCTCTCTCTCTCTCTCTCTCTCTCTCTCTCTATGCATATCATGTTTTTATCTCACCCATTGAGCATATAGAGTGCATACCCATAGCACCCCACACCCTTGATGCCAGCTACTATCCCTCCTTTTATACCCGTTTGTAGTACTCACACTTTATTTTCGTTTTGGATCACAGTGGATTGGATCATACTGATGTATATGTTTTGTCTCATACGCCGATTTTGGCCTCTAATAGACATTAAAAAGTCTTTCTTTCTTTCTTTCTTTCTCTCTTTCTCTCTCTCTCTCTCTCTCTCTCTCTCTCTCTCTCTCTCTCTCTCTCTCTCTCTCTCTCTCTCTCTCTCTCTCTCTCTCTCTCTCTCTCTCTCTCTCTCTCTCTCTCTCTCTCTCTCTCTCTCTCTCTCTCTCTCTCTCTCTCTCTCTCTCTCTCTCAGATACTACATACCATAGAGGATGAGTCTACGGCTCGAGCTTCAGCGGACTCTACACACACTCATTATGGCACCCACTTACTCAGACTAGGCTCTCGACATAATCTCGTTATCTATAATGGGATGGTTCAGTGGCCTACCTCAGGAGGATTGACATGCATACCACACTCAATCACAGATGGCGGGGGAAGTACAGTAGATTACATCATAGGATCCAGAGAGGCCATCCACCTACTTACCTCATTCACCATCCCACCCATACCCATTGGGGCCGATCACACATACCTAACGCTCTCCCTCAAGGGAGACACCCCTATACGCACACCCGTAGCACTCATCCTACACACCACCATCCACTTCACACACAAGCTAGCTCACATATATGCGGCTCAAGTCGAGAAGGGTCTTCTCTTGCTTCATCCTGACACTCCACTGTCCCTACTCACCTCACAGATAGCATCAGTTCTTCAGACATCAGCCATCAGCTCCTTCCCACACACCATCCATTCTGGTCACACACCTCCTCCCGGGACTGTGCCACAACATCGCTGGTATGATGAGGAATGCAGAGATCTTTACCGCCGACTACGAGCTCAGCGAGCATTGGGAGAGATCACAGAGAGAGAGGCCAAGGGACAGATGAAGACTCTCACACGTCGAAAGAGGCGAGCCTTTGAGGAGGCGCAGGAGCTTGAGCTATATCATCTCTTTATGAGTATGGATAGTGCTGCAGCATTGCGTACCCTACGAGAGCCACGCCCAACCACACCTATTGGGGACCTACACACATGGCATGATTACGCTGAGAGATTATATGAGGTGCCTGCGCAGCCTCCCATTCCCCAGCCACTTTAGCCTCTCCCTACTAGTTCTTCTCTGTTCACAGCGAAGATGGTTGAGAGGGCCATAGGACGACTGTGACATGGACGTTCGAGAGACCACACGGGATTGCAGAGCGAGCATCTTATTGTCAGACATTGGTCTATAGAGACCATTCCATGTGTGTGTGGGACAAGGGCTAGTTAGCCAAGGTTCTAAGCTCGGGGGTATATCCTAAGGTATTTGATGGTTAGTGGGGATAACTGTTGCATGCTGGCCACATGGCGATGCTAGAACATTCCAGATCGCTGCTATTTTAGATACAAGAGGATATAAATGGATGGGAGGAGAGTGGCACACACATCATTCGCATGTTTCTTTTGAGGAAAGCCTCACACTTGGTGTCAGAGCTGGATTTTTAGCTATTTTTGGTAGAGAATTCGCGTGAAGGAAGGGCGCTCATGCATGTTCTCTTGTCGGCGTTCGTTCTTTTTGGGAGATCTTTTTTAGTGGTTGTTTTTGGAGGGCAGCGGTCGCCATCATCGTTTTCGAGAAGATGCGTTTTCGCGTGCTACCGGTTTCAGGACTTGGGACCGTGTACAGGTGACATAGTCTGTCCTCGTTTCCACGTAATCTCATGTGCATGCCCAGAGAACAGAGGTTGGTCACGCACCTCAAGGCCTGCTCGTTCGCGCACAGGTGCAGAGAACAGTTTTTTTTTTCTTTTCTTTGAGATTGATTATCTGTCCACGGCGCACCCCTCCGAATTACTCGGCGCTACACGCGTCCCAGAGAGCAGCGTATCTTGAGTTTTTTTTTTTCTTGATTAAATCTAATATGCGCCCATGGTGACTTTTGGTCGCCGAGAGCATTCGACACAGCACGTATGTGCGCTTGGTTCATCGACAAGAGTTGCTACTCTTATACACTTCGACTGCTTAACATAACTTATGGGATAACTTGGTACCTGCACGCACGTTCACTCAGAAGAGGAGATCGAAAGTTTTTTTTTGAAGAATTACCTAGTCGAAGCAGAGTTCTCAGATTTTGAGCTATCAAGCTTCACCAAATTGGTCATAACTTGGTCAATTTTTATCCAAATTTGGAGTTCTTGGACTTGTTAGAAAGCCCTCTCAGAGATCTTTCCAGAGAGTGGCTATAAGCTATACTTTGGGTTCAGTTTTCACCTGCAACAGAGGCTGGAAGTGGATTGTTTTTTTATCGAGCACCTTCAACGAAGCATTTCTTGAAGACTTTTGTGATCTATGAACCAAAGGGAGTCGATCGTCTACACACAGTTCTTCACTTGGACACGTCAAGAATATCAAAGGAAATTTGAGATAAGTATTTAGTCAATATTTGTTTAATTATTCTGTTGACTGTGCATATTAGAAATATTCATGCATTACGTGTAGGACGACGTAATTGGAGTGTAAATAGAGATGTATGTTCAATGCTTGAGTTTTTCTTACAGGTGGTAAGTATCGACAGGTATCGACAAGAGAAATATTTTGATTGAGGGCCTGCAGCACCCAACAGCATATTTGGAAAAAATTTCTATTGCAGGTGTTCGTTGAGAAGATAAAAAGAATAGATCGTGCCTGCCGGCACATGATTTATGCTTGACGTTTTTTAATTTCTTCGAAATTAAAAAGTGACGCCGTTAGTGACGCCGTTAGTCTGCCGAAATTTCAAAGTGATTTCAAAGTGACGCCGTTAGTCTGCCGAAATTTCTAAAATATTAGCATGCATGTGCATCAAAGTTTAGAAAGTATATTAAAGTTTCTTTCTATTGTCTTTTTCTATTTAGCAAAAGCTTTGACTGGTTCTTTTTCCGCTTGCCAGTAGTATTTAAATTTGTTTAGTCTTTAAAAAAAAAAAAAGGAAAACCAAAAGAAAAAAAGTTTCTTGCCTAGCATGGAACCCAAACCTTCATCACCTGCTAGGACAGATACCATTATTCCTGAACCTCCAGTTGATCCCATTTAAGCTATGAACAATAGAATTTCATCCTTAGAAAATTCTCTTCATGATATCTTGGAACACGTGTGTGGTTCTAAGAAAGAAGAAGAGCCGCTTGATTTTGATTTGCCAGAGATAGAGGTAGATGCTCCAGATGAGCATCAAACTTCAAAAGTTCTTAAAGATAGCGTCTTAGTTAGAGAAGCCAGATCTTAAGCCGCCAAGATATCATGGCTCAACTAGCGCTAGGACTGCTTACGCGGTTGAGCAGTGGCTCAACAAGTGGGAACAATGTTTTCGTCTGTGTCATATCACCGATGATAGGCACAAGATTCAGCAGGCCACTTATAATCTTATGGATGTTGCACATAAGTGGTGGCGTAAGTTAAAGCAAGATAAGAAGGAGCCCACGACATGGGATCAATTCAAAACCCTGTTTTATAATAATTTTGTACCACCTGATGAGAGGTCTAGAGCACTAGACACCTGGTTCTTCATCAGTCAGAAGAATCAGTCAGTTCAGGAATATGCAGATAGGTATAGGGAGGTACTTCTTAAAGTACCTGATACCATTCCAGAGTTTCTTCAAGTCCACAAGTTTGTCTTGGGACTCAGAGAAACTATCCGACCTTTAGTGAGAAAGGAGCGGTGTCAGTCTTTGGCACAAGCCACAGAGATTGCCTTGGTTTATGACGATGGCCACAGGAGCACAGGTTCCAGGGCCAGAGATCCCCATGGACTAGGGTTAGCCGACCTTTCCATACTTCGACTCCTGGTTCGGTTAGTGCACAGCCTTCTAGGGAGGCTAAGCAGGTGCACATGATCCAGAGAGTCTCAGGAGGGAAGAGAAAAGTGTCTGCTCTGACTGAGAGGGCATATAACCGATCTATTCTTACCCCTCAGCAAAAAGAGAAGGCAATGAAAGAGGGTTTGTGCTATGGTTGCTTAGGACAACACTTATATAAGGATTGTCCTAAAAAGAAAAAGATAGCAGCCACCATAGTCATAAATCCTACTCAGGCAGGTGGTGGGAGTGACGATGAATTTGGGGATCCCCCATCTCCATTATCATCTCCCATAGTGGCCATGACGGTCACTAAGAAGGTTCCGACTGTGCCAGATGCTGTGCTTTCGCCAGTGGCACAGAAAGGATACCGGTTCCCAGATATTGAGCCTATAGTTATGAGGGGAGTCGTGGCAGGACAGCCTGTCAAGGTACTCTTTGACACAGGTTCGACTCATAATGTTAATAGTTCCCGATTAGTCAAGAGATTATGCTTAGATACGGTACAATCAGATTATACTTATACCGTAGAGCTAGCCGACGGGAAGGGAACTGAGACTTGGGATAGACGAGTAGTTGATCTTCCTATTCAGATCCAGTCCTATGAGGACAGATTGGATTTTGAGATAGCAAGATTGGCTCGTTTCGATATAGTTCTTAGTAAGAAGTGGCATGCGAGGAAGAAACCAGTCATTGATTTTGCTTCGCATGTGTATCAGTTTGAGCATGAGGGAAGGAGATTACTGATCCGTGGAGAACCAGATCTCCAAGAGACGCGATTGGTGACTGCTACCAAGTTGCTCAAAATTGATTGTAAATATATCTATTTTCTTTATTTCATGTATTTGTCGTATGTTGAGATGGATTCATGCGGTCATGGAGACTCAAGTTGGAATGCTCCAGCACTTTCAGCTAAAGTGAGAGCAGAATTCCAAGAGTTGTTTTTAAAGGAATTACCTTCAGGTTTGCCTCCTTGCAGGAATATAGAACATAGAATCGAACTGGTACCAGGAGCGAGTCCGACTGCTCGGCCACCATTTCGAATGAGTTTGCAGGAGGAAAATGAAGTCCGCAAGGTCGTGGACGAGTATCTTCAGAAAGGGTTGATTAGACCCAGCTATTCACCCTTTGCCGCTCCAGTTCTTCTTGTGAAGAAGAAGGATGGATCTTATAGAATGTGTGTTGATTATCGAGCACTCAATAAGATCACTATTAGACACAGATATCCTATGCCCCGGATTGATGATCTTTTGGATGCTCTAGGTGGAGCCATTGTATTTAGTAAGATAGATTTAAAGAGTGGTTATCATCAGATTAGAGTAAAAGATCATGATGTACATAAGACAGCTTTCAGGACCCGTTTTGGTCATTATGAGTATTTGGTCATGCCTTTTGGTTTGACAAATGCTCCAGCTACATTTATGATGTTAATGAATGATATCTTAAGACCTTTCATAGGAAAGTGTGTTGTTGATTTTGTGGATGATTTGCTAGTGTATAGTAGGACTGTGCATGGGCATGAAAATCATCTAAGGTTTGTGTTGAATATTTTAAAAGAAAATAAGCTGTATGTAAATCTAGAGAAGACAGAGTTGTTTCTTCCGAGGATAGAGTATCTAGGGCACATGATTTCAGCCGATGGGGTTCAGAATCCAGATGGATCCCAAGAAGGTTTCAATTATTTTATCATGGCCTACTCCTCAGGATGAGGGGCACTTACGGTCATTCTTAGGACTTTCCGGTTTCTATCGGAAATTCATCTCTTCATATTCGTCGATAGCAGCACCTATGACGAACTTGCTTCAAGGCAAAATTCCATTTGCATGGAAGCAAGAGCAGCAAGAGAGTTTTGATACTCTGAAACAAGCTGTTTCCGAGGCTCCTATACTCAAAGTGGTAGATCCTCAGAAACCATTTGAGTTAGAGACGGATGCTAGCGGCATAGCCATAGGTGCAGTTTTAAGTCAAGATGGCAGGCCAATAGCTTTTGAAAGTAAGAAGTTCAGTAGTGCACAACGCAATTGGCCGGTGCATGAACAAGAATTGTATGCAGTGGTGCATGCACTTAAAGTTTGGAGACACTATCTTTATGGTGCAGACTTTAAGGTATTCACAGATCACCATACACTCAAGTATTTTTGTAGTCACCCAGATCTTCGAGGCCGACAAGCTCGTTGGGCTGAGCTCATGCAAGAATTTCATATGGAAATCTTGTATAGAAGAGGCAAAGAAAATATGGTAGCTGATGCATTATCTCGTATAATGTATCAAATGAGCTTTACAATTTTAGAAAGCTCATTGCTTCAAGAAATTAAGGAAGCACAGGTGGAAGATCCACATTTGTTACAGATAGTAAGAGCCATTAGTGATGACTCTATTTTAGGAGACGGAACAGTTCCAGCTGTTACTTCTTCTACTAAAGCAAACAAGTCGCATTCCGTATTCCAATTTTTCACAGGAGACTGGAATAGTGAAGCGGAAAGGAAAGGTTTGTGTGCCAGATTCCCGGGATTTGAGAAAGAAAGTCATGCATGATAACCATGATGTTCCCTGCGCAGGACATCCTAGTGTTGACAAGACAATACAGCTTGTTAGAAGAACATTTTGGTGGCCTGGATTAGCCAGAGATATCCATACTTATGTTCAACAATGCTTTATGTGTCAAGTCAACAAAGCAAAAAGGGTAAAGACACCAGGTCTTTTACATCCGTTACAAGTTCCAGATCATAACTAGGATAGTATATCCATGGACTTCATAGTGGGGTTACCGCGGACCCAAAGGAAGCGGGATACACTCCTAGTTGTGGTAGATAGATTGAGCAAGATGGCTCATTTCATACCCACGCAGGAGACGATAGAAGCTCCACAGGTAGCGGAGTTGTTTATCTAGAATATCTTCAGATTGCATGGGTTACCTACATCCATAGTCTCAGATAGGGATGTCAAATTTACAGGACACTTCTGGAAGTTTGTATTTGACAAACTCAAAGTGTCACTAAAAATGAGTAGTGGTGATCATCCACAAACAGATGGTCAGACCGAGAGGGTCAACCAAATTCTAGGGGATATGTTACGGGCATATGTGCCTGAGAGACAGACAGATTGGGATAGTTATTTGCCATTAGTAGAGTTTGCTTATAACAATAGACCTCACAAGGTGACTGGGATGTCTCCTTTTGAGATGAACTATGGCATGAATCCCACTGCTTCCAGTACCATAGGAATGCCTCAGAAATGTCCTAGTGCTTCTGAGTTCTTAGCGAATCTCCAAGCAAACCTTGAAATAGCTAAAGCCAAGATGCAGCAAGCAGCTGATAGAGCCAAAGAGTATGCTGATAGGAAAAGATCTCCTAGATCCTTTGAGGAAGGAGACCGAGTCTTCATTCAGGTACCGGCTAGATCTACTTCATTGTCCACAGGGAAGTGTAGTAAACTATCACCAAGGTATTGTGGACCTTGGAAGATAGTAAAGAAATTGAGTGATGTTGCATACCGATTAGAGCTTCCTCCAGATTGTAGAGTCCATCCAGTGTTTCATGTCAGTAAACTAAGAAAGTATATATCTAGGGAGGATAATCTAATAGAGGGTATTGTTTCTTTGCAGAAACCGATAGAGAAGATCATTCTCTAGATAGAATACTAGATAGGAGACAGAAACGGTTGAGGAATCGTGTCATCCAAGAGTATCTGGTAGCCTGGAAAGGATTACCACTTATTGACTCTACTTGGGAATCAGCAGCTCTGGTTCGCAAGTACTTTCCCTCATTGATCATTGAGGACAATGATCTTTAGAAGGGGGAGAGAGTGTCAGACATTGGTCCATAGAGACCATTCCGTGTGTGTGTGGGACGAGGGCTAGTTAGCCAAGGTCCTAAGCTCGAGGGTATATCCTAAGGTATTTGATGGTTAGTGGGGACGAGTGTTGCATGCTTGCCACATGGCGATGCTAGAACATTCTAGATCACTGCTATTTTAGATACAAGAGGATATAAATGGATGGGAGGAGAGTGGCACACACATCATTCGCATGTTTCTTTTGAGGAAAGCCTCAATATGTAGCCTCCACAATAACCCCGTTGATTGCACATGTCTTCAACCGGGCTATAGGGGAGGGCTTCCCAGAGGAGTGGACTAGGCACACCATTGTGCCTATCCACAAGTCTGGTGACACCCTGGACCCGGGGAACTACAGGACCATCATGATTGGCCACACCATGGCCAAACTATAGGGTGCCATACTTGAGGTAGAGCTCAGCTCATATGCAGAGACTGAGGGGCTACGAGCACGCGGCCAAGCAGGTTTTCGACGAGCTTTCTCTACTATTGATCACATCTTCATTTTGCGTTGCCTCATTGATGGGGCAAGGGTGCGGAAGAAGAGACTATATTGCTGCTTTGTGGACTTCCGCATAGCTTTTGATACAGTACCACGAGAGAGGCTCTTCCAACGCCTCCAGAGCTTGGGAGTACCATCAAGGATGATTTGGGCTATCTATGCACTCTATGAGCACGTGACTGGGAGGGTACAGTGTCCAGGAGGTATGTCTGAGGCCATTGCTAGCACCATCGGTGTTAAGCAAGGCTGCCCACTCTCTCCGACTCTATTTGGTCTCTATATCGACGAGATTGAGGACTACATTCTCCGAGCTGGAGGAGAGGGTGCAGACCTCGCAGGTACACATGTCCACATTTTATTATATGCCGATGACATTGTCTTGATTTCAGAGTCACCCGAGGGATTACAGCACCACCTGGATGCCCTGGATGAGTTTTGTACAAACAGGGGCTTGACAGTAAACCTTGGAAAGACCAAGGTCATGATCTTCCACACCTCCCCCATGGTGAGGAATGGAGCAAGATTCACACCTAGCGGTGGACAGATTGAGGTGGTCACTTCCTATGTCTACCTCGGAGTCACATTCACGAGCTTGTCCGGCCCCTTCAGCATGAGACAAGCAGCCACCGATAGACTCACACGAGGGTATGCAGCTTTAGCCATGTTAGAGCGGAGATGTCACCAGGCACACTTCCAGGAGCCCCGCACAAAGGGGTGGCTATTTGACACACTAGTCAGACCAGCTATGATGTATGTTGCGACCGTTTGGGCCCAAGGCCTCACACCCACCCAGTGGAGTGCGATCGAGAGGCCACAGGTATGTATGATCTCTCGATTATTTCGCGGGAAACAATCGGTACCACATGACATCATCAGGGCAGAACTAGCTGCACCACCCATGGTAGTAGATGCACTATTTCATACTATATGCTTTATTCAGAGGACGAGGGAGCTCCCTACAGACAGACTCAGACACAGAGCTCTTGAGGCATCTATAGAGATATCAGAGTCGGGATATGAGAGAGCTTGGTACACTCAGGTTAGAGTCTGGTTTGATAGTCATGGACTTGATATGGACAGATTGCCGCCTTTTCAGTATGACTCTGACTCACCTCACATCCACCTCTCTCGTCGTGAGAGGAATGTTGTGCTCAGACAGGATCTCTGGCAGCTCTACATTAGTCAGACATGGCACACACCACACATGGGATCGAGACTATCGCACTACCGAGACCATTTCTTAGACATACTAGCGGACGGTTTCATCCAGCGACCACGCTACATGGATACTTACATGCCTCATAGCTCGAGGGTCTCGATTGGGCAGTTGAGAGTCTCATCACACCGACTAGAGATTGAGATGAGCAGAGCCGCAGACATTCCCAGAGAGGAGCGGATATGCAAGGTATGCACAGTAGAGATGGAGGATGAGGAGCACTTTGTATGCAGATGTAGTGCATATGATGGCATCAGAGGCAGATACAAGACTCTGTTTACCGGGCAGTCCACCCTCCGAGAGATCATGGACTCTAGAGACCAGCGACAGCTTGGGCAGCACTTTTACCTTTATCTTTTCTGATTGACAGAAGACACACCCATGTACATCGTTTTGTCTCATAGGCCGAGTTCGGCCTCCTAATAGACGTAAAAACACTTTCTTTCTCTCTCTCTATATTGGCCAAGTTATATGGGGCGGTACTGGAGACAGAGTTGAGTACTCTCGCTGAGAGGAAGGGTATCAGGGCTCCAGGACAGGCAGGCTTCAGGCGAGATTACTCTACCATTGACCACATCTTCACTCTGAGATGCCTGATCGACCAGGCAAGGGTGAGGAAGAGGAGATTATATTGCTGCTTTGTGGACTTCCGCAAAGCATTTGACACCGTTCCCAGGGGACGACTCTTCAGACGACTACTTGATATCGGAGCCCCAGAGGAGATGATATGGGGGATCTATGCCTTATACGAGAGAGTATCTGGAAGAGTCAGATGTCCGGGAGGCTTATCTCATCCACTTGCTAGCACTATCGGGGTGAAGCAAGGATGCTCTCTTTCACCCACCCTCTTTGGTCTCTACATTGATGAGATAGTAGACTACATACAGCAGCAGGGGGGTGATGGCATTGAGGTACGCGGGTCCACTGTCCATATTCTTTTATATGCTGATGATATTGTACTGGTTTCAGAGTCTGCAGAAGGTCTACAGCATCATCTACATGGCCTAGATGACTTTTGCACACACAGAGGGTTATCTGTGAACCTTGGTAAAACCAAGGTCATGATCTTTCATACATCAGCACAGGTACGCAGACATAGTTTGTTCACGGCAGCGGGTGGACCCATTGAGGTGGTCGGATCATATGTTTACTTGGGAGTGACATTTACAGCAGCATCAGGGGTCTTCTCTATGTCTCAGGCAGCCCGTGACCGCATCACACGTGGATATGCAGCACTTGCCTTGATGGAGAGACAGTGCCACCAGGCATATTTTCAGGAGCCCCGCACAAAAGGGTGGCTCTTCGACACTTTGGTTACACCAGCGCTCATGTATGGGGCAGCCATATGGGGACCAGGATTAGCCACATCAGTATGGACAGCATTAGAGAGGCCACAGATCCTCATGATTTCCAGACTTATCCGGAGCAAGCCTTCAGTACCACATGATATCATTAGAGCAGAGCTTGCTGCACCACCGATGCTAGTTGAGGCACTATTCCAGACAGTATGCCTATTACACAGACTCCAGAGCATGGATACAGAGCGCATTGCTTATCGGGCTTTACAGGCATCACGGGACATGGCATTAGCAGGCGACACCTCCTCATGGTATGCGAAGACACGAGACTGACTGGCCCACCACGGCTTTGACATAGACAGGCTACCACCACTACAGTACGACTCACATGCACCCACCTACTCTCTCTCTCATCAGGAGAGGAATAGGATCATTCGTCAGGAGATATGGCATACATACATACAGAGGACATGGCTGAGCCCTAAGGATACATTGCCACCGAAAATGCTCTATTACCGTGAGCATTTTCTACATATATCGGACGAGGGCTTCATCGAGATTCCGAGATACATGCAGACATATCTACCCCACCAGCTTCGAGTCGTCATTGGGCAGCTCCGGGTTTCATCACATCAGCTCGAGATTGAGAGGGGTCGATCCAGGGGAGTCCACCGTGAGGAGAGGCGGTGCCCAATATGCGAGACAGAGGTAGAGAGTGAGGAGCATTTTGTTATCAGATGCCCAGCATATGTAGACCTACGAGCACATTTCCAGATAGAGGAGACACTCCAGTTATGCATGAGTATGGGAGACCAGCGACGCTTGGGACTCTTCCTCGCAGCAGCATACGAGAGGCGAGATCGGTCACTCCAGCCCACACATCAGCCACGGGTGAGTACACAGCAGACCATTACCGAGTTTTTTCAGCGAGCTGAGCTACATCAGAGAGGTCCATCTATAGGGCTCACGCTCCACCAGGCAGCAGCACAGAGAGCACGGCGCCGACCACGCAGGGGCACATATCATCGACCACGACTATATCAGGAGGATATCTCATGCATCAGGACAGCCTACGACCACATGATGGAGCATAGGCGCACCACCACTCCATGGGTTGTCTTCCTTCAGGAGGCACTCAGACCACCCCCGATGTACCACATACTACACCCACCTCCACCCATTCACCGGTAGCTAGGGTGTTTTACTCACACTTTTACTCACATGTCCCCCATGTATTAGGTGGCCACTATCTGCGGAGTCAGAGCCACATCTCCCCAGCCTTTTCCAGCTTTATATATATCTTTCTGTCGTGATATACCTTTTATTTCATTTCATCCTCTACACAGGGTTACTACACTTGTACATGGTTTTTGTCTCATAGGCCAAGTTTGGCCTCCAGAAGACGTTAATATGACTTTCTTTCTTTCTTTCTTTCTTCTCTCTCTCTCTCTCTCTCTCTCTCTCTCTCTCTCTCTCTCTCTCTCTCTCTCTCTCTCTCTCTCTCTCTCTCTCTCTCTCTCTCTCTCTCTCTCTCTGCTTTATTCAGAGGATTAGGGACCTCCCTACAGATAGACTCACACACAGAGCTCTTGAGGCATCTATACAGATATCAGAGTCAGGATATGAGAGAGCTTGGTACACTCAGGTTAGAGTCTGGTTTGATAGTCATGGACTTGATATGGACAGATTGCCGCCTTTTCAGTATGACCCAAACTCACCTCACATCCACCTCTCTCGTCGTGAGAGGAATGTTGTGCTCAGACAGGATCTCTGGCAGCTCTACATTAGTCAGACATGGCACACACCACACATGGGATCGAGACTATCGCACTATCGAGACCAGTTCATAGACATACTAGCTGACGGTTTCATCCAGCGACCACGCTACATGGATACTCACATGCCTCATAGCTCGAGGGTAGCGATTGGCCAGCTGAGAGTCTCATCACACCGACTCGAGATTGAGACGGGCAGAGCCGCAGACATTCCCAGAGAGGAGCGGATATGCAGAGTATGCAGAGTAGAGATGGAGGATGAGGAGCACTTGTATGCAGATGTAGCGCATATGATGGCATCAGAGGCAGATACGAGACTCTGTTTGCAGGGCAGCCCACCCTCCGAGAGATCATGGACTCTAGAGACCAGCGACAGCTCGGGCGATTCTTACTAGAGATACAGAGTCACAGAGATTCCCTACTCCAGCCTACTGTAGCACTCCATACAGGAGGGAGACAGAGTAAGCTCACTGAGTTCTTTATTCCACGACGTGCTGCAGCCCTCCCCCCCTCAGCCCACACACCGAGCGGGGTGACTCTTCAGCAGGTTCAGATATCTCGAGCTAGGAGACGACCCCGTGCTATAGGATATCGGGCCCCGAGACTTCACCGACACCAGATTGCGGAGATCCAGGCTTGTGACCATCGCGCCATGGAGGAGAGACGATCCCAGATGATGGCCGATCCCGTTGCAGCCATCAGGGTGGCCCTGACTCCACCTCCACCTATGTATCACATATTACACCCACCCACTAGCACAGGATGGAGCTAGTTGTCGTCTTAGAGGCATTCTCATGGTTGTTGTACTACCCTTTTGCATATAGACTATCATAGATATCGCACTCCATACACCCCCAACCATTTTCATGGGTATCCCCACATGCATACTACAGAGATCTATATCAGCTTAACCAGTTTCTTTTCAACACTTTTATCTTTTCTGATTGACAGAAGATACACCCATGTACATCGATTTGTCTCATAGGCCGAGTTCGGCCTCCTAATAGACGTAAAAACACTCTCTCTCTCTCTCTCTCTCTCTCTCTCTCTCTCTCTCTCTCTCTCTCTCTCTCTCTCTCTCTCTCTCTCTCTCTCTCTCTCTCTCTCTCTCTCTTTATATATATATATATATATATATATATATATATATATATATATATATATATATATATATATATATATGTATGTGTGTGTGTATATGTCCACGTCTCCGGCCTCAGAGAGACAGACGGATCACCAATGCAGGACGGGTGTCGCTTGTGCACACTACTTGGATACCGCGTGGATGAGCCTCCCCCTTTCACCAGAGCCTGGAGAGAAGGACGGGACACCACACGGAGAAGAGCACTTATCCTTGAGTTATTGGATGAGGCCGGGAGGAGAGACTTCTCATACGACGAGCGGTACTACGCACTACACCGGGCACCCCGATCTATTTGGATGACGACCTCACACGGATGCAGGTAAAGCACATATGTGCATGCATGCCGCGTGTCCTCCAGGCCCGACGGGAGGGACATCATGCCCTATACAGAGACGGTCGTGTCATCATCGATGGACAACCCATTGACTAGGGATTCGCGGCCTATGACACTGCAAATCAAGAGGTGCACATTGAAATCTGGAACTGCAATGGATCTTTGTGGACACAATGCACATCTAGGGCGCCTCGAGGAGGTGATGGAGGGCAAAGACATGATCTTCTTGACACATACACACGAGAGCCCGGGGAGGAGCCTACCCAGGATTGAGGGCTATAGGTGGGAGTCAGCTCACTGCCAACAGATGCAACAGCACACTACATGAGTATCAGGAGGAGCAGCTATGCTCTATAGACAATCTCTACAGCACACGGTACAGGTGGTAGCTAGAGACTCAGAGGCACGTTTCATGTGGATACGCCTCCAGCTATCAGAGGAGAGAGCAGCATATTTTCGCCGTCTGCTATATTGCACCCATCCGCTCGTGCTTCACACATACCCCCGAGCAGCCCTCAGAGGGGGAGGGACTAGACACCCCATCACCATATGAGTGCCTCAGTGATACCATTATGGAGTATATCGGGATGGGCGAAGTCTTCCTTGTAGGAGACTTCAATGCCTACACTCAAAGCCACCAATGTGATATCTACGACTTTGACGAACCTAAGACTCTCCTCATCATGGAGGACATGTCTACACTCCGAGCCTCAACCAACACCGCCACACCCACCTCATATGGCAGACACCTACTCCAGTGGGAGCAGCACACCGTCTCATTATCTATAATGGGATGGCGACCTGGCCCACCTCGGGTGGTCTCACCTGCATTCCACCCACGACACCGCATGGAGGCAGTGTGGTAGACTATGTTATCGGACCCCTAGAGGCGACACATCTCATCACCTCATTCACCATCCCACCCATACAGATTGGAGCTAATCACACGTATCTCACCCTATCCATACGCGGCTCACCATGCATACCCCACCCCGCTACCATACAGCCACATGCCCATGCCACCATTCACTTTAGACATGAGCTAGCACATATCTATAGCTCCCATGTTCGAGAGCGCATCTACTCCCTTGACCCCTCCGCCTCATTGGAAACCCTCACCGCTCACTTCTCCTCGATCCTCCACACATCCGCTACTCTCAACTTCCCATACACCACCCACAGCACCGCACATTCGACACAGTTGGGGCATACACCCCAGAATAGATGGTACGATGAGGAGTGTAGACGATTATACCGACATCTAAGAGCATGGAGTATCTTGGGATCTATCACGAAGAGGGAGGCATGACGATAGATGCGAGCTTTCACATGCCAGAAGCGGCGAGCCTTTGAGGAGCGACAAGAGGCAGAGCTGTTTAACCTTCTCATGAGTAGGGATTGTGCCACCGCGTGGAGGGCCCTATGTGAGCCACGCCCACCTACACCCATAGCAGATCCTCATACTTGGCACACCTATGCCCAGAGGTTATATGACGTCCCGGGACAGCCCCCATTGTCGATCCCTCCCACACCGCATCCTGTGATATCCACCCTATTCACGGAAGGCATGGTACGACAGGCCATCCATAGGCTACAGCATGGCCATTCAGCAGACCACACTGGACTACAGGGCGAGCACTTTATATATGGAGTCGATGTAATTTCCCATCTGATCACCCACCTCTTCAACCGTGCTTTGGTTGAGGGGTTACCTAACTCGTGGACTATGCATACCATTGCACCTATCCATAAGTCCTACGATATGATGGACTCGAGGAACTACAGGACTATTATGATAGGCCACATCCTGGCCAAGATCTATGGGTCAGTACTAGAGGCAGAGCTCAGTACACACGCTGAGGCACCTTGGATCAGGGCACCTGGCCAGGCAGGCTTCCGCTGCACTTTCTCCACCATCGACCACATCTTCGTACTTTATTGCTTGATTGAGAGCACGAAGGCGAGGAAGCGGAGACTCTAGAGTTGCTTTGTGGATTTCTGCAAAGCCTTCAACATGGTCCCTCGAGAGAGACTACTACGGAGACTCAAGGAGTTACATCTACCATCAGACATGCTATGGGCCATCCATGCTTTGTATGCACGAGTCACAGGCAGGGTGCGCTGCCCCGGTGGCGGATCAGACAGCCTTGTTAGCACCATTGGTGTGAAACAAGGTTGCCCTCTCTCACCCACTCTCTTCGGTCTCTACATCGACAAGATCACGGAGTATATACAGCGGGAGACCTCGGAGGTACGCCAGTACACATCCTATTATATGCTGATGACATTGCCTTGCTTTCAGAGTCACAGGAGGGGCTGAAGTCACATTTACACGTGCTCTATACCTTCTGCATGGAGAGAGGACTCACAGTGAACCTTGACATGACCAAGATCATGATCTTCCACACCTCCAGGATAGTACGCCATCGCGTCTCTTTCACCGCAGTTGGAGGACAGATAGAGGTAGTAGACTCCTACGTCTACTTAGGTGTCACCTTCTCGGGAAGCACAGGGGTATTCTCCATGGCACAGGTAGCGAGAGATAGATTGACGCGAGGCTATGCAGTGCTTTGGAGAAGCGCTTCTTTCAGGCACATTTTCAGGAGCCCCGGACTAAGGGGTGGCTCTTTGATACTCTAGTGACACCCGCACTGATGTACACAGCGGCAGTATGGGCACCAGGAATCACGGAGGTGATGTGGACGCGGATTGAGAGGCCCAGATCACCATGATCTCACTCTTGCTCCATAGCAAGCCCTCCGTTCCACGACATTATTGCAGCCAAAGTAATTGCCTTGCAACCCAAGTAATCGCCTTGGAGCCCAAGTAATCACCTGTGCAAGGTTAAAAAAGCCATTGCCCATCTAATACAACTGCCCTAATTATGCCATGCTGCCCAAGGAAGATGACTGCTTTCTTTCCATCAACTAATGGATGAATTACAGCCATGCACAACTGTGCACTCACATAGAGGTGCTGCTAGGCTGGGTTGGAGTGCAAAAAGGGGGGAACCAATAAATATAGTGGCTGTCCAGCCCTCCTTACAAGCTCCATCCCATTCCTTTCATCTTTTCCCATCCAGCCCCTTCATTTTTGAGTGTACATGTGATTTCCTCAAGCCAACAAATGCATGTTATAGGCGGTTGATGATGGGCTGCCCTCTAGGCATGTGTCATGGACAAAAATCAGCAACGCTCATCAAATTTTCTTCACCCAACAGGGCTGAAGGGCATCCACCAAGCAGATATTCAATATGTGCTTTCCTCCCTCTCCCCTCTTAAGGTAGTTGCTCCCACGCAACCCCCCTTTCTCTACCGAGCAACACACAAGGGAAGCACATGTTGCTTCCTTCCCTTCTCTGTAGTAAAGGAAAGAGGCAGTCATGGCTTCCAGCAAGGGTGTGGTTGGAGAGTACCAGTCATCCAGCCACCTACCTACATGGAAAACACAAAAAAAGAGGGATTTACCTGTGTTCTCCAATCATTGGCTTGCATGTGCTCCCTTTACTCCTTCCTCTTGCTGGAAGCATCCAATACCACCCCAAGCAAGAGGGTGAGAAGCATGTCAAGCTGAGCCATCACGGCTCAATGAGCTCTAATGGTTTTGTGCACATTGCCCTTCCTTTTCCATATGAGCAGAGAGCTTCTCTGATATGAACGTTAGAACCTCAAGGATCCTCCCTACTAGACAAGACAAGACACAAGCCATATTCACAAACAATAGAAGCGCGGACATCATACTCACCTCCCAGCCGTAGAGCCAAAATGGGCTCACCCCCAAGCTTAAGAGCCTACAACCAAGCGGGCAACCACCTCCAAGGGACTTGCATCCCATATCACTGGGCCCCCACCAGTATGGATGACGAGGCTCTGCCAAAGGGCAAAGAGTCCAAGTGCCTCACGCGAGGAATCTCTCACAAATGAGCCCATGGGTCCATTTATAGGCTCAAATAAGGCAGTGGCCCATTTCACATTGTGCGACCAGTTCATATTTGGCCGGATACTTAACTACATACGCCCATCAGATGTCCTTTAACTTTGGGGACGTAACTCTCTCACAAATGAGTCCATGCGTCCTATTTATAAGACAAAATGAAGTGGTGGAATAGTTCAATTTGGATGGCCAGTTCATATTTGGCCGGACACTTAACTACAGGCACCCATCCAGATGTCTTTTAACTTTGGAGATGTAACATTTAAGCTTCTCAATCCTTTGAAGTATGAACAAAAAAATTATAAAATTTTAGAGATTAATTTTTAAGATAATAAGAGTTTTAAGTGTCAAAATTTCAAAGTAACAAGTAGTAACTTAATAAATACATCTCCAATATCAAATGTGGGCAACGTGAAAGGGAATTGCCAACTGGATCTATGAACTCATAGACAAGTCCCAATGTACTCCCCTCCATATCGACTATGCTAAGAACAAAATATAATGGATGTATGGCATGTGCAAGTGCCTCTACATCCCTCCAAAAAGAATCTGACAAAAACCTAATCCCTACAAAATCTACTCTAGGGGTAGTGTGTCCATCCCAAGCAATCCACGTTGTAGATACAACAGTATGCATCAAAGCCTGCTACGCCCGAAGTAGTCTCTCCATCAATATGCACATGTAAGCGAATCTAGTCTTTGTAGGCTTTAGAATATCCAACTCACTGAATGATCTGAACATAGCTAATAGTTTTGGGCTCTCAAAATAGCTAATAGTTTTGGTCCCTTTGTGAGCAAAGAGACCACCTTATGGTGGATGGAAAAAATAGAATGAATCCAAGGGATCTTTCCGATATCCTCTATCAAAAGATCAATGCTATGTGCGGCACATGGGGTTCACACAATGGAGAGAAACTCTGCCTCTAACAATCTTCTCATGGCCACACAATTACTCCCATTGTCGCTAATGACCTGCACAACATTCTTTTGACCGACATCCAAAATAGCCTGGCGGATATGACCATATATAAACTAACCTGTGAGACACAGATATTACACCAAATCAGCCATAGATGAAAAGACTTGTCACTTCACATATCACATAGTAAATGCATGGCACATGCATCATGCATGATGCCATTGCATGATGCATAGTACATACTAAATACATATTACATAATACCATATACATGCAATGTGCATGTGCCATGTACATACATAATACATATATATGGCATATCGTATATGGCATATACAAATGCATATCTTAAAATTGAAACTTGAAATTTCAGCTATACATGTCTTAGTAAGTCCAACTTGTGATGCATCAATGGCGCAAAGGAACATAGTGCCTTTGCAACAATGCACTAGTATGTTATATACATTCCTTTTCCTGATGTACGTCCATTCATCGCACATAATAGTGCATCCATACTTCTCCCATGTGCTCTTCATGGGCTCTAACTTCTTCTCTTCTATATCTTTTGTTTTGCATAGCTCACTAGTCCTCAAGTCCTCACATGAAAGACCGCTCCATCGATATCCCAATGTGCTCACTAAATCCATGGCTTCCTTCCATGCAGGGTGTGGGTGCAACATTAAAAGAGAGGCCACACTATATGAAAAGCTTCATTTATACCTTGTTTGGCCTCAAGCTCCCATTACCTCTGGAAACCCACACGTACGGATGCCGAAGAAAGCAATTCTCGAGCTTCCTTCATCGGTGGCTCAATCTCATCCTCAAGATGGATGGTACCATCTCAATGCTCATCATTCCCTCCACTACAAGATCCCCTATGACTCTGATGTGGGGATGAGGACCACATGAGCTAACCGAGCTGGAGGTGGAGGTGGACGAGAGTTCTCTGGATACTTTTTGGCTTCCCTCAAAGCTACCCACTCAAGGAGGAGGACCACATGAGCTAACAAAGGTGGAGGTGGGCTAGAGCTCTTTGGATACTTTTTGGCTTCCCCCTAAGCTACCCACTCAAGGAGCTCATCCTTGAGGTCAGCTGGCATAGGTTGCTTGCATGCTTCAATGCCCAAGCCACTATGCAATGCCCAAGCCACTAAATTTGGCAAAATGGGCTTTGATACGATCTTCCCCACCACCCCCTTTGTAATCACATAGGTTATATGTCGATCTCTCACTCCCACCGGATCCAACTTGCCTTGGCTAAACATATACTTCAAGCAATTTTGCTTTGATTCACACATGGTCACCGGTGACAATGTGTAAGTACTAACGCAGCAAGGCTTAAGCGAAGTAGCTACTAGCAAGTGACTCTCTCTCTCTCACGCGCGGGTCTGACGCGCTCTGACACGGGGGTCTGACGCGTTCTGACGCGCGGGTCTGACGCACAGGTAGAGCAGGTCTGACGCGCGGGTCTGACGCCCTCTGACGCGCGGGTCTGACGCCCTCTGACGCGCGGATCTGACGAGAGAGAGAGAGAGAGAGAGAGAGAGAGGGGAGCAGCCCCCCTCTTTCTTCATCTCGAGGGAGGGTGAGGGAGGGGACCCTCTCCTTGAGCTTTCCAGCACCCCTCTCCTCGCTCTCTTGTCTACAGCAACAACATGGAAGGCAGGAAAAGCTTTGCCTCTGCCCTGTTGCACCAGCCGCTTTCTATACCAAGCCCAGTCAACAAACCAACAGCATGGGAGTCTTACTTACTCCAAGAACTGAAGAAACTCCAAGGAGAAATGGCAGCAATGAAGCAGGAAATTAGTAAGAAAGATGAACAAATAGCCAGATTGCAACAAAAACTTGATGAAACACAAGGAAACAGCCAGCAAACAGGAGCTGAATCAACAAATAAAGTCGACTTGACAACACAATTATCCGAGGTAAAACTATCCAGCTCTACACATTTTTCAAAAGAAGTAATGGCTGTGGTAAAGGAGAAGGAATTGGTGGACGGCAACAAGAAAGTTATCAGGATTGGAGGCCTCCCCCTAGGATGGGACAGAGAGGACATCGCACCCAAGTTAAAAGATGACTGCATCCTTGAAACAGAAGTACTAGAAGCACAACTAACCAAGGTGGTCCCCTTCATCAATCTAGGGTCTCCGGTCTTCATCACACCCAAAGGAACTCAGGCAAGGGTAAGCTATTTTGACATGTCAGATAAGATAGCTGTCATGAAGCAAGCAAAGTCACTACAAGGTACTAAAGTATGGATAGCAGATGAACTCACCCCACTCCAACTTAAAAATCGACCAGCAGAGTTAACTAAAGTCAGAGAAGCCAGGAAGAATGGAAAGTGGGCAGTATACAGAGGCGGTCAAGCTATTATCAAAGATTTCCATACCCATACCACATAGGAAGAAACAGCTATCTCCCTCATTTGTAATATATATTGATGTAATTTTGAAACTCTTATGAGTCATAAGAGTGCTTTGGAAGCCACATCCCCCCCTTTTATTTTGATTTTTCCCTTTTATTATAGCCCCTTGAGGGCTTCCCTCCCAAGTGGAATGTAATGTTTTGATGTACCTGATCGGTCCCATAGGTCGATTTCGGCCTCCCGTGGACGTTAATATATCTTTCTTTCTTTCTCTCTCTCTCTCTCTCTCTCTCTCTCTCTCTCTCTCTCTCTCTCTCTCTCTCTCTCTCTCTCTCTCTCTCTCTCTCTCTCTCTCTCTCTCTCTCTCTCCACCAGGCAACAGCACAGAGAGCACGGCGCCGACCACGCATGGGCAGATATCATCGACCACGACTATATCAGGAGGATATCTCACGCATCACGACAGCCTACGACCACATGATGGAGCATAGGCGCACCACCACCCCATGGGTTATCTTCCTTCAGGAGGCACTCAAACCACCCCCGATGTACCACATACTACACCCACCCCCACCCATTCACCAGTAGCTAGGGTGTTTTACTCACACTTTTACTCGCATGTCCCCCATGTATTAGGTGGCCACTATCTGCGGAGTCAAAGCCACGTCTTCCCATCCTTTTCCAGCATTATATATCTTTGTGTCTCGATATACCTTTTATTTCATTTTATCCTCTACACAGGGTTACTACACTTGTACATGGTTTTTTGTCTCATAGGCCAAGTTTGGCCTCCAGAAGACGTTAATATTTCTCTCTCTCTCTCTCTCTCTCTCTCTCTCTCTCTCTCTCTCTCTCTCTCTCTCTCTCTCTCTCTCTCTCTCTCTCTCTCTCTCTCTCTCTCTCTCTCTCTCTCTCTGTTTCTCCAAACACACATGCTATGGAGAGTCACATTGTCCTTGTATTAGCATCAGTTTTTTTTTAATTCTCGGCACATTTGTCTTTTCGATTGGCCGGAGACATAACACATGTACATTGTTTCTATCTCATAGGTCAAGTTCGGCCTTCTAATAGGCATTAAAAACTCTCTCTCTCTCTCTCTCTCTCTCTCTCTCTCTCTCTCTCTCTCTCTCTCTCTCTCTCTCTCTCTCTCTCTCTCTCTCTCTCTCTCTCTCTCTCTCTCTCTCTCTCTCTCTCTCTCTCTCTCTCTCTCTCTCTCTCTCTCTCTCTCTCTCTCTCTCTCTCTCTCTCTCTCTCTCTCTCTCGGTCGCCTGTGAGCAGCAGTTCGGTCGCCCCCCTGTGTGCAGCAGCGCGCGGCCGCCCTCCTCTCTCTCTCGGTCCCCTGTGAGCAGCAGCTCGGTCGCCCCCCTGTGTGCAGGGGCGCGCGGCCGCCCTCCTCTCTCTCTCTCGGTCCCCTGTGAGCAGAAGCTCGGTCGCCCCCCTGTGTGCAGCAGCGCGCGGTCGCCCTCTTGTGTGCAGCAGCTCACTTTCGCCCCAGTCGCCCATCTCTTCATCTGCCGTCGTCCATCTCTGAACCCTAACAGCAGCTCGCGGTCGCTCTCTGCCTGCCCGTCGGCACAGCTGAGGTCGAGCACGCTCCTTGTGCTTGGCTCTGCTCTCAACCCTCGGCTTCGACCTCCACAGCAGGTCGGATACAGCATCCCATCGGCCGCCAAAACCCTGAAGCGGGTACAGCATGAACTATCAATTTTAGGGTTCTCAGACCGACCCATGCCCGACCCGACCCCACCTTGCTAACCCACATCCAAGATATGTGTAACCCTAACCCTAACCCTAACCCTAACCCTAACCCAAACCCAAACCCTAAGTCTAGAACCCAACCCTAAACCTACCTCAAACCCTAAGAAACCCAAACCTCTCTCCCTCGCTCTCTCTCTCTAGCCCTTAACCTAATAAAAAAACCCTAAATCTCTGAAATGGCCCCCTTGGACCGGAGGGAAGTCGACGAACTTATTGCTAAAGCCCTCAAAGAGGCCAAAAAGGAAGCAGACCGCAACCTCAATATGGAGATACAAAAAATGATGGAAAAGTTCAAGGGACTCAAAGAACAAGTAATGGATAAAGTCAAAGGACTCGAAGAACAAGTGAAGACTCTCACAGAAGAACGAGACAATTGGAGGGAAGCTTATGAGCACATGAAAGAAGAGGGGGAGATCTCAAAAGTGGACACACTCAAAGAAGAAATAAAGAAGGAAATCAAAACAGATTTAGAATCTACTCGAGAGTCGTGGGTGGAAGTAGTACACAAAAGGGTTAAGAAGGAAGTTAGGGAAGACGTGCAGAAAGAAGAGCTCGCACGAGTCCAGGATACGTTGGAGAAGGAGAGGCTTCGACACACTCGAAGACTTCACATTCGGATTACAGGCCTACCCGAAGGGGCATCACCGGAGGCAGACGCCACTGACATTTGTCGTCGACTTGGATACGAGAGCATGCCCTTCACAGGTGCATGGAGGGTTGGGAGGGATACATCGCGTTCGCGAGCACTCATCCTTAGGATGAGCTCAGAGGAAGCACGGATCTCCTTTTTTAGACGTCGATCAGTACTACGTAGACTACCTCGCGGCGCCCTCTACATGGACGAGGACCTCACGCGGATGCAGGTGGCACACCGACGTGCTTGTATGCCACAGATACTCCAGGCACGTCGAGAGAGGAGGAAGGCCTTTTACCGTGATGGTAAGGTCTTCATAGATGGACGCCCTATCAAATAGGGACACGCGGCCTATGAGACATCACTACACCAGGAGACACCACTCAGAGGAGCAGTGTGGAACTGCAACGGGGCACTCTAGACGCGACCAGACAGACTCGAGGAGATCCTGGCATCACATGACTTTGCGTGCATCACAGAGACACATGAGAGCCCAGAGAGAGGTCTACCACGCATTGCAGATTTTCACTGGGAATCTTCGTTCCGGACCACGACGAGACAGAGTACCGCACGAGGGTCCGGAGGGGTGGCCATTGTATTTAGACAGGAGATACAGCGCCGGATCCACATTATAGGAAGAGATGAGGAGGCACGATACATGTGGGTTCGCATGGAGATAGCACAGGGGAGCTGGATTTACATTGCTATATGCTACTTCCCTCCAGGTAAATCTCGATACGCAGGACAGGATCTTGGCGGACCGATCCGAGATAGAGACTCACCATACACAGCACTTTCAGATGAGATACTACGTTACAGTACACTAGGTGAAGTCTTCCTTACGGGGGACTTCAATGGCCGCACTCAGTCACATCAGTGTGAGGCATACGACATGGATCACCCACATCTCATGAGGACCAGAGACCCAGATGAGATGAGCACCAATAGAGTATCGGCGGATATGGGTCAGGACACCACCGGGTATGGCAGACATCTACTTGAGCTAGGCAGTCGACATCATCTCGTTATATATAACGGGATGAATCGCTGGCCGGGTTCGGGCGGACTTACTTGCTTCCCTCACGGAGGAGGTGAGAGTACAGTCGACTACATTTTAGGTACCACCTCTGGAGCTTCACTCATCCCCTCACTTAGTATTGGACCACTCCCACTTGGTGCTGACCATACATTTATCACATTCACACTCTCATCTCCTATTCCATTAGACCCTGCCCCATCTACTCAGACACACACCATGATACACTTCACACACGAGCTCTCACACGTTTATGCACACCATTTACACACCCGCCTACTCTCCGTCGATCCACTCTCACCCCTGGACACACTTACATCAAAGTTCACCACCATCCTACAGGACTCAGCTCTCTGCAGCTTCCCACACCGCACACATATTCACCCTTCACGCACAGGTTCCATGCCCCAGAACCGCTGGTATGATGCAGATTGTCGTGCGCTTCGGAAGCACCTACGGATTTTAGAGCATAGAGGGGATATTACACACACAGAGGCATAGCGTCGCATGCAGAGCCTTACTCGCCGCAAACGGCGAGATTGGGAGGAGAGACAGTACTGGGATATTTATCATTTGCTCATGAGTCGAGACAGTGTAGTGGCATGGAGACATTTGAGAGAGAGGAGACAGCAGACACCCATTCGAGATCCGAGCACTTGGCATAGCTATGCACGGAGCCTATACGAGATCCAAGACAAGCCCCCCATTCCAAGACACGTCCTACTTCCTCTGACTTCTTCACACCCACTATGGTGGGGCGCGCTATTGCCCGGCTACAGCATGGTAGGGCCCATGACCATTTCGGTTTACAGGCAGAGCACCTCATCTACGGAGGCACGACCCTTGCACCGCTCATTGCCCACCTCTTCAACCGCGCATTGGTTGAAGGGTTCCCTGACTCATGGACTGAGCACACCATAGTGATACTATGGATCCAGCTACATACCGGACGATCATGATTGGCCCTATACTGGCCAAGTTATATGGGGCAGTACTAGAGACAGAGTTGAGTACTCTTGCTGAGAGGAAGGGTATCACGGCTCCAGGACAGGCAGGTTTCAGACGCGATTACTCTACCATTGACCACATCTTCACTCTGAGATGCCTCATCGACCAGGCAAGGGTGAGAAAGAGGAGATTATATTGTTGCTTTGTGGACTTCCGCAAAGCATTTGATACTGTTCCAAGGGAACGACTCTTCAGACGACTACTTGATATCGGAGCTCCAGAGGAGATGATATGGGGGATCTACGCCTTATACGAGAGAGTATATGGTAGTCAGATGCCCCGGGGGCTTATCTCATCCACTTGCTAGAACTATCGGGGTGAAGCAAGGATGCCCTCTTTCACCCACCCTCTTTGGTATCTACATTGATGAGATAGTGGACTACATACAGCAGCAGGGGGGTGATGGCATTGAGGTACATGGGTCCACGGTCCATATTCTTTTATACGCTGATGATATCGTACTGGTTTCAGAGTCTGCAGAAGGTCTACAGCATCATCTACATGGCCTAGATGACTTTTGCAGACATAGAGGGTTATCTGTGAACCTTGGTAAAACCAAGGTCATGATCTTTCATACATCAGCACAGGTACGCATACATAGCTTGTTCACAGAAGCAGGTGGACCGATTGAGGTGGTCGGATCATATGTTTACTTGGGGGTGACATTTACAGAAGCATCAGGGGTCTTCTCTATGTCTCAGGCAGCTCGTGACCGCATCACACATGGGTATGCAGCACTAGCATTGATGGAGAGACAGTGCCACCAGGCATATTTTCAGGAGCCCCGCACAAAGGGGTGGCTCTTCGACACTTTGGTTACGCAAGCACTCATGTATGGGGCAGCCATATGGGGATCTGGCTTAGCTACATCAGTATGGACAGCATTGGAGAGGCCCCAGATCCTCATGATTGCCAGACTTATTCGTAGCAAGCCTTCCGTACCACAGCTCCCACCGATGCTAGTTGAGGCACTATTCCAGACAGTATGCCTATTACACATACTCAAGAGCATGGATACAGAGCGCATTGCCTATCGTGCTTTCCAGGCATCACGTGATATGGCATTAGCTGGCGAAACCTCCTCATGGTATGCACAGACACGAGACTGGTTGGCCCACCATGGCTTTGACATAGGCAGGCTACCACCACTACAGTATGACTGACAGGCACCCACCTACTCGCTCTCTCATCAGGAGAGGAACATGGTCATTCGTCAGGAGATATGGCATACATACATACAGAGGGCATGGGTGAGCCCTAGGGATACATTGCCACCGAAAATGCTCTATTACCGTGAGCATTTTCTACATATATCCGACGAGGGCTTCATCCAGATTCCGAGATACACGCGGACATACCTACCCCACCACCTTCGAGTAGTCATTGGGCAGCTCCGGGTTTCATCACATCAGCTCGAGATTGAGAGGGGTCGGTCCAGGGGAGTCCCCCGTGAGGAGAGGTGGTGCCCAGTATGCGAGACAGAGGTAGAGAGTGAGGAGCATTTTGTTATCAGATGCCCAGCATACTTAGACCTACGAGCACACTTCCAGATAGCAGAGTCACTCCAGTTGTGCATGACTATGGGAGACCAGCGACGCTTGGGACGCTTTCTCACGGAAGCATACGAGAGGCGAGAGCAGTCACTACAGCCCACACATCAGCCACGGGTGAGTACCCAGCAGACCATTACCCAGTTCTTTCAACGAGCTGAGGTACATCAAAGAGGTCCATCTATAGGGCTCACGCTCCACCAGGCAGCAGCACAAAGAGCACGGCGCCGACCACGCATGGACAGATATCGTCGACCACGACTATATCATGAGGATATCTCACGCATCAGGACAGCCTACGACCACATGATGGAGCATCGATGTACCACCACCCCTTGGGTTGTCTTCCTTCAGGACGCACTCAGACCACCACCGATGTACCACATACTACATCCACCTCCACCCATCACCAGTAGCTAGGGTGTTTTTACTCACATTATGGATCCCCATGTATTAGGTGGTCACTATCTGCAGAGTCAGAGCCACGTCTCCCCAACCTCTTCCAGCCCTATATAGCTTTGTGTAGCGATATACTTTTTCTTTCATTTCATCTTCTACACAGGGTTACTACATTTGTATAGGGTTTTTGTCTCATAGGCCAAGTTTGGCCTCCAGAAGACGTTAATATGACTCTCTCTCTCTCTCTCTCTCTCTCTCTCTCTCTCTCTCTCTCTCTCTCTCTCTCTCTCTCTCTCTCTCTCTCTCTCTCTCTCTCTCTCTCTCTCTGGTTGAGGGATTACCCGACTCATGGACTATGCATACCATTATGCCTATCCATAAGTCTGGCGATATGATGGACCCAGGGAACTACAGGACTATTATGATAGGCCATATCCTGGCCAAGATCTATGGGGTAGTACTAGAGGTAGAGCTCAGTACACACGCTCAGGCAGCTTGGATCACAACACCCGGCCAAGAAGGCTTCCGACGCACTTTCTCCACCATCGACCACATCTTCGTGCTTCGTTGCTTGATTGAGAGCGCGAAGGCGAGGAAGCAGAGACTATACTGTTGCTTTGTGGATTTCCGCAAAGCCTTCAACATGGTCCCTCGAGAGAGACTACTACGGAGGCTCCAGGAGTTACAGCTACCATCAGACTTGCTATGGGCCATCCACGCTTTGTATGTACGAGTCACAGGCAGGGTACGCTGCCTCGACAGTCTATCAGACAGCCTTGTTAGCACCATTGGTGTGAAACAAGGTTGCCCTCTCTCACCCACTCTCTTCGGTCTCTATTATATGGAGAGAGGACTCACAGTGAACCTTGGCAAGACCAAGGTCATGATCTTCCATACCTCCAAGACAGTACGCCATCGTGCCTCTTTCACGGCAGCTGGAGGACAGATAGAGGTAGTGGACTCCTACGTCTACCTAGGTGTCACCTTCTCGGGCAGCACAGGAGTATTCTCCATGGCACAGGCCGCGATAGATAGATTGATGCGAGGCTATGCGGCACTTGCACGATTGGAGAGACGCTGCTTTCATACACATTTTCAGGAGCCCCGAACTAAGGGGTGGCTCTTTGACACTCTAGTGACACCCGCATTGATGTACGCAACGGCAGTATGGGCACTAGGGATCACAGAAGCGATGTGGGCGCGGATTGAGAGGCCCCATGTCACCATGATCTCACGCTTGCTGCGCAGCAAGCCCTCCGTTCCACATGACATTATACGAGCTGAGCTTGGCACAACACCGATGCTAGTGGAGGCCCTCTTCCAGTTGGTGACCTTTATTCTGAGAGTCAGAGAGCTCCCCACCAGCAGACTCACCAGGCTTGCATTTGAGAGCTCTAGACATTTGGAAGAGATTGGGCATGAGAGAGTATGGTATGCACAGACTTACCGATGGTTAGCAGACCATGGCATGAGCAGTATGGATCTCCCCCCTTTTCAGTATGACCTCTCTTCCCCCCACATTACCCTCTCTCGTTCGGAGAGGAATAGGATCATCCGTCAGGACCTACTACAGATACATGTCAGGGAGACATGGATAGCACCACGAGAGCCTCTTCCCACAAAGAGGCAACACTACAGAGAGCACTTCCTGACTGTGACAGCGGATAGTTTCATTCAGAGACCACTATACATGGATACATATATGGCACCAGCTGAGAGAGTGGCCATTGGGCAGCTCAGAGTATCATCACACCAGCTCGAGATTGAGGTTGGGCGAGCCACACATACCCCGAGGGATGAGAGATTATGCAGGATATGTAGAGAGGAGGTGAAGGACGAGGAGCACTACACATGTAGATGCCAGGCATATGAGGACATCAGAGACCGCTACCCACAGCTCTTCAGGGGGCCAGAGAGATCAGGGCTTTATTGGGGACAGAGGACCAGCGCCCTCTAGGTCGTTTCCTAGTAGAGCTCCAGCACCGCCGTGCATCACTCCTCCAGCAACAACATGGAGATACACCTGGCCCCCCCCCCTCAGACTTATATTACAGATTTTTTCAGACCCACAGCCACTCGAGGACCCAGCTCGATGCGGGGTGTCACATTACACAGAGCAGAGGAGCTTAGACGACAACGTCGACGACCAAGACCCCGAGTCCGGAGAGCCCGTCCACATCAAAGAGAGATTCAGGCGATTCACGCACGCCATGACATGGAGATACGGAGACGTCAGCAGCGCACCCCTATGGATTTGGACCTTCAGAGCATTTTGAGGATCGCCATGATGCCTTACCCACCGATGCATTATATCCTACACCCACTCCAGGCATTTAGTGGGTTGTGATACCATCGAGCCTCCCCTCCCTATGCATACCATATTTGTATCTCACCCATTGAGCATATACAGTGCATACTCATAGCACCCCACACCCTTAATGCCAGTTACTATCCACTCCTTTTATACCTGTTTGCGGTACTCACACTTTATTTTCCTTTTGGGATCACACTGGATTGGACCATACTCATGTATATGTTTTGTCTCAAAGGCCGATTTTGGCCTCTAATAGACGTTAAAAAGTCTTTCTCTCTCTCTCTCTCTCTCTCTCTCTCTCTCTCTCTCTCTCTCTCTCTCTCTCTCTCTCTCTCTCTCTCTCTCTCTCTCTCTCTCTCTCTCTCTCTCTCTCTACATTGAGACCCTTCGCTACATGCAGACATACCTATCACACCACCTCCATGTTGTCATTGGGAAGCTTCCAGTTCCATCAAATCAGCTCAAGATCAAGAGGTCGAGCCCGAGGAGTCCCCCGAAAGGAGAGGAGGTGCCCAATATGTCATACAGAGATAGAGAGTGAGGAGCACTGGATTACTAGATGCCCTGCATACTCAAACCTACGAGCAAAGTTCAAGAGTCACTCTTGTTGTGCATGCCCAGAGGGGACCGGCGGAGGATGGGTCTCTTCATCACGGTGGCATATGAGAGACAAGAGCACATGCTATAGCTCACACATCAGACAAGGATGGGCACCCAACGGACTATTATTCAGTTCTTTCAATGAGCTTAGCCACATCAGAAACACCAACCTTCCAGAGGCATAGGGCTCACGCTCGGGCAGGCAACGACACAAAGGGTATGAACACTTCCTAATGTCGAATTCCAAAATCCAAGAGGTCCAAGTCCACTCTATTTTGATCTCTCTCAAGGTTGAATGAAAGCTTCAACTCTAATGAAATTCATGCATAGCTCTCACTATCCTCATGTTAAAGGAAATATTCAAAATCTCATTATACTAGAACTAGGCCCAATCCCTATTTCCTCATCTTCTTCTAATATATCTTCAAAGTCCGGCGAGGAACTCACATCAACCAAATTGAGCCTCTACTTATCCAAAATTATTCTCTTTTTGTATGGTCCTCGCAAACTCTCTCGGCCCTTTCATGAATTTGACAATCCATATCCCTCAAAATTCAAACACATCTTACATTGGTCATAGTAGAAACAGTTTTTCCATAAAACCTACATGTCCGCTTTCCCATTCCAAAAACAAATCTTGACGTGCTTAACAATTCATGACTCGGGGTATGGATGGCCAAAAGTAAGGACATACCACAAGGCATGATCACCTCCATAATCTAGAAGTAGAATGATGAAGTCTAGACTTTCTCTTATGGAATTCTAACAACAATCTTCTTCTTCTTCTTCTTCTTCTTCTCCTCCTCCTCCTCCTCCTCCTCCTTCTCCTACTCCTCCTCCAATAAATCTTGACATGCTTAACAATTCATGACTTGGGTAATGGATGGCCAAAAGTAAGGACATACCACAAGGCATGATGATAATCTTATTATCTCCATTATCTAGAAGTAGAATGATGGAGTCTAGACTTTCTCTTATGAAAATCTAACAACATTCAGCATCATCATCATCATCATCTTCTTCTTCTTCTTCTTCTTCTTCTTCTTCTTCTTCTTCTCTCTCGTCGGTTTCAACTTGTCCCAACTCTGCACATAAATTTGTCGTTGATTACATGCATGTACATAGGGCATACAATACACGATAAACATATCATAGTTGGATTGGAACGCGTTGCAAACGTGATTGGAACGTTCAAAACATTCCATACGGAACGTGCATTCCAATCAATGTTCGGAATGCATGCTTTTTTTTATTTTTTTTTTAATTACTTCTTATTTAAAAATTCAGATTTAATCATATATAATACATATACATAATATGACAGACGCACACGCATAAATACACATATATATAATACATATATATAATATGACACACATATGCATATATACTCAATTCCCATCATATATGTTACATGCCTCACACATGCATACATATGAAAGACATTGCATATGAAATATATATAATATGAGACATAATAGCATATATAATGGCACATGCATATATGTATCTTTGAATCTCGATTCTTTCTTTTATCCTAAACAAATATTAAATGAATGAATAAATTTATATACATACACACACATTATATATATACATACATACATACATACATACATACATACATACATACATACATACATACATACATACATATATATATATATATATATATATATATATACACACAAATATACATATACATATACATATGCATATGCATATGCATTATATGTATACATATACATAGACATAGACATAGACATAGACATAGACATAGACATAGACATATACACATACACATACACATACACATACACATACACATACACATACACATACACATACACATACACACACACACACACACACACACACACATATATATATATATATATATATATATATATATATATATATATATATATATATATATATATATATATATATATATATATATATATATATATATATATATATATATATATAATGATAACGTTCCATATCCTCACATTTGATACAACACCACGTTCCATGCGCATACCGTACGTGCCATACCAAACATTCTGTAACACCTTGAAACAAATGTATGTAACATATAATATGAGTAGATAGATGCATGAATGTGTGTACGCATGTGCATAAAAACTTCCATCAGAAAGGATATTAAAATGAAATTCCTCAAAGGGAGGTTAAACCTTATGATCAACGCAAAGAAATTCTTGCATGTCCATTCACTTAGCCACAAAAGAAAACATTTACCGTAAGCTTCATGCACGGTATTCAAAAGAAAAGGAGGCCCTTAGAAGAATCCTGAAGTAGCTGCTTGGGAGAAATCCAGAGAAGTTTAAAAACTGCAAAAGTGTCATCTTCGATAAAAGGGTGCGATCTCACAAACGCATCAGTTAATCACTGTATCTTCAAGCTCCCAACACTGAACTGCCTTGCCGGTAGATACACATAAAGACTTGCAGAGAGGTCCTATCTGTGAAATAAAACTCAAAGTCTGGTTACGAGGAAAAATGGCCAGCCATCTAAAAATCTTCGCGGAGGCGACTGGTTTAAAAGCGGTAGATTTACTTCAACAGATGAGTGCAATCGAAACCCCCGAATAACATCGGATTTTACCATTAAATCCTTGTTCTCATATATGAAAAAAGAAGTGTTCAGTATATTTTGTCAGTCACCGAGTCCTCCCCAGTGAAATTCACGTCCTGTGCAAAGCTTCGCTGTGTGTGGCGCTAAGCATAAAATACCAGTGGCACTTAAAGGAGGGAAGGTCCCGGAAGAGACCTCAGCGCGGAGAAGTTCGACAAGTGGCGCTCGCGATGTTGTCAGAAGTCCTCTAGGGAGACTGCCTTTTTCCATCCATCCTTTTTTTTTGGCCCTTTTTTTAATTTGCATCTTATGTTCCATTAGACTTGAACTCGGAAGTAGTATAGGGAGACAACCTTTTTCCTCAGTTGTCCCAGTTCGCTGGCCTAGTGGTTGGGCCTCTCACCTCTTGAGGCGGGGGCGAGGGTTCAATCCCTGGCAGCAACATGTAAGGGACATGTAATCTGGAATGATGTTGCATTGTGGTTGAGTGCCACCGTTTGTCTGTCTTTGCGGTAGTGTTGACCGTCGTTTAACTCAGTCTTGTAAACCCCTGTTTTTGTGGGATAAGGGGGGTCCCATGGGTACTATGCCCTTCCTTGTACAGTTGCAATTTCAAAGTTAAAGTCGGGGGGAGTAGGCCTCGGCCGAACCTCCATTTAAAATTTTATTAAAAAAAAAAAAAAAAAAAAAAAAAAAAAAAAACTTTTTTCTCTGTTAAAGTCGGGGGAGTTAGCCTTGGCCGAACTTCCTTTTAAAATAAAATAAAATTAAATTAAAAAAAAACTCTGTTTTAAAGTCGAATTTCCTACCTATTTTTCATTAAGCTAGAACAACTCACACGCTTTGGAAGCTTTTTTACCTCTATTTCAGGGTTAACATCAAGCTAATTTGCTAGTATCGAATGTTGGATCCTCATTCCGTGGTTCAATGTGTTTTGTCCATTCCCATGATAATGGCATAGCACATACTCACACATGTAAAAAGGTTTGGAAAATTCGTTTTCGTGTGAGAGAAAATATCAAAAAATTGATATCGCTACCATAAAAAAGGACTACAAACAATCCATTCACATTCATAAAAGCACACACAATGGATGAAAGAGCCCATTATTATGGAAGTGTTGTAAAGGTAACACTTTTCAATTATTATACTAAAAGCATTTGAGCTCAAGTCTCTTGTGAAGATGCATGGTGGCCATCTCTAGAGTTAGAACCAAAAGAATTCCACAAAATATGAAGCCTCTTCTTGAAGCTCCCATTTTGGATGATGAGATTCTTGAAGTTATTGATTCGCTTCCTAATGGCAAAATCCTGGGATCAGATGGCCTCACCAATGAGTTTTTGAAGACCTTTAAGCACATGGTGACTACTCCATTACATCTGGTGTGGCAAGAGGACGTCTCTTTCAATACCATACCCGAATGTCTCAATGAAGGAGTTATCAAGCTTACTCACAAGAAAGGCATCAAAAACAAGATTGAAAATTGGCATCTAATTATGATGTTACAAACAGGTTACAAGATCCTTGCTAAAGTTACTGCTAATCCAATTCCTTGTCACTTGCAAAACTAGATCAATGAGGATAAAAAAGGGTTCGTCAAGGGCAGGTCTATACTCAAGGCTATTATTGATGTTTGAGAAGGTTTGGTTTTCATTGAAGAGTCCGCTCAAGATATTCTCTTCTTTAAGATTGACTTCGACAAAGCATATGATAGACTCGAGTGGGACTTCATTCTCCAATCCCTGAAAGACCTAGTATGCAGTAAAAAATTCATTAAGATGATCTCAACGTTGCTAGGAAATGCATCAGCACAGATAAACATCAATGGCTAGCTTTCTCAAGCTATTCAATTAAATCATTCTATCAAGCAAAAATGCCCCTTGGCCCCTCTTCTCTGTGATAGTTGTCGATGGTCTCAACTGCCTAGTTAAACATCATGCACGCTTAGGTCTTATTCAAGGCAGTTTATTTCCATTTTATATTGTATCTCTTTTGTATTTGGGTACCTTGCCATTTGCTTCTACTAATGTATTCATTCTCCTTTCATGGGAATTATCCCAAATTTCATTTACTTTGGAGAGCCCCTCCCAAATCTATATAAGGAGGGCCTCTCCCCCCATTTGTACTTGGTTAGAAGCTTGAGGAGGCTACTCCATCACTACTAGAAATAGGGGGGGCGTAGCGACGCCCCCGAATTGAAAAAAAACAGGAATCGTCGCTTATGTGATGCTATCGTCGCATAAGCAACGGCCCTGTTTTTTTTTTTTTAAGAGTTGTCGTCGCATAAACGATGTTAGCGTGGCTTATGCGATGCTAAAACTATGCATCACAAATAGTATCGCTAATTAGCGACACTATTTGCGACATTGGCAAACTATCTTCGATGCTCTAGCATTGCATAAGTGACATCCTGTGTCCGAGAGCATCGCATAAGCGACGCTCTGGAATGTTAAAAAAAAAAATTCAATTTCTCCTAGCACATTTGTGCCGGAATTTGGATGCACAGAGAGAGAGAGAGAGCAAGAGAGAGAGAGAGAAAGAGAGCGAGAGCGAGAGAGAGAGAGAGAGAGATCGACACACTCCTTGAAGCCAAGTATGCACACACACACATACACACACATACATATGCATACACACACACATATATACACACTAATTTACATACACACATACACATGCATACGCACACACATATACACACACAGACACACACACACACATACACACATAGACACACACACACATACACATACACACACATATACACACACATAGACACACACACATAGACACATACACACTTACGTGCACACACACACATCGACACACATTTATACACACACATTCACATCCATATAGACACATATATATAGATACACATGTATATACACACATAGACAAACACATACACACATAGACACACACATATACACATATAGACACACACACACACAAATACACACACATACACACGCATACACACATACACATGTTGGAATTTGGGGCCCCAGGATCGTTCCAATACTAAGAGCATACACACTTAATTAATCAAGATGATAGGTGAGAGATAGAAAGAAAGAGATCTTGAGACAAGGATAAGGAATGTAAGCTCGATGCTTACTCACTAAAAAATAGATGTCCAAATTACAACATGGGAGTACTACTCAACCATATGATGTGGTGCACTCACTAATGGAAAAATAGCCAAGAAGATGATACAAAATTCAGATTATGCTATCATAATATGAGTGTGTGTGAAGTAATTGAGCAACGAAGCAACCTAATTCTCACAAGATAGTGCAACAAATCTGAAAATCAGCAAACCTTAATTCTGAAATTAGGGTAGAAAAACCCTAAAAATAGAATATAAGGCTAACTTTCAAAAGATAGCTGCCACCACCTTGTAGAAGACCTCTTGCTCCAAGACAGTAGCCTCTCCTTCACCAAAAGTAGCCTCTCCTTCACCAAAACTGCACCTCCAAAGCTTCAAAACACCAAGTCTTCAAGTTGTGAATATCCAAGAGTGTGACTATATGCTCCTTATATAGTTTTGATACCCCAAAATAAATCAAGCGACTGATTTCAGCGAAAATCTATTTTTTACCCTCAAAAATAGCGATCGCAATTGTTCCACGCATTTTACTTAAAAATAGCAAAGACTTTTTATTTTAGCTTTATTTTAAAACTTGATCACTTAAAATGAGTTGCTTTTGGACCCACTAACTTATGAACTTGCTTTTTTAAAGTTTGGACCTTGAAACCTACTTTTCCTCCATGTTGGGCTGAATTAGGGTTTGGATTACTTCCCTGTTCTGAACTCTGATGAAGAAATTAAGCATACCACTAGATAACTCTCACCAAGCTCTATCTATCTAGCCTAAAAAAGTTTTACCCAAACTGTACAAAATTGCTAAGTCCAAAAATGATTTGTTAGAAATGTACCAAATGTACATTGACTTCCAACAATCCCTCCTTCAATGTCATATTGGTACAAGCTTCAGTAACCTGCAAATCTTCTCATGACTATATTTATTCAATGCTTTGGTAAATATATCTGCCACATTCTCACTAGAAGGAACATAAACTAGCTCAATGTGCTTTTTAGCTATTTGCTCTCGAATATAGTGGTAGTGTACCTCTATATGCTTTGTCCTTGCATGATGCACTGGATTCTTTGCTATAGTTATAGCACTCTGGCTATCTGAAAATATTTGAATGGGTTCATGTACTCTTACATCAAGATAACTAAAAATCTTCTGCAACCAAACTGACTCTAGAGTAGTTGTAAATGTTGCTCGATATTCAGCTTCACACGATGAAGTGGCAATAGTGGGTTGTTGTTGAAGCTCAAGGTCAAGGACAAGTGTAATAAGTGCATCAGAGAAGTGGACACACAAGAAGAAGGAGCACATAGGGAGCTCCAAGAAGTGTATGTCAATTTTTCAGAAGAAATCCCTATAAAATAGTGATTTTCATCACTAGAAACCATTGTAAATATCATTTCACCTTTTTGTAGCTCCATTTTGTGCAAGCCGAGGAGTCCTCGAGCTTGAGGAGCATTAGAAGTATCATCCTATCAATTTTCATAATTTTTAGACTCCATTTGAGCCTTCAAATAAGCCCTAGAACCTAATTTTTAACTAAGCCGAACACTAGGTATGGACATGGCCAAAACTAGTCCAAAAACTATAAAAGGAGCCAGAGAGCTCATTTTTTAGGTTAGCTTGTTGTAGATTTGAGCTTCTGTAAGAGAATTCTTGTGTAATCGAAGCTTTCCATTGTTCCTCACTTTGATCTTACCTTGTGCGCATGTGTGTGTATGTGTGTGCATGTTGGTGTGCTTTCACTCACGCACTTGTGCCTTCACTTGCTCACGGTCTTCATATCGGTCCTCACGTCTTCGCGGATTGACAAGTAAAGAAGGTGGTGCTTACGCTTGAGCTACACCAAATTTTGGCACCGTTGTCGGGGAGAGAGCTTCGAGGACGAGTGTTTTGATGGTAAGATCGTAGATTTGCGACGTTGGAAGGTAAAAAAAATTATCATTTCTGTTCATTTTCTGATTTTACTTCTTTATCTTCATCTTCATCATCATCACCATATTCATCCATCTTCTTCTTCATAGAATTTTCTTGTTTTTAGTGCATTTTCATCATTTTCATACCGTTTTTCATGCATTATTGTGCAAGAAGGAGTTTGGAAGTGCAAGGGAGAGCAAGCGCCTGCATGTTTTTACGATTTTCTGCACTGTTAACTATAAATATTGTTGATCTTCTGCACTAATATATGTTTGTTGTGTAGAACAGATGGTTGATTGCAGGTATTTTGAAAGAAAGAATGGGTCTTGTTGACGCTAAGCTCCGGTCAAATGAGCACATAATGGGCTGATTGCAGGATATGCAAATGTGAATGCAATGGACGTTGGCAGTGAAATACATGTGGGGATTTTAAAGAGAGGCATTTTTTTCATGGGATGGCAACATGGAGTGCAAAATCCTCTCTCAAGAAGAAGAGAGGAAGGCACAAGCAACATCATGGATCAAACCGCTAAAAAACAAAACCTTGATTTCCTACTCCAAGGAAGTAACCATAAAGAACTTGGCGCTTGACTTCTTATACAGAGGTGGCAGGTGGATAAAGGGACGAGGCATAACTCCATTCGAAACAGCTCGCTTAATAGAAAACGGGGGGAGATCTTTTTACTTTGTGGGTTTTTTTTTGTTTCCTCCTCTCTGTTTGTGTGGTACTCACGCAGGTACACAAGGGGGAAGTGCTGCCGACTGCTCTCCAGAGGGAGGGGAAGTGCTCATGAATGCACACGAACCGGAGGGGGGGGGTGGCTCTCCCCTGGGAATTGCGGATAGAAAAAAGCCCATAAAAGGGAGGGGGGGGGCAACGAGCAATGGTGGCTTCTTCCTCTTCGTCATTTTCTCGTTAAGCAGGAACGAGGGGCTGGTGATCGTCATTTTTTTTTCCTTGTTAGAAGAGAGAGCTGAAGGAAGTCCTTTTGTTTTTGCATACTGTACACACAGTCCATCCATCGGCAGGAGAAGGGAGGGAATCTTTTGTTGTTCTGCCGTTTTTTCTGGAGATTTTTCTTCGACTGTTGTTTGTGGTTTCCATCCGTAGGGGGGGGGGGGGGGGGAAGATTATTCCGATAAGGAGCCCAGTCAGTAAGGGGGGTACCTATGCGTTTCAAGAGTGAAAAACTGCTGGTGCCAACATCTGAAGGGGGAAGCGATCTTCTAGTGGAGTGGAAGGGCGACTACGTTTGGCTCCCCATTAGAAGTCACAACAGGAGGACGTGGTTGGCTATCAAGAAGAGGTTCTATCGCGCTCATCAGGGGCCGTTTCCTTACTCTCTGGCTGGGGGCTCCACTTTGCTTGAGGGAGTTCACTCCTGCTCTGAGAGAGTTATTGGGGCAAGAAGGGTTTTCAGCAGAAGTTCCTCAGTGGTGTGTCGCGGCTGGCTGGAGGTGTGCGTAAGGGAGAAGTGCTCTCTTGGTGGCAAGGACCCAAGGGGATATGGAAGAGAACAAGCAAGAGTAACCGACTTCTGCCCAAAGAATTTCACATCAGGACGGAGAGGTTCTCCTATGGAGAATCCAAGAACACAGTGTAATCATAAAAAACTCCTCTTCTATTGCATTTAAACTCGAGGCATCCGAGGAAGGTAGGCGTTTCCAATCTTGGTTATTGGATTTCTTATTTGGCAATAGGTCTTATTGCAGTACGCAACTATGCACAGTTCTAATCGATTTTCCCTCATATCTTGTACTCTGAGTTATCATCGTCCCCACCATTAGCCGATTGGCGGTCAATCCAGGGCAGCATTTGGATAGGGTGTTATGGCCAAATTGCTTGTTCAATGATCGACTTCGCAATTATTAGATTGGGTCCATTTCATGTAAACCAGTGGAGAGAGGGACCATGTCTGGAGTAGAGTGGTATTGAAAATCTAGCCCCTCTGTATGCTCGGAGAAGGAACTGAGATTAGAGCATTGTCTCACCTACATACCTGGCTTAGGAGGCTAACGAGAGCACCAAGAGTTATAGCACCCTTCTTCAAGCATGTTACCTCCATGTGAATACCAAGATACAGTGCATTTGTATGTCCTGCGTTTATTCATTGCATTTCGATAGGAAATGAACCTATGGTAGCAGCATGCCTATGAATAATTTTTTTTATAAAGTATGCTACAACTTGCCTTGTCTATAACATATGCGGAGAAATGCTGGATTAGCCGTGATGATTGGATTTGAAATATCTTTAACCTGCGAAAAAAAAAAACTGAAATCATGATCGGACATGTACTTAAGAAACACAGAGAGAGAGAGAGAGCAGAGTATGTATGTGGGGTCATGAGTATGTGGGTTTGGAAAGTTGTGTGCTTGTGAATTATGAGAGTGGGGTGACTAGTGAGGGTATGAATGTGTAATAATGGGCTAAGGCTTTGATAGGAAGTAAGGCTGAGGCTGAAATTTAAGATCAGAGGGGAGATGCGGGTGTGAATAAAAGTGTATGAGTGTGAGTGCGTGGCTGTGAGCATGTGTGCATAGGTGAGGGTGTGGCTAAATACATGTGTGTGTGCGTAAGGGGAAGTGAAGGTGAATGTGTGTTTGGGTATACAAATGCATGGGTGTGGGTGAACGGTTGTGCAAGTGAAGGAGAGTGAGAGAAGGGGGGGGGTGCATATACTCGTGAGTGAGAGGAAGTGGAGGAGTGTGTGTATGTGAATGTGTGTGTGCAAAAGTATGTATGAGAAAAAGTGTGCGTAAGCGAGGGAGCACGAATGAATTGCACAAGAGTGAAGGAAACAAATGGGAGAATAAAGCAAACGAAAGTGGGGAAGAGAAGAAGTGTGTGAGTGTGTGAAAGAGTGAATGCGTGCGTGCAAGTGCATGTGTGAGTATAGGTGTGTGTAAAAGAGAAAAGAGTGCAAGAGAATAAGAAAGTGAGAAGGAGGGTTGTGACGGTTGCGTATGAGTGTATGAAGAGTAAGAAAGGTTGAGAGGGAAAAGGAAGCTGTTGCTCATTTCGGTGCCTCTGTTGGGGATCCCAAGGAGGATAGATTTGAGGATAGTTGTGGACTCAAAGCAAAATAAAGTGACATAGTGTAAGAAAATTAGGCAAAATATTAGAGTGCGTAAGACACTTTCCCTTGGACTAAGAGAGTCAACATTTTGGTGCATTTGTCGCGAAAAGCTTGGTTCGTATCTAAAAGAGAGTGGCATAGGTTCGCCTCACACCACATGTTGGCCGAGCTTGCGGACCCCGGATCTGGTACATGAGAGAGCGGAGCTCATCCTTAGGAGAAACGCGTACGAAAAGAGGAGCACGCTCAAAGAAGATCTCTTGAAAGAGAAAGGCAGAGGTGGGAGTCGCAAGGTGAGTCAACCTCGATTAGTTGGAAGAAACCCGCCAAAAAAGTGTACTCCCATAGGAGAGTCGCGAATCAAGTGAAAAAGTTTGAAGGAGGGATCTTGAGGCCACGTGCACTAAACTTCTGGGACCGTGAGGATATTGACATTACACCACTGTTTTAAATGGCACAACGAGTCCAAGTGCATCTAGGAGACTTCCCTAGATTCTCGGGCTTGTGGGATGAGGACCCAGATAGCTTTATCCAATTGTTCGAGGTCACCTGTGAAGCAAATGAAGTGGTCGACCAAGCACAAAGACTTCGAATCTTGCCGGCCATATTTAGAGATGAGGCTTCCAATTGGTACGAGAATTTGGAAGAGCCGCGAAGGCGAACTTATCAAATGCTAAAAGATGCCTTTTTGGCTAAATTTCATAGGCAAGGTTTCCAAGATCGTCTAGCTCAACAAATGGATTATCTCCGGCAGGGGGTAAACGAGAGCATCGAAAACTATATCCAGAGGATGGAAACCCTGGTAAGGAAGATGGGTGCGAATGCCCCAAATGAAGATACCTTGAAACGAAGATTTATTGCGGGACTTAGAGATCCAAGCGCTCAACAACATATCAGTTTGAGCCGACCGGCGACGTTGGTGGTTTCCAAAGATGCCGCTCGCGTGTGGGAAGAGGTTCAACTTGGCCAACAACGAAGGCAAGAACTTTTATTTGAACCAATGCTAGGTACAAACGTTGGGCCTAAAAGTGGCACTACTCAAGCAAATCCGGCTACAACTCTGCCGGCATTTATGGCCGCTAAAAACATGCCCCAAGAGGTAAATCCGGTGTTGACTGAAGAAAGGATTATCGAAATCGTGGCTCAAGCGGTAAAAGCTGCCACTCTAACTCATGAAGCATATGTGGTAAGGCAAGACGTGGCACCCAAGCCAAGTCATGGAGTGTTTAGATCAAACATCTTTTGTGCAAAATGCCAGGGATATGGGCACATGGCCATAGAATGTCCTACAGTTTCGAGATTGTATGTAGAACCAAGAATCTTTTGCAACTTTTGCAAGAGGAACGATCACACTAAGATGAGTGCCGTGAAAAGGGAAGGTGGCTAAACAATAGGAACTATGCTTATCAAGGATTACCGGGCCAAAGTGAACCTCCCGTGCCTAGATGGGGGCCTAGACCCACATATGCTTATGGAGGCCAAGGCCAAGTAGGCGGATATCAAAGGCTTGAACCACAAAATCAAAGGAGAACGGGACCGCCAGAGTGTTGGCGATGTGGGTGCCTTGGGCATATACAAGCACATTGCCCAAATGCGAGCAAGCAAGAAGACTTTACACCTATGTGCCAATATTGTAGTAGGGAGGGCCATTATGATGTTGATTGCCCGCAACGAAGAAACGATTATGGCCAAGGACAAAGAGGGGTTGAGATGTCCACCTACGCACAGCCGCAACCACAACTGATGATGCAACCTCAAGGTAGAGTGCCCAACACTGGAGTACTAATTAGGGAATTGGATCCGAGAGCTAGCACCTCTACCCACCATATAGAGGCAAATCAAGGAAAAGAGAAAGGTAAAGAACCGATGGTGGCTGTGGTCACTCGTGCGCAAGAATACACTCGAGGAAACTCCACCCAAGTGAATGACGATGACGAGATTCATATGCAAAGGGATTTAGATGAAGAAGACGAGGTGGAGATCCTTCCACCAATTACACGAAAATTTGTACCGGGTGTTCCACCATTTCCACAAAGGCTAAAAGTCCAAGAGAAGTTGCCAAAAAAGAAGCAAGCAGAAGTGGGAATGGACATTGTACAAAGGCTTGCCGAGACCGAAGTCACTTTGGATTTGGCCACATTACTAAGGTGTTCGCCAACCTACAGAAAGCAATTCTACAATGAGTTTATCAAGAAACCAAGGAAAGCGAGAAGAAAGGAAAGGAAAAAGTGGACGAGGTGGTCTTAGGGACGATCCAAAGTATTACGACTCAAGTGGACTCGAATGCCCCTTTAGTCACAGTAGAGATCAATGGATATGCGGTTCCAGGCGCGCAATTGGATAGCGGAGCTGCAGTGAACCTAATGACGGAATACATGATGAAAGCGTTGGGATGGACACAATTGGAAGACACCCCAATGTATCTCTGAATGACTGACCAGACGCAGGTAAAGCCTGCAGGATTAATACGAAATGTGCAAACTATTGTTGGTGGGATCGAATTCTCTGTTGACTACTTGGTTGTGAGACCTAGATCCACCGAAACTACATTTTCTATATTATTGGGGCGACCTTGGCTGATGTAGGCTGATTGTGTACATGATTGGAGAACGGGGTTTATAACGATTGGGCCCAAAACCGATCGAATACAAATGCAAGTGACCCCTAAGGAAGATGCTAAGAAAACGGTTCCGATCAAAGAGCCAGAAAAGAGGGTGGTTGAAAAGGATGTGCGTGAAAAAGTACGTGAAAAGTTTTCCCTGAAAGTAGAAAATTACAAAAGTCTTTTGCAAGATGGATTTAACCTACAAACAACAAGGCGAGGCCAACCAAAGATGGGCGAGTATAAGGACCCAATAGACTACAAGGATGACTCGGACCAAGAACTGCTAGGATGGTTGGCAGGTACACGCGAGGTTGAGTGCTACACAACGCACATCGACGAGGGCGAAAGTAAATCCAGGAGAGAAAGGTGGTGTGTGGATCACGACAGTCCTAGTAAGGAAGTAGTTGATAAAAAAGAAAACCTCTGGGAATGCAAGGATAAGGAGAACCAGGGTGGTTGCGAAAAGAGGAACTCTAGACATGAAGGACTTGAGAAAGGTCATGCATCAGGCAAAGAGCCAGAAAAGGACACAGTGGAGAAAGTGCTTCGTACACAGAATACGAGCAAGAATGGGGATGGCCTAAAGGAGTTAGGATCGACTCGTGTTGAAAATGCCATAGTTATTCAATCGAGGGTTGATGGGGACAAGTGCCAGTATAGGAGCATACAAGGGCCGATATGTGACTACGTATGGAGAGGGCTGCGAGTGAGCCGTTTGGGTGATGGTAAGTTTTTGCATGATTTGGGTCTTCCTACGAGAGATGTGCGAGTGGATACGAGAACAAAAAGAGAGAGGCATCCTCTATTTTAGCAAACAACTTACCTTTTGTTTTCAGGGATCACAAAATCTTTTAGACCAAGTGTGTTACTACGCGGGATTGTTGAGGACTAGGCGACCGATGGGTGACCAAGTATACCAGAGTGCTCTGTTCGACCTTGTAGTATATTTTTCAGATCAAGCATTAGAAAGCATGGAGATATCGGTCGAGACCTTGCGGACAGACTACGACGTGGAGGAGGCACACTGGCTTGTACGGTTTTGGAATCAAGGTTTGGACATTGACTTCTCGTTTCCTCAATTCGAAGTGTATTTACTTGGCTGGGCTGGATATGCCGAGGACCGGTACTTCTACTACGACAGCACGAGGGAATTGCCTAACGAGGTAAACGATATCTATTGGGCTTGGGCGGATCAATTGGTCATAGGCAGCGATGACGAGGCTCGTGAGGCGGAGCCGGATTCGCCTTCTTAGAGAATACTGATTTTCGAGAGTCGGATGTGGTTAGGTAAGAGAGTCTCGAGTCGGTCTTATAGCAGAGTCATTGGAAGAGAGGCCTCGCGAGAGGATGAACAGCTAAGTGTCAGTTAGTTAGGTTGTAGGCAGTCAGGTATGCCATTTGAGTGTCATGTCTGAGGCAGCGAAGACAACAGGAGGATCGATCTATCAGGATTCTGTTTTGGTTGTGTTTTTGTATGCTTGCCATGTGGGATAGGTGGGGGAGCGCTCCTTTTTGCCTCCCCCTAACTCTCAAGGTTCTTTTAAGGGGAACAAAAAAAGGAAAAGAAAAGAAAAGGAGAAAGAAAAAAAAAAAGAGAAAAATACAAAACAAAAAGAAAAAGCAAAATCATCATGTCTATATGTGTGCCAACACGCTATGCCAGGTTAGTAGGCGAGCAGAGTCCACCTGGCCGGGCGGTCAGGACTGCGAACCGACGCTAGTTTCGCCATGGGTGTTGGAGTATGTGTGTGTGTTTTGGCACTTTGCGCCATAGCAGGTTGACAGGTGAGTGGAGCCATCTCGGCCAGGTGGACGAGACCACAAGCCGCACTCGGCTTCGCTATGGGCAAGCCCTTCCATGTATGTTCATACATCGTGTATCTATGTTGTTGCACGCTATGCTGCGCCGATAGATGGGTGGAATGAACCTAGCCGGGCAGTTAGGGCCACGAGTCGCATCCGGTTGCCGCATAGGCCAACCCATGTGTAAATAAATATAAATAAGGAAAAGAAAAGAAAGATTCGGTGTTCCCGTCCTTGAGGGGGAGAGACAGAAAGGAGGAGGACGATGATCGTCCGGATGGGTGTGCCATGCATGTATATGTCTTTGTGATCTTTTTGTGATTGCTGATAGATCGATCTGCCTAACGTCGATGCCAACGAGGACCGGTATTTACATGTGTATTTGACTTGCTTGCTGCTTGCTCACTGTATTTGGCTTTTCTATTCTTGTCAACAGGTCCTTTCTAAAGATGTCGATGAGGTATACACTCTGATTCTTTTACTTGGGTCACGTTCTATTTTTGGAATTGGTCTCTTTTTAATTACGCGAGTTCGGTTTTGTTTCGGACTTCGTCTCGTTTGCATATGATTAGTTAGGGAAGATGCTTGTATGCATGCGAATTATACATGATGATTTTGGGTTTGATACATCTTTTTGGTACTTACATTTTGTGTTGAGATGTGTGAGTTAACAGGTGCAATGGAAAAGAGGGATTCTGTCTGGTATGTTTATATATGGTAAGCCTTTTTTGTGATGGTTGGATTTTGTTTTGATGGATAGTTCAGGAAAACAGGTGAAAGGCCAAGGGAAAAAGAGTGCCATGGATGGTAAGTAAGGTGAAAAGAGTGTAAGTATATGGATATGGGCCTGAGCATGGTATGCGGCATGGTTCATGTGTGTGTTCGCATAGACTTGCATGTGGTAGGATGAAGAGAAGATGTGAGGTAGAGAAGAAGTAAAAGGTGATGGCATGAGGACATGGAAATGAATGTGGTCGGTGTATGTCTTCCTTGAAATGCATGAAGAGACGAGTGAGCATGAGTAAGAGTGTGTGAAAATGTGCATTCCTGATGTGGATATGTGTGTGCACAATGGTATGTGCGTAGACATGGGAGAGCCTAGTTGAGGTGAGTGAGAGGGAAGGAGAATGGAAATCTGCTGCATATAAATGTGAAAGCATATCATTGATGATAAACTGGTCATATGTTTTTTGAAGAGAACTAATCATTGGCTGAGCACAGGCACACATTGGCTCATCGGGGACGACTTCGCGAGCAGAAAGGGGGAGTATGTTAACTATAAATATTGTTGATCTTGTGCACTAATATATGTTTGTTGTGTAGAACAGATGGTTGATTGCAGGTATTTCGAAAGAAAGAATGGGTCTTGTTGACGATAAGCTCCGGTCAAATGAGCACATAATGGGCTGATTGCAGGATATGCAAATGTGAATGCAATGGACGTGGGCAGTGAAATACATGTGGGGATTTTAAAGAGAGGCATTTTTTTCACGGGATGGCAACATGGAGTGCAAAATCCTCTCTCAAGAAGAAGAGAGGAAGGCACAAGCAACATCATGGATCAAACCACTAAAAAACAAAACCCTGATTTCCTACTCCAAGGAAGTAACCATAAAGAACTTGGCGCTTGACTTCTTATACAGAGGTGGCAGGTGGATAAAGGGACGAGGCATAACTCCATTCGAAACAGCTCGCTTAATAGAAAACGGGGGGAGATCTTTTTACTTTGGGGGGTTTTTTTTGTTTCCTCCTCTCTGTCTGTGTGGTACTCACGCATGTACGCAAGGGGGAAGTGCTGCCGAATGCTCTGCAGAGGGAGGGGAAGTGCTCATGAATGCACACAAACCGGAGGGGGGGGGCTCTCCCCTGGGAATTGCGGACAGAAAAAAGCCCATAAAGGGGGGGGGGGCAACGAGCAATGGCGACTTCTTCCTCTTCATCATTTTCTGGTTAAGCAGGAACGAGGGGCTGGTGATCATCATTTTTTTTTCCTTGTCAGAAGAGAGAGCTGAAGGAAGTCCTTTTGTTTTTGCATACTGTACACACACTCCACCCATTGGTAGGAGAAGGGAGGGAATCTTTTGCTGTTCTGCCGTTTTTTCTGGAGATTTTTCTTTGACTTCTGTTTGTGGTTTCCATCCGTAGGGGGGGGAAGATTATTCCGATAAGGAGCCTAGTCAGTAAGGGGGGTACCTGTGCGTTTCAAGAGTGAAAAACTGCTGGTGCCAACATCTGGAGGGGGAAGCGATCTTCTAGTGGAGTGGAAGGGCGACTGCATTTGGCTCCCCATTAGAAGTCACAACAGGAGGACGTGGCTGGCTGTCAAGAAGAGGTTCTGTTGCGCTCATCAAGGGCCGTTTCCTTACTCTCTGGCTAGGGGCTCCACTTTGCTTGAGGGAGTTCACTCCTCCTCTGAGGGAGTTATTGGGGCAAGAAGGGTTTTCAGCAGAAGTTCCTCAGTGGTGTGTCGCGGCTGGCTGGAGCTGTGCGTAAGGGAGAAGAGCTCTCTTGGTGGCGAGGACCCAAGGGGATTTGGAAGAGAACAAGCAAGAGTAACCGACTTCTGCCCAAAGAATTTCACATCAGGACGGAGAGGTTCTCCTATGGAGAATCCAAGAACACTGTGTAATCATCAAAAACTCCTCTTCTATTGCATTTAAACTCGAGGCAGAAGGTAGGTGTTTCCAATCTTGGTTATTCGATTTCTTATTTAGCAATAGGTCTTATTGCAGTACGCAACTATGCATAGTTCTAATCGATGTTCCCTCATATCTTGTACTCTGAGTTATCATCGTCCCCACCATTAGCCGATTGGCGGTCAATCCAGGTCAGCATTTGGATAGGGTGTTATGACCAAACTGCTTGTTCAATGATCGACTTCCCAATTATTAGATTGGGTCCATTTCATGTAAACCAGTGGAGAGAGGGACCATGTCTGGAGTAGAGTGGTATTGAAAATCTAGCCCCTCTAGATGCTCGGAGAAGGAACTGAGATTAGAGCATTGTCTCACCTACATACCTGGCTTAGGAGGCTGATGAGAGCACCAAGAGTTATAGCGCCCTTCTTCAAGCATGTTACCTCCATGTGAATACCAAGATATAGTGCATTTGTATGTCCTACGTTTATTCATTGCATTTCGATAGGAAATGAACCTATGGTAGGAGCATGCCTATGAATAATTTTTTTTATAAAGTATGCTACAACTTGCCTTGTCTATAATGGATGCGGAGAAATGTTGGATTAGTCGTGATGATTGGATTTGAAATATCTTTAACCTGCGAAAAAAAAAAACTGAAATCATGATCGGACATGTACTTAAGAAACACAGAGAGAGAGAGAGAGCAGAGTATGTATGTGGGCTCATGAGTATGTGGGTTTGAAAAGTTGTGTGCTTGTGAATTATGAGAGTGGGGTGACTAGTGAGGGTATGCATGTGTAATAATGGGCTAAGGCTTTGATAGGAAGTAAGGCTGAGGCTGAAATTTAAGATCAGAGGGGAGGTGCGGGTGTGAATAAAAGTGTATGAGTGTGAGTGCGTGGCTGTGAGCATGTGTGCGTAGGTGAGGGTGTGGCTAAATACATGTGTGTGTGCGTAAGGGGAAGTGAAGGTGAATGTGTGTTTGGGTATACAAATGCATGGGTGTGGGTGAACGGTTGTGCAAGTGAAGGAGAGTGAGAGAAGGGGGGGGGGGGTTGCATATACTCGTGAGTGAGAGGAAGTGGAGGAGTGTGTGTATGTGAATGTGTGTGTGCAAAAGTATGTATGAGAAAAAGTGTGCGTAAGCGAGGAAGCACGAATTAATTGCACGAGAGTGAAGGAAACAAATGGGAGAATAGAGCAAACGAAAGTGGGGAAGAGAAGAAGTGTGTGAGTGTGTGAAAGAGTGAATGCGTGCGTGGAAGTGCATGTGTGAGTATAGGTGTGTGTAAAAGAGAAAAGAGTGCAAGAGAATAAGAAAGTGAGAAGGAGGGTTGTGACGGTTGCGTGTGAGTGTATGAAGAGTAAGAAAGGTTGAGAGTGAAAAGGAAGCGGTTGCTCATTTCGGTGCCTCTGATGGGGATCCCAAGGAGGATAGATTTAAGGATAGTTATGGACTCAAAGCAAAATAAAGTGACATAGTGTAAGAAAATTAGGCAGAAGATTAGTGTGCGTAAAACACTTTCCCTTGGACTAAGAGAGTCAACATGCACATACGAAGCTCGCCACTGCTCGGTGCTTAGAAATTTGAATTTCCCACCAAAAAAAACACGATACTGACTGAAAATCGTGATTTTCATAAAATTCAAATTTTTTCAAAAAAATGTGATTTTCTATTTCTCGCCTAAAAGCTTTTTGAAAAGAACACGATTCTGGGGTCATTTTCAGAATCGCAATTCTCTAGTTGTGCTCAAAATCACGATTCTCTAAGTTCCTCAAAAACACGATTCTCTGGTCATTCTAAGAAGCGTGATTTTTTGGCGATTCTCAAAAACACAATTGTGAGGCAAAATCATGATTTTCATATCAAAAAACACGATTTTGAGGAAGACACGATCTTCAATTCGATCAAAATTACGATTTTCACGAATCATGATTTTCATCCAAAATCGCGATTTTCACGATTTTTAGAAAACATGATTTTCACTAAGGTACAAAATCGCGATTTTTAGAACACGATTGTCAAGAACGCGATTTTCACAAAACACAATTTTCGATCAAAATCGTGATTTTTAGGCCAAAAACAGGACTTTGATCAAACACGATTTTCATTCAAAATCGTGATTTTTTGATCATTCTCAAAATCGCATTTTTCACGATTTTCAATCAAAATCGTATTTTTTGGGGATTGCTCAAAATCGCAATTTTCATCAGTGCTCAGCATCGCAAGTTTCATGATTTCACAAAATCACAATTTTCATAAGTGTTCAGCATCGCAATTTTCAAACCTCCCAAAATCGCGATTTTCACACACAATCATGATTTTTTCAAAAAGGTCCTGTTTGCCTATTTTGACCCCTAGAAACCTGATTTGACATAACTTTTTCATCAAAAGTCCATTTTTTGAGTTCTATAGCTCGTTGGAAAGGATTTTGAACCACACTAAGGGGAAATTTTGGGCTCTTAACCGAAGCTTATGAACCTGAGATCTAGTAGACACCTAGGCAAGGATAGACAAAGCAATAGATCTTCTGAGGCTAGTGTCAACCTTACAGCTAACTCTTGGGCACAACAACTAAGTGGTTATCTGTTATATAACTATGGGTCAAATTAGCCAAAGAGATGGGTTTTGAGGGTCCAAAACCACTTGGAGAACCCTTGGATTCTATTGGGAAACCCTTGGGAAAGTGTCTCCAAGAGTGTAGTTTGAACCCTTGAATTATTTGGATTTATTTACTCCCAATTGAAGGGTTTTGACCCTTAGGATTGATATTTCCTATGGGTATGGTATTTAACCCTTAGGGAGGCCTCTCAAGCCTTGAGACTTGTACTTACAAGCTTGGGAGAAGTCCTTTTAAGAATCCATGTGAAGGCCATGACATTCCATGTGGTTTCCAAGGTGAGAAGGCCTTGGATTAGAATCTATGTGGAGAGGACACTTGGCAAGCTCTCCTCATATTTCCTCCCTTAGCCTTGAGGTATATATATGGGTGGAGTTTGATGGGTGGATACATGCTCTCTCTTCACCTTGGTGGTTTTGCTAGGTAGTTAGTCCTTAGTAGTTTGTTGTTTCACAACATTGGCCTCAGAGCTAGATGAAGCTCCATCCATGACTTCCGCGAACATTTGGACTCGATGAGTTTTCTCCGTCGATAGTTTTGGCTCATTCGATTATAAGAGGCAAAAATATCATCCGTTAGAAGGCCAAGTCAGTCGGCCATCACGTCCCTTAGAGGACGGTAGCTGTTGAGAGTGATTTGCATATGTCCAAGATGGAGATGGATACCCACGCGCACGCTCAATGTGTGAAAGGATGAGGGAGCATCATCTGCACGGTTGTTGTTCCTCCTTTTCTTGAGTTGAGAATAAGTTGAGTGCCTCTTTCTTTATATACTAAAATGATAAGCGCTTCATTGCATATATGGGATAAGACGGCCATCATCTGAGCGCAGAGCGGAGCTCACGCACCGCGGTGCTGTTCTGAAAGACACATGGTTCCACAAGAGAGTTGTGGAAGGCTAAAGAAGATGATTTATAATTTCATGGAGGAGAAAAAGATCTTGATCACTACACTTGAAGCCCAACTCTTGGGATGAAGGATAAAGTAAAAATATGACCCTTGACGGAAGGAGGGTTCTTTTTTCATTTGCAACATCAACAAAGCAAAGTCTTCAAGCATTGATGAAAGCTAAGTATTGTGTCTTTTATTTGCATATATTTGACGTCATCTTATATCAATACATCATATGATGCATGGCATGCACAAATGTAGTCCATGAAGTACTTTTATTATTTTGGATTCAAGAAAGTATCGATTTAAGTATCTATTGCAAGTATATGCATAGAAGTTATTCTATATATGACTATGAATGAGCTTTGAAATTATCTCTTATGGGATATGAGAATTGTTTATATGCTTGTTCACAATAAAAGGGGTAATTATGCATTCATGCAACCTTAAAGCTTTTGCAAATATAGATGCATACTTTGGGCATACTCTAAGTAGGTAAATCTTGAACGATGGAGAGATGAATTTTGAAGAGATACATTTTTAAGGACCCTTTGAGCTATTACCGAGTTTTGAACTTGGGTCCCTCAATTGAAAAACATGCACGGTAGCCAGAGATGTAATGGCCCAACCTTTCAAAGTATTCAAATGTGCAAGCTTCCCCCTTCATGGAATCAAAGGACAGACGAAGCAAAAATGAAGATAAGTACAGTTTCCCTTTCTGCTCATTTTATGTTGCCATGCAAAAAGTAATGCATATAGAGATGCATTTCAAATGAGTAGGTGAAATTTGCATGCTCATTGAATGGTGCATAGATTGAATCATTGAAGTGATGCACTAGAGGCACAAAAGAATATAGAGTGGATTTTTAGCATGCAATGAACTCACCACCTAAAAATTGTTATAATAGGGACATAGAATGTCCATTATAGTATGTCATGAACGCCAATGGAATGCAAAATCATTAATTTATGCATTAAATGGAGTTCCAAGTGTGAATTCCATGCATGCTTTAAGGAGGGGTTCAACCTTTGGACCTTATGCATGCTAAAGCATCCTCAAGGAAAGATTGTTGAGAATATGAGAGTGCATCTCCCTTTTGTATCTTGGAGTCACTCTATTTCCATTACATTTCCTTTGTATTTGGGTACCTTGCCATTTGCTTCTACCAGTTGTATTCATTCTCCTTTCAGGGGAATTATCCCACATGAGATGTATTTTGGAGAGCCCCTCACAAATCTATATAAGGAGGGCCTCTCCCCCATTTGTATTTGGTTAGAAGCTTGAGGAGCCTACTCCATGCTCTTGGCAAGCTCATTTCTAATCCACATGATTTTACCCATTTCAATGTCTACTCATTTTGTGTCTCACACATTCTTTGTTTTGTGAGAGTACTTTACTTTTCCTTTTGCTTCCGCGTGCGTACTCTCTACATGGTATCAGAGCGCTAGGTGGAGGTCTTGGTGGTGCATTTTTGCAGTCATATTGGTGGTGGTGGTGCTTGAGTCTTGGTGGTCTTGCTTTCTCCTCATTGAGAGAAGCTTTTGCCATCAGTTTTATTCTTTTTGGGCCTCATTTTGCCCATTTGCCCACCCTCCCACCTTTATACTTTACTATTTTGTACCCCCTTTAACCCCATTTTCCCTCCCACCCACCCTCTTTACCCATTTTTGTTGAAGTTACTTGGGCATTTCAAGCCTTTGCAAGTGTTTTTTCTTCCAATATAGCATGTCTAATGCATCAAACACTATTGGAATAAATTTGCTCGCTTGGTCCTCTGTGATGAATGGAACAGTCTGTCGTTTGCTTATCAGTTATGTCATACACACATTCGGTTGAAGGCGACCAGGGAGCTGGAAATGGCAAAATATAGCACCATAATGACGGAGCCACACTTTCCAGTAACTTTACAGGGCACAGTGTGAGGCTTTCCAATCTTTTTACCCCAATATCCTCTTCACACAGGAATCATTGACAGCTTAGCAAGGATTATAGCACCCCGAATTGCTATCGCAACTTCCTTGCTACATTTCACACAAAGTCCAACATGCCCATTATTATCCCCTACAATGACAAACGCCTTGAAATGGGTCCTCTCTCTAGCGCGGGTTTGCTTCTACACAGGCATGATCTTCATTACCTCATCTTTCAGCGCTGCACCTAAAAAGTATTCCGTATATCATCTGTGTCCCAATAATGTACACTAGTGCTCTCTCTATCTTCATACAACAAGCCCATAACGCCCAACTTGTTTCCAGACGAGCGACCTCTGTGTCCTGAAGCACATTGAAAAGGATCCTGCATTGGAACGAAGATTTCAGCCAGTGCAGGTGCCAGAACCAAGTGTAGATAAGACCATACTAATCTTGCAAGGTCTAAGAGAGCGATGTGAAATTCATCATAAACTATGCTACACAGATGAGGCCCTCGTTGCTGCTGCTCAGCTTTCTCATCAATATATCAGTGATCGTTTCCTCTCTAATAAGGCTATTGATCTGATTGATGAAGCTGGTTCTCGTGTCCGACTTCATCATGCACCGTTACCTGAAGAAGCAAAGGAACTTGACAAAGTTCTTAGGCAGATAACCAAAGAGGTTATAATAGAGCCCTTCGTCGCCTGCGTTGGCCATTGAGGATGCTTCCTCTTCTGTAGTTCCTGCTACTGATTCAGAAGCCCAAAAGCGAATGCTGGAGAAGGAAATACAAAGAAGTTCTGAGTGGACAACTGTGGGTATCACATTTTGGCTGCTAGGTCCATCTACTACAATGTCTTGCCTCTAGAACTCCAATAGTGCGAAGCGCTAAAGAGTTTTGGAGTTTGCACTTCGAGATATGCAATGATCGTGCCAAGCTAACTGGTATACACTATGATCAAGAACAAAATAGGCCTCTCAACAACGATCAGAACTCCAATTAACATCTGCACTAACATTGGAATCTGCACATGGCCAAGTTTTGACTCAGTCGTGCTAGCGCAAGTAGGCCCCACTTTTGGACTATCCCAGTGCCCTCTGCACACACTGCCATTGCAACCACTCAGAGCCCGCCACACATTGACGGACCACTCATCTGGATCATTTCTTTCTCTGCGTAGTGGAGGTGTCAGATGGCACTGTGAAGCTTTGAACTGTTTTGATTATAGTTATGAGTGTTTGCACAATTGCACTTCCTTAGGATCAGAATCTATGCTATTAGCTGAATTTGTTAGTTCAATGAGTGCTCCACGTGGCATCCAATGAGGCATTGAGCGAGCATTCCTATCATGACATCATTCTTGTTTTTATTAGTCTTTAGAAATCTAGTCGCTAATATCTTCTCCACGTGGCCTCATTCTCTGAGATATCGTATGGAGTCATCCAGATACATTGAATTAAGGGTATCAACCTACAATCCTCTTTGGCTACATTTGCGATAACATCAAGATCTATGAACTTCAGTTTGACACTATCTTCGAATTTTTTTATATAGATGTAGCCCTTATCTTTTTGGGAGTAAGTACATGGACATCTTTGTATTTCCCAAGGTTCCATTTTTTTGGGTCTCAACCTTACTTTGACACCCTATAGGCACTAAGTGCCTCCATCTTGTACCTCAAAATATAAAAAGAAAAAGTATTGTGTGTGTATGAGTGTGGGATTGGAGGCTAGTCTAAGCCCACCCACAAGTTCTCTTTGAGCATTGACTCTCCCCACTCCACGGTGTCTCTCTTTGAAAAAGTGGAGGGCTACTCTAAACCCCTCCCTCCCCCCCCTCTCCAAGGAGTTTTTCAGTCTGGTATCGAGTCGTTCATTTCAAGCTTTGCAAATTATTTTGCTGCAGCATTTTTGGCAAGAGATTAAACACTTTATCTTCAAAGCTTTGTAATAACCAAAAGTGAAGGTCGCTCATCATCTATGGCTAACTTCTTACCCTCTTTCACCCCTATTTTTATACCTAAGGATGAACACCTCAATGGACAAAATTACAATCTATAGAAAGATGTCATGCGCGCATATCTTTACACGAATCTCCTACATGAGGTAGTAGATGGGTTAGATCCGGAACCCAATAGGGATACCAACTTAGACAATTGGCATGTGTGGAATGTCAAGGACAAAAGAGCTTTAGGTCAGTTGTTACTTGCCTGTGACGAACTGACGAAAGGACATATCACGGCCTGCAAGACGTCCAAGGATGCTTGGGATACGTTAGCCTCTTTGTATGAAGACAAAACCCCTTCGAAGATATATGCATTAGAGGCCGAGTTTCATAATTTGACCATTAGGCCACACGACACAATTACCAAGGTCATAGACCAATTTGAGGATTACCAGCGTAAATTTAGCACTATGTGGTAGGCAGATCTCTAGTGAAGACATGGCGATTCGGTTTCTTAACAAGTCACCAAAGTCATACGAGACATTTGTCAGAACTTTGTATAATCGCGGCCAAGTCTTATCTTGGGAAGAGGTTCGTCGACTAGTGCTCCTTCACGACTCGCGAGCCAAATCGACTTCCTCACAAGAGTCAGCCATGAAGGCCAAAGGCCCATTCACTAAAGGCAAAACCACAAGTCATCATGCTAGCAATGGATCTAAGCAAGGATCACATAATTCATCGAAGAAGTTCACTTGTAATTTTTGTGGCAAACATGGCCATATTGAAAAATATTGCTTCAAAAAAAGAACCAGGACAAGTCTAAGTCTAATTCAAAGAGTACACATCATTCTCACTGCACAAGTGAAGACCTATTTTTCACAAGTGAACACAAATCACTTGTGGCATCCACTCCCAAGAAAGAATGGATTTTTGATAGTGGTGCTTCATCTCACATGTGCCATGACAAAGATGATTTCCATGAGTTAGAAGAGCATCAAGGACAAGTTTACCTTGGAGACAACAAGTGCATTGAAATCCAAGGAAGAGGAAAAGTTCAAGTTATTAGACTAAGTCATTAAAAGATGTTCTGTATGTACCAAGCCTCTGTAAGAATCTTCTTTCAGTCAAAGTCATCAGAAAGTGCAACATGACAGTTCAGTTCGATCACAACCAAGTTCAAGTCATTGATCGCGAATCTAATGAAGTGATAGCTCAAGGATATGAAGAAAAGTGTATCTACAAGCTTTCAACTTTTATGGCCAAGGATTCAAGAATCAACTTGTGGCATTGTAGATTTGGACATAGCTCTTGCTTAGCTAAGATCTCTTCCAATCATCTTGTTAAAGGTCTACTCAGGATCGCACAAGTGGAATTGAATTGCAAAGCATGTGACAAGCAAACAGCTTTCTCTTTGGCTAAAGAAGCATCCATTTCTGCAAATAAACCCTTAGCATTTGTCCATATCGACATTTGTGGACCTATGAGTACACCTTCTCTAAGTGGGTCAATTTACTTCTTCCTGATTGTAGATGACTTCACTAGATACACATGGGTTTATTCACTCAAGCATAAAGAAGATGCCATTTCCAAGTTTAAGGAGTGGACAAAAACAGTTGAAGAAGACTCTCCAAGTTCTTTAAAGATCATCCGATCTGATGGAGATAGTAGCTTTGTCAACCCAAACTTCTCCAAATACTTGAAGCAACATAGAATCAAGTATCAATCCAAGCTAGATACTCAACCATGTATTGCATTACAAAAGAGTCAAAGTGTGATCCAAATGGCTAAAGTTATGCTTAGACAAAAGCAACTTCCACTAAACGATTGGGGTGAAGCAGTGCAGACAGCAGTACATATACAGAATAGAGGTTTTTCAGATGTTTTGAAGAACAAAACACCATTTGAGGCTTACTTTCAAAAGAAGCCAAGTGTAAGTTATTTCTGCGTCTTTGGTAGTGATGCCTACATCCAGGGTCATGATGATGATCGACCTAAGCAGTAAATTTTCATTGGGTACAGTGAGCGACAAAAGGCATACAAACTCTAAGACCCAAAGAGTCACTCAGTTACAGTAACCAAAGATTGCACCTTTGATGAATACTCTAAGTATTAATCCCTTTTAGATCCTCCCATTTCTGATTCAGAGGGGGATCACTCCAGTTTTGAACAGTCACACCATGTGGAGCATGCTCTCTTTGTACATGAATTTCCCGATCATGATACAGTTTTGGAGCAAGAGGAATCAGGGATATCATCTCTGCTTATACCTCATATGGCTATACCTATCGTACCATCGAAGGCTTATATTTCCCCCCCAACTTCAGTTGGGCATTCCTCCAGGATCAGTGACTCGACATTTTCCATTCCTATCTTCGAGAGTCCACTTACCTCATCTACAACAACATTCTGAGCATGTACTTTTCCCTTCATGGAGTCCAACATCTTTTCACTTACTAGATGATACTCCTGCATCTACCTGGATTCATCACTCAGTTGGACCCTATTCTGAGCCAGCTTCTCGATTCAGAGGTGGCTTCCATGGTTCTACGGACACACATCAGGACTTTGTACACTCCATGGAGGATTACAGCATACAGATGTACTACCATGTGACTATGATTTTATGCTTCATGCTTTATGTTTTAGTCTTGCAAGACCTACTTCTTGGTGATACACATAGTGTGGTGGACATTGTCAAAGCTTTGAAGGTTCCTATGTACCACATGGAGTCATCCTATCTCTCGCACATGGAGGTGATCTCGTCCAGTGAGATCTTGTTTCGTTCCTGTACCTCATTGGTGGTGTACCTCTGGAGCATCCGCTTGATCCATCAAGTGGACATATTATGAAGTACCTGGAGATCCCGCATAGTCGATACCACTTGGAGGCTATGGATTCCTAGATGACGACTTCTTATTTTGTGCTCGTGCTGCTGCTGCTGCTACATTCTTGGTGGACCTTTCTCACATACCCAAGCAGCCTCCATACACTACGAAATTGAGTTGCAGAGGGGGTGTTGAGAATATGAGAGCACATCTCCCTTTTGTATCTTGGAGTCACTCTATTTCCATTACATTTCCTTTGTATTTGGGTACCTTGCCATTTGCTTCTACCAATTGTATTCATTCTCCTTTCAAGGGAATTATCCCACATGAGATGTATTTTGGAGAGCCCCTCACAAATCTATATAAGGAGGGCCTCTCCCCCATTTGTATTTGGTTAGAATCTTGAGGAGCCTACTCCATGCTCTTGGCAAGCTCATTTCTAATCCACATGAGTTTACCCATTTCATGATCTACTCATTTTGTGTCAAACACATTCTTTATTTTGTGAGAGTTCTTTACTTTTCATTTTGTTTCCGCATGCGTACTCTCTACAAGATGTACATGTTCTTGTCTTACACCATGTATGCATGAATTGAATCTCATATGCATGGGTTGGTGGGACATGAGAGAGAAATTAAGTTCTCTAAGTTTAAGGTTTAAGATAGAAAAATGACTTCTTCATATGAAGTCAAAAGCATAAAAGTTTAATGGTGTGCTGAGATTATGCCCATATAACTTTTATGATTTTTATATGTTAGCTTAATTCAAAAGCCAACAAAATTTAACTTAGGAAAAGGAGCTTTAAGTTTCGAGTCCTACTTATGGACCCCCAAGTTCCATAATACCCATGGCATGCCTAATCAGCAAGGCCAAGCACTTAAGCTTCAAATTCAACAAGTTTCTCTTCTTATTAAACCATAAATGGTAGTAATAATAAATTGGATTGAAAGACATCCAAAAGAGAATTGAGAATCCTATATGAGACCCTAAACTCATGAGATAATTTTTTATTGTGAATGATGTTAAGAAGTTTAGAGGAACTTCAACATCTGATCATTGAGGACAATGATCACACTAAAAGGGGAAGAGAATGTCTTCAAATGACATATTAGGGAAAAAATGATTGAACCATTTTACCCTTTTTAGCATTCATTTCTTCCCCAATAAGCTTCTTCGTTCATTGACAAGAGGTAGGATCCATTTGGAGCTTTGAGAAAATTGCTTCAAGAGTGAAGAATTGTAACTCATTAAGCATATCTAGAGATGAGGAAGATTAAGTGTTGAAAGAAACCCTTAAGAACTCTACTCCAAAAAGTGATCTATGAGTAAGAAACAATTGTTCAAGATGGTTAACAAGGTAACCATTTAACAAAGCTTATGATTGACTATAGCCTTTGAGACAGATGCCTACTTATGTCAAAATAGATAATATCTAGTATGAGAATACTAGCTCTATTATCAAATGACATAAACAAAGATACCTTTGATTGCATCTAATCAAGGAAATAGTTCAATGAAAGCTCAAAGTCTTTTCAAAGAACAAATCAAGACTTTGTAAGAATGTAACTTACAAAGATTTTGATTATATTTGATAAGACTAAAACGAAGGAAGTTTAATCCTTGAGTAAGAGCTAAAGTTGTCTCCACTAAGGTGGGATTGTAAATCGGATGGTATGGGACATCTAGGTTTACAATGTCACTTAAGTAGGTTTAGTGGTATGGGACACTGAACTTAAGGATAATGGAAGCATAAGCTCAAGGATATTGGAGAGCCTTTTTGAGTGAAGGATTTAGCATAAATGAACCTCCCATTTGGATAGAACATTAAAAGATCATCAATTTCCTACAGTTTTCGAGGATGAAAACTCCTTAAAAGGGGGGAAGAAAGGTATCATCAATATGATACTTCTAAGCAAAAGATATTCCTTAACTCTTTCATGAAAGTTAAGGAGTACATTGGATGTCCAAGTACCTAAGTGTTGGATGTCCAAATACCTAAGTGTGTTTGAGTTAAATCTCAAACAAAATAAGAACTAGATATGCAAGAAGGGAATTCATTAAAGAATTCCAATTTGGCAAGTAAACCAAGGTAAGCTAGCCAAAGAAGCATATTTAGAGCAGGGTATTTGAGAATGGATAAAGATGGATCCAAAGTTTGGATCATTATGCATGAAAACTTGCTTAAGTCAAAAGGGTGACATATAATTGTTGATCCCTAAAAAGAGAATAGCTAATGATTTGAAAGACATCAACATGATGTTGAAGACTTAAGCTAAGATATCAACTCGTGAAGGTATGAGTTGAAGATCCCAAGAAAATCCCATGGGTAAATATCATTGAAAAAGGGATCTAAAGGAGAAAAGACTTGATCTTATCTCATGATAAATTAGCTAGAGGAGTTTTGAAAGCCAAGTGACCTAACTGTTGATTCGTGACAAAACCTTGTTCACTAATAAGACTGCAGTGTTAGAACACCTCTATAATCATCAGTAGCTTAGCAACCCGAAACTTTACTACTATTTTAGTGAACTTCAAAAAATCACTTTATAGAAAGCTTCACATTTCCTTCAAGCTTTAATTCTGAACTGATTCACTTCAACCTTTACACTACTGTGTTAGCTTACAGTTAAATACTCTTTCCGTTACTTAACTGTGTCAAAACTATGTTTTGAACTCACAGAAATTTCACCGGAACTCCACCAGAATATTACCAGATTGTCACCGTAATCTTACCGGAATCAACTGCAATTCTGTTTGTAATTACTCCAAATGATTGTTGACAAAGTAAGGAAGTAATACCTTAGCCTCCTTCAGTAATTGAACTCTTTCTGAAGTTTAAGAAAAACCTTCACCAGTTCAAGATGCCTTTTTCGGTCAGACTTTGTACTGTGTACTTGTCTCGTTTCACAGAAGTCTTTTGATCAGTTTGTAGTTCAGACTCCTAGCTTCAAGATGAGATATCACTCATGAAAATCTTTACAGTGTGTTGTGAGATCTAACTCTCAGAAGTACCGGAAAATGTTTACTGAGAAAACTGTAACTGTTAACTAACTTTCACAGTAACATGAAATTACTCAGATTTCTTCACATACGAAGAATGCACTTAAACTTCCACATGAACATGTGTTTTCTATTAGAGAAGATGTGTACAAAATAGCTTGGCCTCACTTTGCTCATAGCTATGGAAAACTCTCCTACTCTCAGTAGTTATTCCTTACCATCTCTCTTAGATGAATACCCGACAGTTCAGGTTCTATTATTCATCTCTACATATGCAATCTCTGGCGTCTTCTATATCACTATTCCTTGTCTCTTATGGGACTCTTATCTTTCCTCTATGCATATACTCTATATCTCTCAGCTCTCTTATATACAATTTTTGATCCGGGTTTCAACAAACTCGTAATTCTGGAAACCTCTACACTGTATATTACAGACGTGAATTTGTCCCTTCACTAAGGCTTGATTTTCTGAATGCTTTGTTTTTGCTTCTCTTTGTCTTTCTTCGACTTTATATCTATCTATATGTCAAATTTGTGAGTGATTCTTCAACAACTCCCCCTCAATCACTAATTTGCATTCTCTGATCTTTCATATATTCTTCTTTTCTTTTATACCTACCATTTCTTTGAATCTGCTTGTCTTTACTCCATCTAAGCTCTTTGTCAGAATATCTTCTATCTGATCTTTTGTAGATGTGTATACTATTTCAATCTCTTTCTCCATTATCTTTTCCCTCAGGAAATGATATTGAATCTCTATGTGTTTTTTTCTTGCATGAAATATTGGATTTGCTGCAAGATACAACGAGCTCATATTATCTCCATGTATGATAGGTATACCTTGATCAATACCCATGCTTTTGAACAAGGTCTGCATCCATATCACTTCTTTCGCTGCTTCCACAAGTCCTTTATATTCTGCTTCTGTTGACGATAAAGCCACTGTGTGTTGCTTCCTTGAACACCAGCTTACAAGCTTATCTCCTAGGTATATCATATACCCATGTGTCCACCTTCTGTCATCTTGACTTCCTGCCCAGTCTGAGTCACTGTATGCTCTCAGCTGTATATCTGACGTAAAAAGATAATATAATCCTTCTTTTATAGTTCTTTTAATATATCTAAGAACTCTTTGTCTTGCAACCCAATGTTGATCCTTCGGACAATGCATGAACTGTGAGAGAACTCCCACTGCATAACTGAGATCCGGTCTTGTTAGTGTAGCATAAATTAAGCTTCCCACTAACGACTCATACTTCCTCATATCTTTAAACTCTGCACCACCATATTTGCTGAGTTTATGATTTACTTCAAGCGGTGTTGAAGATTCTCTGCAATTCTCCATGTTAAACTTCTTCAGTAAGTTTAGGAGATACCTTTCTTGCGGAACATATACACCATGATCTGTATATGTAACTTCCATTCCAAGAAAGTATGATAACTTTCCTAGATCACTGATCTTGAACTCTTTTTCAAGCTGTTGGGGGATTCTTTGACAAGAAGGAGTTTGAGGGTTTGTAGGAGAAAATGGAAGGACCAAAAGAGAAAATACACCTTGGAAGTCTCTGCCTTCGATTGATTACAGTAAGAAAATTACAATGTTTGAAATACAAGATACACCAATACCTCTGTGCACAATCCGCAGAGTGCCCAATTACAAAATATCCAATATCCCAATGTCCTATTGCTGCCGACCTCCTCTGCAACAAACCTCCACCTGCTTCAAGCTTCTCCTTGTGCACACCTTGCACCAAGCTTCCACAAAGGGGGAGGAGTGAATACCTGCTGTCGGCAAGCTTCCACAAAGGGGGAGGAGTGAATACCTGCCAAAGGACCTTGAGATATTTGGGTGAACTATAGCTTAGCACTTCTCTGCACCACAATCCTTGGTCACTCTCTATGCACCTTGCACTTCCACCTCTGCGCGACGTACTCTGGTGTCTCTTGCACTTCCCTCTCTTGCTCTCCTTAGCCTATGCTCTCTTGCTTACTCTAACCTTGGTCCAAGAATGGTTCTTCCTTGATTTCCGTGTGTCGATCACGTACGCTCCTAACTGCAAGTGAATCTTGGTGCTCCCTTTGATGTCCCAAGATTGCTCTCCCAAGTGGCAGCCAACTACTCACTGTTTTGTCCTGTAGTGACTTTAGTCTAAAACCAAAAATTTTAATGGGGGGCCATACTTTCACCTGTGCGTACACTTTGCCGCTTCACATGCCTTCACATTTCCTTTTAATTCTTCACTTTTGCACATAAGGGGGGTTCACCTGAACCTTCCAAAACACTTTAAAACACACTTTGAACCTTAGGGAAATTAGAGAAAGTACCTCTGCAACCTGCAACCTATTTTCTCCAATTTACCCTTTGTGGATAATTCATTGTGCACTACCTGTGCACTTTGACACCTGCACTTTGACTTTGCACCTATTGACTTTGACCTTTGACCTTGTAGACTTTGACCAGTTGACTTTGACCGTTGACTTTGACTGCAGTTGACTTTGACCAACATGACTTTTATGGGCTCAACAGTTGCCCACCACCTAATGTGCTCTCCGTCCCGGAGAGCTATAGCTAAAACTTTGAAGAGCCGCAAAACTTGAATAGGACAGCTGAGCAGCAACCAAGTCCACCAAAAGCACCAAAAGCACCAAAAGCAGGAGAGAACAAGCCCCAGAGAAGAACCAAAAGTGGGATTTTGGAATGGAAAAGCAAAAAAAGGGGGGCAATGGAAGGGGAGAAAGGAAGGGGAAGGGAGGGCTGAGGGTGTGAATATGGATGGGGTAGGGAGGGGAAAGGATGTGGCTGGGCATATTGGTAAAGGGAGGGATGGGGAGTAGGAATAGGGGTCGGGAGGAGGCTAATGTGAACAACCCGGAGGGCTACAGAGGGTACATATGGGAGATTATTAAACATAAGGTAAGACAAGGTGAGAATAGATCATTTGGACAATGTTGTGAACTAAAAACATGTGATAAAGGTGTTCAAAACATGTGGTTTCAGACCAAAAGTCATACAAAAAGTGGGAATTTGTAAAAAGAAATTCAAAAACTGAGTTCAGAGGGGCCAAAAAACATGAAAATGACTCCTTTTTTGTAAAAAACGGCCAACCGAGGCACAATCCAGAGCCAAAAGCTTTGAGCCATGAAAATAAAAAAAAAATAAAATAAAAAATAAAAAAATAAAGTTAAAAAAAAAAAAAAAAAAAAAAAAAAAAATTGATCGCTTGTTTTTTTTTTTTTTTTTTTTTTTTTTTTTTTTTTTAATGCTCAGACAGAATTAATAAAAAAGAAAATAAAATAAATAAAAAATAAAAAATAATAAAAAGGAAAAAAAATAATCGAAAGAAAAAAGAATAAAAAAAAAATAAAAAATAAAAATTAAAATAAAAGAGGGGGGGGGGGGGAGGGGGGGGGGAGGGGGGGGGGGGGAGAGGGAGGGGGGGGGGGGGGGGGGGGGGGGGGGGGGGGGGGGGAGGAGGAGGGAGGGGGGGGGGGGGGGGGGGGGGGGGGGAGGAGGAGGGAGGGGGGGGGGGGGGGGGGGGGGGAGGGGGGGGAGGGGGGGGGGGGAAAAGGGGGGGGGGGGGGGGAAAAGGGGGGGGGGGGGGGAAGGGGGGGGGGGGGGCGGGAAAGGGGGGGGGGGGGGGAGGGGGGGGGGGGGCGGTGGGGCGGGAGGGGGGGGGGGGGAGGGAGGGGGGGAGGGGGGGGAGGGGGGGGAGGGGGAAGGGGGGGGAGGGGGAGGGGGGGGAAGGGGGGGGGGGGGGGAGGGGGGGGGGGGGGGGGGGGGGGGGGGGGGGGGGGGGGGGGGGGGGGAGGGGGGGGGGGGGGGGGGGGGAGGGGGGGGGAGGGGGGGGGGGGGGGGGGGGGGGGGGGAGGGGGGGGGGGGGGGGGGGGCGGGAGGGAGGGGGGGGGGGGGGAAGGGGGGGGGGGGGGGGAGGGAGGGGGGGGAGGGGGGGGGGGGGGGGGGGGGAAGGGGGGGGGGGGGGGGGGGGGAAGGGGGGGGGGGGCGGGGAGGGGGGGGGGGGGGGGGTGAGGGGGGGGGGAGGGGGGCGGGGGGGGGGGGGGGGGAGGGGGGGGGAGGGGCTGTCAGAATGGGGGGGGGGGGGGGGGGGCGCTGGCAGAATGGGGGGGGGGAAAGGGGGGGGGGCTGTCAGAATGGGGGGGGGGGGGGGGGGGAGGGGGGGGGGGGGCGGGGGGCGGGGGGGGAGGGGGGGGGGAGGGGGGGGGGGGGGGAGGGGGGGGGGGGGGGGGGGGGGGAAGGGGGGGGGGGGAGGGGGGGGGGGGGGGGGGGGGGGGGGGGGGGGGGGGGGGGGGCAGAGGGGCTGTCAGAATGGGGGGGGGGGCGGGCGGGCGGGCGGGCGGGGGGGCGGGGCGGGGGGGCGGGGGGGAGAGGGGGGGGGGGGAGGGGGGGGGGGGGGGGGGAGGGGCTGTCAGAATGGGGGGGGGGGGGGCGGGCGGGCGGGCGGGGGGGCGGGTGGGCGGGCGGGCGGGCGGGCGGGGGGGCGGGCGGGCGGGCGGGGGGGCGGGGGGGGGGGGGAGGGGGGGGGGGGGGGGGGGGGGGGGGGAGGGGGGGGGGGGGGGGGGGAGGGGGGGGGGGGGGAGGGGGGGGGGGGGGGGGGGGAGGGGGGGGGGGGGGGGGGGAGGGGGGGGGGGGGAGAGGGGGGGGGGGGGGGGGGGAGGGGGGGGGGGGGGGGGAGGGCGGGGGGGGGGGGGGGGGATTTTTTTTTTTTTTTTTTTTTTTTTTTTTTTTTTTTTTTTTTTTTGGAACCCGCAAATGCTCTAGGGGTCTTTTTTTTTTTTTTTTTTTTTTTTGTTTTTTTTTTTTGTTAAATATATTTTTAAATAGCCCAATTTAGAGAAAAATCAAGGAAAAATCTGAAAAAAATGCCAAAAATTGGCCAAAAAATTCTAAAAAAATTCTGAAAAAATTCTGATGAAATTTTCTACATGTTGAGCCTCAAATCCTTCATCAAACCACAGAGACCCTCCATTTATTCCTCAAATTGGGCAATAAAAAGACCTCGGAAAGGGATAAAAATTGCTAGAAAAATGCTAAAATTGCTAGAAAATTTCCAAAAAAAAAAAAAAAAAAAAAAAAAAAAAAAAAAAAAAAAAATTGCATGGCCATGGTTGTGAAATATCTTCTAGGTTTTCTAAAAACACCAATAACAAGGATGAAATTGATAAGGAAAACTACTAAAACTGAGCAAAATATGATGAGAAAGTTATGTACAACCTGGACATATTTGACAGTTCCAGGTGATCCATACGTCATTAAGTGTGTTGATGATAGGCCTTCAACCTTGAAATGTTGACCAGTGGCAAGGCCTCTCCTTTCAGCGTCTCTAACTCCACAGCACCCAAGTTTAGCATTGTTTTGACTCTATAAGGTCCTTCCCAATTTGGAAGCCATTTTCCTCTCAGTTGTGTATGAAGGTTAGGTCTATGGAGAAGAACCAACATGCCTGCTTCAATGTTGTTGTTCCACAGGTGTCGATCATGTGCCTCTTTCCTCTTCATCTGAGTCTCGATCAATTGTTTTGTTGCTAGGAGACGAATCTCCTCCACTTTATGTAGGGCCCCTATTCTCTGAGAGACATCACAGTCTTTTTTGCCCTGCATGTATGCTATCTTAGGTGAGCCATGTAAAAATTCAAAGGGCTCAATGGGCAATATTCCATAAACCAGTTGAAATGGAGAATATCCTGTGGCCTCTTTGTAAGCTAACCTGTATGCCCATAGGGTACCTTGATAAGCAATGCCCCAGGAAGTGGGTTGTAACATACATTCCTTCCTTAACATTGAGATCAAAACTTTATTTGTCGATTCAGCCTGTCCATTGGCTCTTGGATAGTAAGCACAAGAAGTCCTATGTAGAATTCTATACCTGTTAAAAATCTCCTGCAGGACCTTATTGACAAAATGTGTGCCTTGATCTGTGCAAATTTCAAATGGGCATCCAAACCTGCAAATGATGTTACTATAAATGAAATCGGCAACAGTTTGGGCAGTGCAGTCGGGGGAAGCAATAGCTTCAGCCCACTTGGTCGCATAATCGGTAGCTATCAAGAGATATTTCTCTCTTTTTGGAATTGTCGGAGGATAGATGGGCCCTACAAAATCCAGCCCCCACTTTTCAAATGGTTGCCAGGAAGTGGAAACAATCAAGGGGTTATGTCTCTGCGTTGTGGGCTTAGGTCCACACCTCTGGCAAACATCACATGCCTTTCCCCATTCATCTGCATCCTTAAATAGTGTAGGCCACCATAGACCAGCATCTAATATCCTCTGACTCATAATATGCCCTGGAAGGTGCCCACCACCTGGTCCTTCATGTGCAGAGTGAAGGACTTTCCTCACTTCTTCTTCCTCCAAGCACTGCCTAAGTCTGTCATCCTTTCCCTGTCTATATAATTTATCTTCAAGAAAGGTGTATGGTCTGCTCTTGAGTAGCAATCTCTTCCTTTGCACAGCACTAGCCTTTTCTGGATACTTCCCTGTTTTAATGAAATTCTTGATATCATAATACCAACCTTGGGCCTGGACAGCAAACAGATGAGCATCTGGAAAATCATCATTGATTCCACTAACTTGCTCCATCATGTTGATTCTGGAAAGGTGATCTGCCATAACATTCTCTTTACCTGGTCTGTGAACCACAGAAAAATCGAACTCTTGGAATAACAATAACCACCTCCATATTCTACCAGTGGCTTGTGGTTTGTTGAGCAAGTACTTGAGAGGTTGGTGGTCAGTTACAATAACGAATTTTACTCCCAACAAGTAATGACGAAATTTTTGGACCGCAAAAACCATTGCTAAGGCTTCCCTTTCAGTGGTGCTGTAATTCCTTTCAGCCTTAGTCAAAATTCTACTAGCATACTGAATTGGTCTGTCCATCTTAAATTCTTCACTGGGTTGTGTCAAAACTGCCCCCACTGCATAGGCACTGGCATCTACATGTATATGAAAGATTCTTGACCATTCAGGTGTGATCAAAATAGGAGCAGACACTAACCTGGACCGCAATGTTTGATATGCTTTTTCTTCCTCTTCTTCCCATTTAAAAGGTACTTCCTTACCTGTAAGTCTAGCCAGAGGTCTAGCTATCTCTGCATACATTTTAATAAACCTTCTATGGTATCCAGTATGTCCCAAAAAACTCTGGATCTCTTTAGGGGTTTTAGGTTTAGGCAACTTTAAGATAGAAATGATTTTGTCAGGATCCGGGGCCATACCTTTAGCTGACACCACATGACCTAAGAGAGTTCCTTCTGTCACAAGAAAATGACATTTGTTTGGATTGAGCTTTAACTTAGTTTCTCTGCATCTTTTGAAAACATTATGCAGCTGCCTCAGATGGTGGTCCAAACAATCTAGAGGAGTTTCTTTGTGAGATCCTGAAAACGAAGAGAAGTCATCCATGAAGATTCTAAGTGATTCCAGCAATAGGGGGCCAAAGATGAGATTCACCGTTCTGTTAAAGGTGGCTGGGGCATTTCTGAGCCCAAATGGCATTTTTACATACACATATGTTCCCCAAGGTGTGATAAAAGCAGTCTTTTCTCGATCCTCTGGGTGTATTGATATTTGATTATAGCCACTGAATCCATCCATAAAGCTATATAAGGCATGCCCAGCTACTTCTTCAATGACCTGTTCTGCAAAAGGCATTGGGAAACCATCTGGAATGGTCACCTTATTGAGTGCTCTAAAATCAACACAAATTCTGATTTTATTAGTATTCTTCTTTGGTACTATAACCATAGGGGAGAGCCACTCTGAGTGTTCTACAGGGATGATGATTCCTGCATCCTCCATCTTCTGGATTTCCACATAGACAGCTTCAGCATATTTTGGGTTAAGTCTATAACTCTTCCCTCTTATAGGTTTTGCTCCATCAACCAGAGGGATTCTATGCTCTCCATAAGTTGCCGGCACTCCTTCTAAGTCTTTATAATGCCAAGCAAAAACATCTATATATTTGGTCAAGAATGATTTTACCTTTTCAAGGAGCCCTGGGTGGCTCCACAACCAAGTGGCCACCAAAACTGGCCGATCATTGTTTTGATTGCCTAATTGTATTTCTTGGACAGGATTTCTCTCTACCAGAGTATCCTCCTTCTCCTCTCCTTCCTTGTCTTTGTCTTCTAGCTTTTCTTGCATTGCTTCATAAGCAGGGGTGTTTTGGATTTCAATCTGTTCTTCCTTATCCTGCATCCATCCTACAGGTATTTCTTGAATTGGAAAAGAACACTCTTCACTAGAATCTTTTACCTTGCCTTTAGCTTTATTAACTTCATTTTCTGTAGTAGTCATATCCTCCTCAAAAATGCATTTGAGGGTTGTCTTCCTGCCCCTTCTGTGGTTTGTAATGGGCTCTCCCAATCCATCAACCTGGACTTTTTCCTTATCTTCATCATAACCTTCAATTGTACTACAATTATTAAGAAAAATTCCAAAACAAGAGGAAGAATTGCCTGCTTGGAGCCAATTTAGAATATCCTCTTCTTCCTCAAAATCTATTTGGGGTTGATCCTCCGATTCTGTTTCCATGCAAATGCCAACTGCTTGCATCATGCTAGTGTTTCCTTGATTATCTGGGCCCTCTTCTAAATGAATCTGTGTCAGCTCCTGCCCTTTCTTTTGTACCCACATAGTATCCTTGCCCCAATCATGAATGACACTTGCGTGCCTCAGCCATGGTCGTCCAATTAAGAGAGGAAATCCTCCTTCAACCTGGGGTAGTCTTAAAACCACAAAATCCAGGATGAATAAATTACCTTGTACTTCAAGTGGAACTTTTGGGATTACTCCCAAGGGCCTTACTTTGCTCTGATCTGCCAAAGTGACAGTGAAATTTGCAGGCCTTGAAGGGTGGAGTCCAATTCTTTTCATTGTATGTTCAGGCATCAAGTTAATGCCAGAACCACCATCCACAATAACTCCTTTAAATTCATGACCCTTGATAGATACTGTCAGCCGAGGACTTTTATAATCTGTAAGGGGTGCTTCCCTTACAATTTTTCCTTCATGTACAACAGCAGTCTTTGCCACCAAACTTGTAGTGGAAGCTTCATCAATTATCTGCAAGAGTTCTGACCTGAACTTCCCATCCATCTTTATTAAATCAAAAATACTAACCTCCTTTTTCATGGATTTGAGCAGTCTGGAGGCTTCTGATTCCTTAAGAGCTTGGGCTCCATTTGACTTATCCAACTCCTCATGAGCCCTGCTGAATGCATGTCCAATGGCATCACTGGTACCTGTGCAATTTTCCTTTTGCCTTTTGTCTGCACTTGTGGTGGCTAGGTCTTCTGACACACCTTTGTCTCTGTTTAATCCATTAATCAATGATTCTTGACCCATGTCCACTGGAGCCATCCCCTTGCTTCTTGTCTGCACAGTAAAAGAGTCAATTTCTTCTAACTGCACCACCCTGGTAGATGGTGATGGCACCTTAACTTGATTTGCCATTTCTTCTTCCTTCACAGAAATCATTTGGATATGGGGCCCTGATGAAGAGGCTTGATTCTTAGGACAACCATATGTATAATGGTCTCTGGCCTCAGGGCAGTTCCTACAAGGAGGTGCATTCTCTGGTAGGGTGCACCTACTTTGGTAGTGCCCACATTCTCCGCACCTAAAACAGATTATTGGCCTCCTAGGCCCATTTCCAAAATTATTTCTCTGTCTAGGGTTATAGTTATTACCTTGATTTTGTGCAGCCATCACATTTGTGGTTGTTGGGGGTCCCCCTTGGGTCCAGTATGTCGTTGCAGGCATTCCTCTTGATTGGCATTCATGGGCCTCATGGCCAACCTTCCTGCATAATTGGCAAGTTACACTTAACAGAGGACACTCACTTACTATATGCCCTTGTTTGCTGCACATGGAACACCAAAGACCACTCTTGATGCCCCCTCCTTTGAGCTCCTGCAACTCCTGTCGCAGCTGAGCTAATTCCTCTGCTTGGGCCTCCTCTTCCTTTTGAAGCTTGAGTGCTTCAATCTCCCTTCTCAATTGAGCCACAGCAGTCTCCTCCTCTTTGTAGGGCTTATTTCTCTTTAAGCCCTCCAACTCCCTCCTCAGCTGGGTCACTGGATCCTCCATCTCTGTACCATATGTTGGTGGTGAAGAAGTTGTCCCATATTGGTGCCTTATTTGCTCCAGTCTTGTAGCCGTGGTGATGAACTCCTCTATGGAGGCTGTAGGTAGCACCAACTCTTTTATTTTGCATTGGGTGACCACAGGTAAAGGTTTGGCTAACCACTTCTTGACAAAGAAGTCGTGTGGTGGATCCGGTAATTTGGCCATTAATGCTTTTGCCCTGGTCACGAATTCGGGGAACTTCTCTCCTGGACCCAACTTCAAGTTTTCCAATTCTTCTATAATGATTTCAGCCGTGTTGCCCTGTTGAAATTGATTCTTAAAGGCCTCTTTCATCATATCCCAAGAGGTAAAGTGATTTTCGGCAAACTGACTAAACCACTTGTCTGCCAGACCCTCCAATGTGGCGGGGAAGAGTATCAAGAAAGCATCTTCCCTACCCATTAGTCCCCTAGTCTTACATAATGAAAGAAATCGTCGAATGTGCTCATCTGGGTCCTCATGGGCTAAACCTCTGAAGGAGGGGAATTTTATGTTTAACCTGGAGAGCAAGATTTCTAGGTCCACCTGCCCTGCCATGCTTCCTACCGATGAAGTCGATGAAAGTGGACTTGTTGATCTTCGGTTCGTCTTTCTTCTTGTCTGCTTGCACTTTTGGCCCACTGGAGTAATGTTGTCGACACTGGAATGTTGTCCTTCAATGGCAATATATAGTCTCCTATGCTCAAAGCTCCTTGGATGTCCCACCGGGCGTGCCAAATTTGTTGGGGGATTCTTTGACAAGAAGGAGTTTGAGGGTTTGTAGGAGAAAATGGAAGGACCAAAAGAGAAAATACACCTTGGAAGTCTCTGCCTTCGATTGATTACAGTAAGAAAATTACAATGTTTGAAATACAAGATACACCAATACCTCTGTGCACAATCCGCAGAGTGCCCAATTACAAAATATCCAATATCCCAATGTCCTATTGCTGCCGACCTCCTCTGCAACAAACCTCCACCTGCTTCAAGCTTCTCCTTGTGCACACCTTGCACCAAGCTTCCACAAAGGGGGAGGAGTGAATACCTGCTGTCGGCAAGCTTCCACAAAGGGGGAGGAGTGAATACCTGCCAAAGGACCTTGAGATATTTGGGTGAACTATAGCTTAGCACTTCTCTGCACCACAATCCTTGGTCACTCTCTATGCACCTTGCACTTCCACCTCTGCGCGACGTACTCTGGTGTCTCTTGCACTTCCCTCTCTTGCTCTCCTTAGCCTATGCTCTCTTGCTTACTCTAACCTTGGTCCAAGAATGGTTCTTCCTTGATTTCCGTGTGTCGATCACGTACGCTCCTAACTGCAAGTGAATCTTGGTGCTCCCTTTGATGTCCCAAGATTGCTCTCCCAAGTGGCAGCCAACTACTCACTGTTTTGTCCTGTAGTGACTTTAGTCTAAAACCAAAAATTTTAATGGGGGGCCATACTTTCACCTGTGCGTACACTTTGCCGCTTCACATGCCTTCACATTTCCTTTTAATTCTTCACTTTTGCACATAAGGGGGGTTCACCTGAACCTTCCAAAACACTTTAAAACACACTTTGAACCTTAGGGAAATTAGAGAAAGTACCTCTGCAACCTGCAACCTATTTTCTCCAATTTACCCTTTGTGGATAATTCATTGTGCACTACCTGTGCACTTTGACACCTGCACTTTGACTTTGCACCTATTGACTTTGACCTTTGACCTTGTAGACTTTGACCAGTTGACTTTGACCGTTGACTTTGACTGCAGTTGACTTTGACCAACATGACTTTTATGGGCTCAACACAAGCAATCTTTTTACCTCCTTGATTCCTTCATCTGAGGTTCCTGTGATTATTATGTCATCTACAGAAATACAAATGTAGATCATACCTTCATCTGTTCTCTTAACAAGTAGACTTGCATCAGCCTTCGAGCTTTGGTATCCAAGGTCATTGAGATACTTCACAAGTCTGTAATTCCAAGCTCTTGGAGCTTGCTTCAATCCATAGAGAGCTCTTTTTAATCTACAAACATGATCTGGGTAACTGGAACTTACAAACCCTTCAGGTTGTTCCATGTAAACTTCATGTGATATATATCCATTCAGAAATGCATTCTTTATATCCAGCTGACTTAGCTTCCATCCTTTTGATGCTGCTATAGCAATCAATGTCCTTATGGTTGACATCTTTGCCACCGGACTAAATATCTCATCATAATCTATGCCATGTGTCTGAGCATAGCCTTTGACCACCAGTCTAGCTTTGTATCTGGCTATCCTTCCGTATGCAAGTTTCTTAACTTTGTAAACCCATTTATTTCCAATTACTTTCTTACCATTTGGTTTTGGAACAAGTTCCCAAGTCTTGTTCTCTTCAAGAACATTGAACTCCTCCTTCATTGCTTCTTCCCATTGTTTCTTACCTTTTGCTTCACTATAATTCTGAGGTTCTTCATCTTCCTTTACTAAGTAAGCATAGTTTTTCTGAGTCAAATAAGAAGTGTCATAGGAATACCTTGTTGGTTGTTTCCTTACTTTGTTTGACCTTCTTAGCTCATATTCTTCATGTGTATCTGAATACACATCTTCATCAAATCTTGGTTCATCTTTGTTTCTCATACCTGATCTGATCCTGGACGTACTTGCCTGCATATGATCTTCATCTTCATTCACCTGCATATGTGATTTTCCTTTTTCTTTTCTTCTTATCTCTTCTTCAAGTGTTTCAACACTATGTTCTTTATTTGTATACCAGCTCTTTCCTTCATCAAATGTCACATCTCTGGAAACAGTAAACTATTTGGTTAGAGGACTCCATAACCTATAACCCATTTGCTTTTCATCATATCCAATGAACACATATTTTTCAGCTTTTGGTTCAAGCTTATGTCTCAGTTGTGATGGTACATAAGCATAAGCAACTGATCCAAACACTTTACAATGTTCAAGTGTTGGTTTCTTGCCCCACCAAGCTTCATAAGGGGTCATCCCATTTAAAGCTGTACATGTTAATCTATTTACCAGATATGTTGCTGTATTTATAGCCTCAGCCCAAAGATAATTTGGACAATTCTTCTCCTTTAGCATTGCTCTTGCAAACTCAACTAGACTTCGGTTTCTTCTATCTGCTACTCCATTTTGTTGTGGTGTGTTGGAACTGAAGGACTCACTAGGCAAGGAAGCTTAAGAAGGGAGTCAGAGAGAAGAGAAAGTACAAGCAGACAGAGCAGTCAACGACGATCTGGCAAGTAGGCCAATATTTTTTCAAGACATTTATGCACATAAGAGAGGTGGACACAAGGAGAAGGAGCAAGTAGGGAGCTCCAGGAAATGTATATCAAAATGTTAGAAGAAATCCCTACAACAATAGTGATTTTTATCACTAAAAACCCTTGTAAATACCATTTCACATTTTTGTAGCTCCATTTTGTGCAAGCCAAGGAGTCCTTGAGCTTGAGGAGCTTTAGAAGTATCTACCTGTCAGTTTTCACATTTTTTAGACTTCGTTTGAACATCCAAATAGGGTAGAGAACCTAACTTTTAACTAGGCCGGACACTAGGTCTGGATAAGGCCAAAATCTAGTCAAAAACTATAAATAGAGCTAGAGAGCTCATTTTTGAGGTTAGATTGTAAGTGAAATGAACTTGTAAGAGCTTTTTGGAAGTAATCTAAGAACTCCATTGCTTCTCACTCTTTGTCTTGCCGTGTGTGCGCGTGTGTGTGTATGTGTGTGCATGTTTGTGTGCTTCTCACTCACGCACTTGTGCCTCCACTTGCTCGAGGTCTTCATACCATCCTCACGTCTTCCCGGATTGACATTAAAGGAGGTGCTACTCATCACTGAGCTACACCAAATTTTGGCGCCGTTGCCGGGGATCGAGCCTTGAGGACGAGCGTGTGATGGTAAGACGTAGATTTGAGACGTTGGCGTTGTAGGTAATTTCTTCACTCTTCTTATTTCTCTTTTTCTTACCTCACCACCATCATCACCATCATCATCATCACCATATCCGATCTCCATCTCCATCATCGCAAAAATTTCAGTTTTTTTTGACTATATCCCCTTCCTCCTTTCATTTCCCTCATTTCACTTGTGAGAGAGAGCGAGAGAGCGAACTGTTGTGTGCTATTTTCTGCATGCTTTTGGAGTTTCTTGCAGATTTCAGCATCATCATCCCCTCCGGCACGTCGCGCAGGTACGAAAATGTGCAGAACTGTCTCGCAGTTGCTGACTTCTGTCGATCGCGATTGACAGAAATTTTCACCTTTTGGTAAATCTGAGTGCACCACAGTGGACTAGAGACCCTGCACACCACATTTCCACAAAAAATTTTGAAAAATTTGCAAAATTTCAATCCATCGCGATTGACAGCTCTATCCGTCACGATTGACAGCTTGTCCGTCGCGATTGACTGCCCTGTCCATCGCGATCGACTACGTGTCCGTCGCGATCGACTGCCCTGTCCATCGCGATCGACTGCCCTGTCCATCGCGATCGACTGCTTGTCCGTCGCGATTGACTGCCTGTCCGTCGCGATTGACTGCCCTGTCCATCGCGATCGACTGCCTATCCGTCGCGATTGACTGCCTGTCCCTCGCGATCGATTGCCTTGTCCGTCGCGATTGACTCCTGTCCGTCGCGATTGACTCCTGTCCGTCGCGATTGACTCCTGTCCCTCGCGATCGATTGCCTTGTCCGTCGCGATCGACTCTTGTCCGTCGCGATTGACTCCTGTCCATCGCGATCGACTGCCTATCCATCGCGATTGATTGACTGTCCATCGCGATTGACTGCCCTGTCCATCACGATTGACAGCCAATTTTAGCCAATTTTTTAGGGTTTTTAATTTGAAGAGTTTGGCTAATTTTGGGCATGAACATTTTACTCTAGAGCACATAAGGAGGCCATAGGAAAACAACTTGGGGAAAAGCTGTTGCACAGTGATCCTGTTTGAACCCTGTCTTAACCCTAGAACCCTGAAATGTCATAACTTTTTCATACGAAATCCATTTTTTGAGCTCTAGGGCTTGTTGGAAAGCTTGTGGCATATACTACACGCCCTCAACTGTTTTTTATAAAGATAATGCGTTGATTTTTAGCTAGGGTATTTTGAAGTTGACCATACCCAGGGGGATCAAAGTCAGGGGTCTTAAGAATCGTTTTCCTAAAAATCACTATGCAAATTAGTATTTGTGCTACAGGAATGAGAATCATTGGTTCTGTCTTTGGAATTTAAATCTTAAAGCTAACTTTGGAACTCTTACAGATCTATTGAGAGCATCGAAAGGAGTTCTAAGCAAGTGTAAGTGCAAGCTTGGGAACGCACTTCCTGGGCATTCAAGGGCAACCAAGCAGGAAACAAAAGGTTGGAAACTTTCAACCCCCTCTGTCAATTCCTAGCTTAGGCTAAGAACGACTAGTGATAGGAGTAAGTCAGGGCAATGATAGGCATCAATCAAGTTGAAGACTACCTATGCACTCAAGTTCAAGATTAAACATAATCTCTTCGTGATGCGATAACCTTAAAGCAAAGAATCTAACGTGGAACGATCAACTTACAGTGCGAAAAATTAACTCAAATATTCCTGACGACGTGATTTTTGACTAGAGCATAAACACGATAATCGACTAAAAAAGAATCAAGTGACTGATACAAAAGAACTCAGCAACGAGGTTGTACTCGGGCAAAATTGGGCTATTCAATTAGGCTTATGAACCTTAGATCAGGGCGACATCTAGGGAGAGATAGACAAAGTCTTAGGTCTTCAGAGGCTAGTGTCAACCACACTGCTAGGTCTTGGGCCCAGCAGTTGAGCCACCACTCATACTACCCTAGCTCTGAGACTAGTGAATCAGAGATGTCTCAAGGCATGGACCGACCTACGGGAAGTTCAGGAGTGCCATACTTGCACAGGGTAGAAGGCCCGTACAAGACGCAGCTAGAATACCTTAGGACCAACCGATTAGGTGCTAGCATCTATGAGGACGGCCTAGGAAGATCTGTGGTCCAGATTAAAAACCCTGACCAATCCATAGGATTAGAGCACCCAGCTGTCAAGTTTGAAAACGGAGCATACTTGGACAAAGAAGGAACCATATACGTAGTCACCAGTCACCCAGATAGGACGGACGAATTTGGAAATGTGATCCCAGAAGCGGACTTAGGTGACCTAGAGCAAGGAAACATGGGTACAGAACCTAGAACCCCTCGAGGCAAATCGGTTCTCACTAGGATTATCACACCATAGTGGATTCCCCAGGATAATAAGAGCATAGATTTGCTCCTCAATCGAGAGACTGACGAAGCCTTTTGGAGGTATAAATCTGATCGGCCAATTGATATAGGAACAATCATGACCTATGAGTTTAAGGATCCTGATAGCCCAGGCAGAGTGACCTACTTGGATCACGCTTCAGAGAGGATCTTTGTGGTTACAGAACATGATAGACATGCTTACACTTGGAAGGGTGAATTCGTTTTCCCCCAACCAAGATCGAATGTATCCTATGGTCACCCTGGAGCTGGAACATCCCAAGCTCATGGAATTCAAAGAGACAGAAGTAGAGATAGACCAGAAGTAAGCTTTGCCAACCCAGGGGGTAGAGAAAGAACAAGAATGTTAACAAACAGAGTAGAACCTGAGGTACTTAGAGCTCCCATGAACCAAAGAAATGCGGATGAGTTCCCTCCACCACGACCTAGAGAGCACACAAGGATTTTGAGACCGACTCAGCTAGTTAAGTCCATGAAGAACTACTTCGATGGCACTGGAGATCCATACGATCATGTGGCGGAGTTTAGGCAAGTTTTGAGAGCGGAACAAGTGGAGGATCTATTCACGCAGTACAATGCCTTTGGTCTAACTCTTAGGAACACAGCCCTTACGTGGTTTCAACCGTTGAATGAGAGACAATTCAGGAGCATAGACCAACTCCTAGAGGCTTTCATTATTGAATTCTCTAAGAGTGGAATAAGGCATAATACCTCCTCATTGATTCACAGCTTCAAGCAAACCCCTCAAGAGACTGTGAGACTTGCTGGAAGAAGATTTCGGCAATACCTAGAGAGATGCCCTGTCCCTGAGTTACCCACACCAGCAAAGCAAGTGGCTTTGTTCTTGGATGGATTGCTAAGTACCAAATTGAGATCATATGTGTATCTGAAGGACCCTAGAACTATAGAAGAGTGTGTATGCATGTGCATTGACATCGAGGATAACCTAGGGGAGGAGTTAGAGCTTTCCAAGATATACAAAGATTCAGATAGTGCCTCTAGCCTCTCTTCCATGCAATCCACATCGATTGAGGAACTTGCAGAGAAGGTAGCTCAGAAATTAGGTGTCACTAGCAAACAGATCCCAAGGTATGCCCCTGTGAAAAGATGCTATACTTGTGGTGGCGACCACATGGCGAATGTCTATCCCATTATGGCTCAACCCCAAGTTAATCCTAGTAGCCAGTACTGCACCATAGAACAAAGGTACACCAATCACACCGCGCAAGACTGCCCATACAATAAGCAAGCGGTTAGGCAACCATACCCTCAGCCATACCCTCAACAAGGCAGATACCAGAGTCAATACCCACCACAACAGTATACTAGGCCTCAAAGAAATTATCAACCACAATATCAAGCCTAACAAAGGCTTCAGCCTGTGCTAGCACAACAACCCCCTGCTCCAGCTAATGTGATTCCGGTAAAGTATGCTGCTGCAGAAGAAAACCTGAATAGAGCTATAGTCCCTGTAACACCAGTGCTTTCAGAAAGTGATCCCAGTGACCATAGCTTCGATTCTACACATGTTGATAGTCCCCAGGCTTACTACATGCAATCTCCTGAACATGGTGAGTCCTACTATAGTGAAGAGCCAAATGAACCTAGTTGGGAGTCGGATTACACAAACGTCATGTATGCAAACCCCAACCCTAGACCTCAACCTAGGCAAGTAAGACCCCCATTCCCTAGAGGACCATGCTACAGATGTCAGGGAGATCACCTCATTCGTGACTGCCCCATGCCGGCACCTACCCAAGCCCAATCAGTAACGATCCAGGTTTATTGCCAGGAATGTGGAAAGGAGCATCTCTTACGAGGTTGTCCAAAGAATCCAAACAATATGCCAAAAATAACTCCCATTAATGTTATTGGGTTAGTTGTAGACTCCACAGGAAGTGTGATGTCCAGTACACCCATGCAAGTGATCACTAGAGCTCAAGCATTGCAGCAAAACCAAGGGGTAGACCAGGAAAAGAGCCCAGATGTTAGTGAAACAGAGAGCATGACAAAGAAGAGGACTAGAGCTTGGAGAGATAGCCGTGAAAGAATGAAAAGGCAATGGGCAAAAAAGATGAGTGAACTCGAGGAAAGCCTCAGAGAAACAAAGGCCAGGATAACTGAACTCACATCTCAAACTCCCTCTCACACTACCCCACCTCCACCATTCCCAACTCCATCCGACCCTCCACCTTCCAACCCGCCTCAACTAATTCCACCACCCCCTAGAGTAGGATCAGTCCTAGCAGATCCCACTCCCGAAGACCTTAATATGATGCTTAAAGCATATCAGGCCAGAATCCAAGAAGGGCCAAACGTAACTGATCATGAAAAGTGTTACCCTAGAGCAGAACTAGAGCTAGAACGAACCAAAATTTGTGCTAAGATGGTGGAGTTGGCTCAGACCATGTTCGAGGCCAGTCGCCTATTTAACATCTCTAGTTCAGCGAAGACACAGTTGCACTTTGATGGATTGTTAGAAAGAATAGAGAAGCTAATTGCACAATCAGAAAAGGAACCCGCCTCTCAACATAAGGACAAGGCAAGTGAAAGAGCAGGTCTTCCTGCCTAGGAAGCATATGTGCCTGAAGCTTATGTGCCTAACTCTACGGAGCCAGACACATCATCTTCTATGAATCGATTCACACCAGAATTCCTACGAGAGATTCAAGAAGACAAATGGGCTAAAGAAAGTGAAGAACCTCCTCCCATTGAACTTGTGGATGATGCACGCGACCGATTCCCACAAGACATCCCATCCATTTATGAGGAGCAAGAGAGCACCCACTCTCAGGAAAGACTAGACTTTGAGTCTAACTCTCTACAAGAATTACCCCACTTCACAGGCCCATGGGAAGCTAAGTCTACTTGTATGAGAGCACCCACAGTCATGGTACGAAATGAGGACTCAGTCTTGCCTAGGAACACAGAGGTAGTGAAAAACACTAAAGTGCAGTGCAATCTCAAGTTAGAAGAGCTACTCAAGGTTAGACCTGAATTATGGAAACATGTCGCCAAACAAGTACCAGCGACAGTGAAACCTCATTCCCAGGTAGGATCACATAGGACAGTGCCAGAGATACCCTTGGATAAGATAAGAGATATGTGTGAAGGTGAAGAAGGGAACACCTATCTTCCCATTACCTACCAGGAGTACACCACCAAGGCAATTTTGGACTCAGGTGCAGGAGTTGCAATTGCCACCACTTCCCTATGGAAGCATTGGGGCAAGCAAGCACTCAAGCCAACGAAAATGAAATTGCAAATGGCCGATCGTCACATAGAGCGACCCTTAGGGCTATTAGAAGGAATAACTCTCACCACATGTGGTGTTGAGTTCGAGCACACATTTGCTATATGTGATTTTAGCAAGAACCATGCCTATGAGATGATTTTGGGAAGACCATTTATGCGACAGTTGCAAGTGGTACAGGATTGGGGAACCAACTCCTTGTATTTGCAACACTTAGGTGTTACGACCAAAGTGAATCTCAAAGATTACTCTCAATAGAGATGTCCCTCCCATCCAATGGAATCCCATCCATAGAGCCAAAGATGATATAGAATCGGTGCATTCCATAGGGTCAGGATCCTCATGGATGCATGAAGACACCCACTTATGGATGTGCAAAGTAGCAGTAGAAGAAGAGAAGAGAGAAAAAGCCAGAGAGGTAGGTGCAAAAGAAACACATAGATCAATTCAAGACCCAGCCTATGCACCGGTAGTTTTTCTTGACGAGGAATTTGAACCTCACGGCTGGGCAGAAATCCTAGCAACAATGGATGTAGCCATCAATGAAGAACAATGGACACCTCACTGTGATGAAGATGGCTATGACATTTCAGTCTTCTCCATAGAGCCAATCATGGGAGAGGCAGTGTTAGAAGAGTGTGAACCTAGCCCTGATGCATTTGAGGATGCAAATGACTCTGATCTAGAGTCAATCATTATGGATCCACCTTTTGCATCAGATGAAGAATACTTCCATGAAGTAGAATTTCAACCCCAGAGGTATGGAGAGCTTACAAGTGATGTAAGACTAGCCACACATGTGACCCCGAAGGAAGAAGGAAAGAAAAAAAAGAAGAGAGAAGTCACACCAGAAGAGGAAGAATCTTTGTTTGAGGTCCCAGAAAATTTTAAGAAGTATGAGATAGATGACAGGAGAGTCATGATCAGAATGCCTAAACGAGAGGCGCAATTAGGGGAGGCCTATGATAACAAAGAGACCACCAAGAAAATAGTGGTAGCCATGGAAGAGGGAGAAGAGAGATGCACGTACATAGGCCATGACCTGACAGAAGAGGAAGAACAAGAGCTAATAGCCTTGCTAAGAGAATACAGAGACGTGTTCGCTTGGAGTTACAAGGATTTGAAGGGTGTTGATCAAGACATATGCTCACACACTATCCCCATGACCTCAGATGCCAAACCCTCTAAGCAAAAGCCATATACATACAATGATAATTATGCTGCCAAGATCAAAGAGGAGATAGATAGACTGGTTGAAGCTGGATTTATCTATGAAATTGAGCACACTGAATGGGTATCCCCCATTGTTGTAGTGCCCAAAAAGAATGGTAAATTACGTGTATGCATTAACTTGAAGAAGGTTAATGCAGCCACAATTCGAGATAACTATCCGCTTCCTATCACAGAACATCTCTTAGAAAGAGTAGCAGGCAAGGAAGTGTACAACTTCCTTGATGGATTTTCGGGCTACAATCAAGTAGCCATAGCTCCAGAAGATCAGCATAAGACAGCTTTTGCCACAGAGTGGGGTATATTTGCCTTTTGTGTAATGCCATTTGGGCTTAGCAATGCTCCTGCAACCTTCCAGAGATTAATGTGCCATGTATTTAAGGAGTTCCTGAGGAAGAATTTAGAAGTCTATGTTGATGATCTTTGTGCTCATTCCAACATTAGACAAACCCATATTCCTGAACTCAGACAAATCTTTGACAAATGTAGAGAATATCAAGTCTGCCTGAACCCAGAAAAGTGCGTTTTTATGGTCATGCAAGGCAAGATTCTAGGACACATAGTGTCAAAGAATGGCATATCCACTGATGAAGAGAAAGTGAGAGCCATAGCCGAGTTACCTAGGCCAAAGAATGTCAAGGAAGTACAGGCTATCATGGGGCATTGTGGGTACTACCGCCGGTTCATTCACATGTATGCTGTCATTGCAAAGCCCATGTACAGACTTCTGACTAACTTTGAGTGGACTGATGAATGTGAGAATTCCTTCAATGAGCTTAAACGGCGATTATGTTCAGCACCGATCTTGACCACACCAGATTGGAATAAGCCTTTCCATGTTCATGTTGATGCGTCCAATTATGCTATTGGGTGTGTACTCGCGCAGCCTATCGGTGAAGGTAATATGGATCTTCCAATTGCCTATGCTAGTAGACAATTGAATGCTGCTGAACGAAATTATACCACTACGGAGAGAGAAGGACTAGGCATGGTGTATGCGGTTAAAAAGTTTAGACATTATTTGCTTGCAAATAAGTTTAAATTTTTTACTGATCATCAAGCTCTACTATACTTGGTAAACAAGCCATGCAACACAGGTAGATTAGTAAGATGGTTTCTCTTGCTAATGGAATATGATTTTGAGGTTGTGGTAAGGAAAGGGAAGACTCATTTGAGAGCAGATCACCTTTCTAGGCTCACATCGGGAGAAGCCCCACAAGGAGTGTCAGATGACCTTCCTGATGCTTACTTGTTTAATTTGGAAGTGGTGCCGCAGTGGGCTAAGCCATTGGTACCAGTGTTGACATACGGACCTAACCACCCAGTAATAAACACGCAGGATAGAGAGGTAGTAAAAGCCCAAAAGTATCACATCATGGCAGGAAGTATGTACAAGCACACAGATCAAGGGATCTTGGCTTGTTGTGTAGAAGAGGACGAGTACACTAAATGGTTGCATTTAGCACATGTAGGTGCATTAGAGCAACACTACTCAAAGCAACGAACCCTACAGACACTAAGGAGACTCGGAGTGCATTGGCCTACTATGGAGGCTGATGTCCAAAAGTTGTGCAAGGAATGCCCAGTTTGTTGTACTAAACCACCTGTGGAACATGCCACTCTTTATCAACGGTCCATAGTGCTAGAGTGGAGTGAACCACTAGTATCCTTCCTGAGGACGAAAACATTCCCTCCAGACATGACTCTGGTTAGGAAAAGGAGTTTAGAACAAGAAGCCCAGGATTACTCACTCATTGGTGATAATCTATACAAACGTGGTAAAGATGGTTACCTGAGACTATGTGTCCATGAAAGTGAATATCTCAAGATCTTGGAAACTGCTCACCAAGGTGTAGCAGGAGGACACTTTGGACCAGATCGGGTGATCAAGGCAATACTATTTGCGGGCTTCTGGTGGCCGACCCTTCACATGGATGCACATACCTATGTGAAACGGTGTGATGTCTGTCAACGAACTCAGTATCCTATACGCAAAGATGAGATGCCACTGAAACCTATAATGGGTGGACGTGCGTTCTCTAAGTGGGGAATAGACTTTGTTGGTCCTATTAATCCCCCAGCTAAGGGTTCACATGCTGAATACATCATTGTTGCCACAGACTATCTAACAAAGTGGGTAGAGGTAAAAGCCACGACAAAGAATGATGCTCAGACAACTGCTAAATTCTTGTTTGAGAATGTATTCACAAGATATGGGCTACCTATAGAGCTAGTAAGTGATAGGGGCACTCACTTCTTGAATGAAGTGATCGAAAAGCTACTCCAAGAATTCTTGGTAGTTCATAAGAAGTCTGTCCCCTATCACCCTCAAGCAAATGCCAGGCTGAGAGCACCAACAAGATTCTGTGCAATGTGTTGACGAAATTAGTGAACAATAAACGCTCTGATTGGGACAAACAGCTACACCATGTTGTTTGGGCATACCGAGTCGCCTACAAAACGGTCCTCCAAGCCACCCCCTTTCAGATGGTGTTTGGCCAAAATGCAGTGCTACCATTAGACTTCTTAATACCAACACTGAAAGTAGCACAAGAGCATGAATGGACGGGTCATGAACTCTCCTCAAGACTTTTTGACCTTGAACAATTAGGAGAAACAAGAATGAGAGCGGCTGTAGGGATATATGCAGCTAAGAAACGACAGAAGGCATACTTTGATGCCCACGTTAAGGATAAAGATTTGAAGGCAGGCGATCTAGTACTAGTATACACGTTGAAACAACATGCGAGGAAACTGGAGAAGAGAGGCTACGGACCCATGATCATTAATAGAATCTCAACGAGTGGGGCGGTACAGCTAGCCACCTTAGAAGGTGATATTCTTCCGAGCTACATAAGCGGATGCAGGGTCAAGCTGTATCAAGAACCTCTCACAGAGGAAATGCTAAGTCGACTCAAAACTGCTAAGAAACGCAAAGAAGAAGAAAAGCGAATTTGAGAAGAAGCCCAAGCAGAAGCCTTAGAGCGCATACGGAGAATGAAATTAAGAAGACAAGGTAGAGAGCAACCTGTGCCAGATGCATATGCAGATCAAGGATATCACGTGGCTATGTGTGAAGTTTCAGGTATCAGCTCCCATAGGATAATTGATCGACGTCCTTTTATGACCTTAGATATAGGACAAGGCAAGGGTGCAAGGACTGTAAGAGCCTTGATTGACTCAGGTGCAGCCACTAGTGCTGTTAAATTGTCTTACTGTCAAGAGTTGAAATTAACTGTTAATCCTATAGAAGCATATCTCATAGGATTGGGAGGTGTGGAAACCCCTTGCATGGGCGAGGTGGAACTTTCCCTCTATATTCAAGACGAAGTAATGACAATCAAAGTACTAGTGTGTCAAGATGAGGACCTCACCGAGCCTCTTGTCTTGGGTCAGGACTGGATCTATGATCATGCGGTCAACCTAAACCTAAGAAGTGGACTTCTTCAGGTATGGGTAAATCATAGTCGAATTACAGTTGAATTGGAAAATGAGGCACTCAAGGAACTAGGTAAGGCACGAACTCCTGGTCCTTCCAGGGGTGCACATGAAGTTGACAATGCTATTCTTGTCCAAAAATGTATTATGTAGAAAGAGGATTGTCTCAACAACGGAGTCAAGAATAAAACGGTACTCCCTTCTTTCCCAAAGGCCAGAAGGATGCAGCAGCCAACGACAGATGAAATACAGAAGAAGCAGAACACTACCTGTACTGGAGGCCAAAAAAAGGAGCAAAGCAGATTGTTTCAGCCGATGAAACAAGTATGGAGGCGAAAAGGCGAACACCCTATTCCAACCAGGCCAACCCCACGGCCAAAACCTCTTATTAGTAATCAACAACACGACACTAATAAGAGGTCCTCCATAAATTCTTCTGCGAAAGTGAAGTCTATTTGGGTACCCAAGAAGTCAATGAAGGCCAGCCCACAATCACGACAAATCTGGGTGCCTAAGGCTTGCTTGCGGGCTCAAATAGCTACACCAAAGCCACACCCGGTACAACATGTTTCACACACTCAAACATCTGAGGCCCAGTCTTACACATCACGCACGGACACATATTTTTCCATGCGCAAAAGTAGAATCACTCGTAAATGGGTCCCTAAAAAGCCCCATTCTCAAGTAGATACCCCTATCCAACTCTTCAGAGTATCCACAAAATCAATATCAAAACCCATCCACTGTGTTTGGAAACCTAAAACTTGTAATAAACCCCCAGACCCCAGTAGTACATCCATGCCCACCTACTAACTACGTCACTCTCACACCACATCATTCCACCTAGCTCCTAGGTCTAACCAATCCCTAACTACACACACAAGCACCGAGCACTTACTAACCCACTAATCTCTCCCGAACCTCATGTTAATGTTGTAATGGGGACAAAAACGGTTCTATCTTGTCCTTTACAATGTTAACACATATTTCTATATTCTCACAGAATCAGGAGGCAAGAAGTAACATGGCTGATACGGCAGGAACTAGCTCTCAAACAGAAACAAGCCAGCAAGTGGTGGACTTAGACAGTTTACCCGTTTTGCCTGAGACAAATGAAAGACCAGAAGAATTGCGGGCCATCAAAATCATACCTATTGCGGACCCTCCCAGTGGCCATACCATGCCCGTGGGAAAAACTTCCCACTGGTTTAGTGAAGTGGCAGGACCGTTAGGTGAGGGAACGTACCTATGGGAATCGGAGTTGGACTTCAATGGGAAGCAAGGCAAATACCATTTCTTTATAAGAGAATTCGAGAAGTTACAAAATGCAGAAGGTCTACGTTCGATATGGGAGAAGGCAGGATTGGATGCATATTTCAGTGCACGACTCCCAAAGCCTGACTTCATGCGATGCTACTATCTCATCAACACCTTGACTCCAAACTAGAACCCAAAAGGTGCAAGCTCATTTGTGATTCCATCTCTGACAAAGGGGAATGAGCTCAAGAGGTTCAGGCTATCAAACAACTTGGTGAGAGAGGCTCTAGATATGCGCGGAATGCATATTCCTACAGAGAAGGAAACCCTAGTACCGGATTACATGAAGAATCAAAGTCTGAGCAAACTCAAGGACATGGTGTCCATGACACCTAATATTGCAATACACCTTCGCATGTGCATGCAACACTTTGCTTTTCCTGCACAAGATAGATTCACCATGCTGCCCAAAAAGATTTGGTTTAGTTTGTATCTGGCAGAGACACAGAGCCTCATGATCAACTTACCCCACTGGATAATTGATCAGATACACCTAGCTCACAAACGATGGCCGCGGAAACAGGTTTTATATGGTTGCTGTGCTCTGACGAGAATCATTTATAGGTGTTTGGCTTATGACATCCCTATTCAACGGGCCCTAATGTGGAATCGTGTAGAGCAGTTTAGAGGCAGGACATCCACTGGACCCCCTTCTAAGAAGATGAGAGGCACTGTCCAAGTCCCATGTGCTCAACCACGTGGAGCCACCCTAACACCAGACGTCACCCCTCCACCCCGAAGAGTCCGACCATTCACACTCCGACTTCCAAGACGCAGCACCGATGGTTCTACCTTGATATTCCCTCCTATTCCAACCGATCTTGAATTTCCTAGTGGTGCACCTTTGGAAGAACTCACGAATGAAGATTTCGAACAATTATTACAAGATGTAGAGCTGGAGGCAGAAGAGGCACAACAAGTGGAGAATGTGCAAACACAGGCAACAACCTCCCAAGTACCTGTCACCTCAGTTGAAGTGGATGAAGAGGATGAGGAAGATGAAGAACAGGAGGAAGATGAGGAGGATTATGATCAAGAGCATCAAGATGAGCAACAAGAAGTGCCAGAACTTGTAGGTGCACCAGCATATACAGCTCAACTACAAAGGTTATACGACACAATCAAAGCAGTACAAGAAAGGCATCAACTCTCTCTTGTGTCAGGTCAAGCTTTGATGCAAGAAATGCTATCAGATGATGGGGTGGATCAACATTTCATTGACACCCTCAAATTAGTGTCAAAATCTTTAGGAGTTCCGGAGGCTGTCCACACTGCAGTCCGCCAGTCCGTGAGGTATGACAAACGCAGAGTTGACACATTACCACGCGCAGGTAAGACTATCAGGATAACCGTCACAGAACAAGAAGTACCCATTGAAACCACAGCTACCCCCACCACCACCATTGTCCTCTCTGCTGAAACCTTCGTTCAGACATCACCCATCTCACCCCAGCATCCCCAATCACCACCTTCTCCACCCCCACCACCACCTCCCACCATGGAAGAAACGACAGTCATCACCTCTACCTTCACTTATAAACCATCCTCATTCTCATCATTCTCATTTCAAGAACCCACCTCACAAGACACCCTCTTCTCTTTCATCACCAATCCCTTGTACACTTCAACCCTTCTACCCTCCGAACCCATAATTGGCCATCCCATAATTCCAAGTGTGGTTGGAAACCCGGCACCCATCGAAGGCACCCTGTGTTTCCCAGCCTATTCCCCAATACAGGTACCTCCATTCCATGACCCTCACTTCCCATCTGGCCCCTAAACCTCTTTCAACCTGACCTCACCACCCCAATACCCATCCTTTGTGGAGCAGTTGATCCGCTCTCCAATGTTTCAGAGGCACATTTCCCCGCTGTTCGCAACGACATCAATTTACACGAACACCACACTCACTTCACCTACCATACCCACCTACATGGTAGCCCCTGTACACACCACCTTGTCTGACCCAATGGACATTTCACCAACCACAGCACCTCTCCCCACGATTCCACCATCTTCCCCTCCCTTACCCCCCACCTCACCACTCACATCATTGGCATACATAGCATTCACTACCCCCCTACCCAATCCCACCTCCCCTGCATTTCAAACTTTTCCCCTTGCATCCCATAATGTAAATAGCACGTTCAATACATTACTTCAGTGTGCACATCAACTACAACAAGAATACCATCAATTGGAAGAAAGCACTGCTGCCCTCCAGGAAGAATCTCAACGTCTGCAAGCTAGAGTCACCACTCTTGAAGCTGATTACCAAACGCTCCTAACCGAGCATACCACCTTACAGCAGGCTCACTCCGAATTGGAATCAAAGACATCGACAGTAGATGATCAAGCAGTCAAGGAACTAGAAACAGTGCTCCAAGCGCAAATGATATCTAATGCTACACTCAGACGCAACCTTGGGCTATTAAGGAAGCATATGGCAACAGCACTAGAAGAGAACAAGAGGCTTCAACAACAAAACCAAGACAACTTTGAAGCGGCTATGGAAGGAACTGCAGGAGCAACCATTAGCCCTACCAAGTATAGAGCAGTCCCATCGGAAGACATTCGCATCTTACTTGAGGAGCATGCAAATTTCTTGGAGTCATATGAAAAGTTAGAGACTGAATGTGCATACCTAAAGAAACAGATAGCCAGTGCCCCCACAGCTCAACAGGAGCCGGTAATCTTGCAACACTCTACAGAAGAAGTAGAGACCCTTCGGAAACAGGTGGCAGAACTCCAAGCACGCCTCTTACCATATGAAAGGCCACCCTTGCCCACTAAAGAACCAGAACCTGAAACAATAGTGGAAATCCCCGTCGATGACAGCTATGAAGAGCCGTGCGAGCCAATGCCAACACCCGGTGGTCGGACTACAGAGGAAGGACAGGACACTTTAGAAATTCAAGTTCCAGATTGGGTCAAAAGGGTCGAGAAAGTGGGTAAGACACATGATGATCGCGTTGCTGTGCAAATGCAATCTCTCACAAATCTGGAAGAAACTGTCCTTCGGTCTTCTTACTTTCAGAACCTATCCCACCAACGGTTAATCACAACATCAGAGTCGCAATACATGCCTTATTTTGTCTTGCTACATGATTATAATGCAGAAGTTAAAAGACATACAGGGAAGGAGCCCATATTTGCCACTCAATTTGAGCCAAGGACTTACCGATAGATGCGCGTGCGGGCTCGATTTTCCAGCCTAATTGGCGTGCACGTCTACTAACCGATTACCCTGAGATGATGAGCACCTGGGCAACCATGCCACTGTATATCAAGTATAATTCATGCTATTGCCCAATGGTACGTCGCAGATCTTGGCAAGCATTTCCGATCAAGGTACGCAACAATAAAGAATGCTCGACTTGGGTTAACTATCCATATTTTGCTCCACCTCGAGGGACCCCAACCGTAGCCTACATGATATCAACAATTTGGCACTGGTCTACACGTCTAAATAATGTACCCGACATCTCTGCCCCTGGATTCTCTCAAGGTAACAAGGATTTAGTCTACGACATGAGCCAGCATCCCTCGGTTACTATAATCTTTGCCTAGCATGCACGAATAAAGTACTTACCCGCATGCTTCAAGCAGACATTTGAGGAAATGTTCTCTACGGGATTCTGGGAATATCATTCAGAAATTTTCATTCCCAGACCCACACATTTGCTACATCTATTCGCAGTCGAACAAGCGATCCATGCAGATCAGTTACGTCTGCCACATCCGGACATTCCAGGACCAATTGATTGGGATCGTATGATGACAGACTTTGCCAGAGGACTACGCATACAAGAACATCAGCTTGCCACTCAGGTTGTGGAATATTACATCCAACACTCCCAGCAACAAGGGTCTGTCAGGGACGACAGACGCGAGAGAGGGGGGGGTGTTGGAACTGAAGGACTCACTAGGCAAGGAAGCTTAAGAAGGGAGTCAGAGAGAAGAGAAAGTACAAGCAGACAGAGCAGTCAACGACGATCTGGCAAGTAGGCCAATATTTTTTCAAGACATTTATGCACATAAGAGAGGTGGACACAAGGAGAAGGAGCAAGTAGGGAGCTCCAGGAAATGTATATCAAAATGTTAGAAGAAATCCCTACAACAATAGTGATTTTCATCACTAAAAGCCCTTGTAAATACCATTTCACATTTTTGTAGCTCCATTTTGTGCAAGACAAGGAGTCCTTGAGCTTGAGGAGCTTTAGAAGTATCTACTTGTCAGTTTTCACATTTTTTAGACTTCGTTTGAACCTCCAAATAGGGTAGAGAACCTAACTTTTAACTAGGCCGGACACTAGGTCTGGACAAGGCCAAAACCTAGTCAAAAACTATAAATAGAGCTAGAGAGCTCATTTTTGAGGTTAGATTGTAAGTGAAATGAACTTGTAAGAGCTTTTTGGAAGTAATCTAAGAACTCCATTGCTTCTCACTCTTTGTCTTGCCGTGTGTGCGCGTGTGTGTGTATGTGTGTGCATGTTTGTGTGCTTCTCACTCACGCACTTGTGCCTCCACTTGCTCGAGGTCTTCATACCATCCTCACATCTTCCCGGATTGACATTAAAGGAGGTGCTACTCATCACTGAGCTACATGGTGTTTACCTGCAAGTTATTTCTCTTTTGATACCTGCATTTCACAGATAATCATTGAACTCTCGAGAAAAATATTCTCCTCCTCCATCAGACCTTAGTCTTTTGAGTTTCTGTCCTGTAAGTCTTTCAGCATATGCATGAAAATGCCTGAAACCTTCAAATACTTCTGACTTCTCTTTCAAAACATAAAGAGTTATCCATCTTGTTGCATCATCAATAAAAAGAACGTAATACCTTGACTGCTGATAGATCCTTCTTTTGTTGGTCCCCATACATCTGTATATATGCGTTCTAACACACCATCATGTTTGTACCCTTTCTTATGAAATGGTAACCTGTGGGCTTTTCCCATCTGATAGGCTTCGCACTTGTGAATCATATGTTGATGCTTCATATTTGGTAATCCTCTCACGGATTGTTTCTCCACCATAGTTTTGATTCCCGTTGCATTAAAATGTCCTAACTAACCTCTTATGCCAGAGGTCTAACTCTGTGAATACCTCATCACCATGTGTGATCAAGGCTTGACCAACATTCCCCTGTACTTTAAGAGTAAAAAGTCTACCTTCCTTTTTACCATGGACAATCTGATTGTATCCATTCTCTGGATCTTCAACAAATACTCCTTCATTTGTAAACTTGACTGAAAACCTTTTTCTACTATCTGACCCACGTTGATAAGATTCTTTGGGATTGTTGGAACATACAAAACATTTGTTAGTAGGTCAGCTCCATTCTTACACTTTACCTTTCCAATTGACCTTACATTATGTTTTGTGTTATCACTTGTCTCTACTGTATGATTTGAAATACCTCATTCAAGTTCTGATAACAATTCTATATTTCCTAACAAATGATTTGAACAACCAGAGTCAATATAGAATACCTTGAGGTCTTCATTCTCTGACATACTTATTGAGTTCACCATCAGCGTTGTATGACTGTCATTCTGCGTATAATTCGCATGATTGTAGTAGGTAGTATTGTGAGACTGATTCTGTCCCCAACTTCTTGCTCCACCTCTACCATATTTGTCTCTTTGGCTTTGTTTTCCTCTTTGATATCTTCCGCTTCTACCTCTATTGTTATTGTTCTGATTCTGACTTGATCGTTGTGAATTATGCCAGCAATCATGAGCCAAATGATTGCTTAATCCACAGATCCAACAAGTCTTCTTGTTGTTAGTCTGATTACCTCTTCCTTTACCTCTACTTTTATTTCTGGCATTACCTCTTCCTCTTGCAAAATTTGCTTGAGTAGACATCTCTTCTTCATCTTTTTCTTTACCTTTATCACCTTTCTTCTTATTCTTTGCGTACATAGCAGAACTATGTCCTTTATCTCCATCTGTCTTCAAATCTTGCTCAAACGTTAGCATTAGTCCAAGCAACTGATTTAAATTTGGTACAAAATGATTTAAAGAAAGTTCAGTTGAGAGTACGAAAGGTTTCCACCTTTCATATCCTCTCACTCCTGCAAGCACTTGTGCTATCAACCTATGATCTTCGATATCTTCATCAATAGATCCAAGACTATCTGCCAAGTCTTTCATCTTAGTGACATAATCACTAATGCTTTGACTTTGCTTTTTCTTGAACGTTGTAAACTATGACCATAAGCTAACCTTCCTAGCTTTCATCGTATTTTGGAAATGATCTTCCAATGCACTCCATATGTCTTCCACTTTCTCCAGACCTCTAAGGTGCGGTAGTAGATGATCTGTAACGTTATTATAGATATAAGCTCTTGTCGTTGCATCTTTCTTCTGCCACAGCTTCAAGGCTTCTAACTCTTCTTTCTTTGGTTGATTGTTATCTTCGAAAGTCGGCTTCTTTTCTTCTCCTGTCACATATATCATTAAGTCTTTACTCATAAGCAAAGCTTCATGCGCATTACCCATGCGGGATAATTATCTCTGTCCAATTTGTCAATAGAGATATGATCTGCCATAATCTTCTTGATTCTGTTACTTTCGGTGAGTGTAATGTTAAAAGGTTTTACCTTTTACAAACCTTTACCCTTGAGAATGACTTCGGAACACTTCTTTGATTTCATCTGTTGTTGATCATCTCAGCTTTCACCTTTCTTGTGAAAGTTCTTCGAATTCTCTTGTATCTTTACTTCCGTTTCTACTTCTGAGAAACCTTTTCTGCTCTTCAGAACCTTTTGCTCTGATACCACTGTTGATTCGTGACAAAAGCTTGTTCACTAACAAGACTGCAGAAAATTGCCACGCGTCAAACAGAACTAAGCTAAAGTGATGTTAGAACACCTCTATAATCATCAATAGCTTAGCAACTCGAAACTTTACTACTGTTTTAGTGAACTTCGAAAAATCACTTTACAGAAAGCTTTGCATTTCCTTCAAGCTTTAATTCTGAACTGATTCACTTCAACCTTTACACTACTGTGTTAGCTTATAGTTAAATAATCTTTTCGTTACTTAACTGTGTCAAAACTATGTTTTGAACTCATAGAAATTTCACCGAAACTCCACCGGAATGTTATCGGACTGTCACCGTAATCTACCGGAATCAACTGCAATTTTGTTTGTAATTACTCCAAATGATTGTTGACAAAGTAAGGAAGTAATACCTGAGCTTCCTTCAGTAATTGAACTCTTTCTGAAGTTTAAGAAAAACCTTTACCAGTTCAGGATGCCTTTTTCGGTCAGACTTTCTACTGTGTACTTGTCCCGTTTCACAGAAGTCTTTTGATCAGTTTGTAGTTCAGAATCCTAGCTTCAAGATGAGATATCACTCATGAAAATTTTTACACTGTGTTGTGAGATCTAACTCTCAGAAGTACCGGAAAATGTTTACTGAGAAAACTGTAACTGTTAACTAACTTTCACAGTAACGTGAAATTACTCAGATTTCGTCACACACAAAGAATACGCTTAAATTTCCACATGAACATGTGTTTTCTATTAGAGAAGATGTGTACAAAATAGGTTGGCCTCACTTTGCTCATAGCTATGGAAAACTCTCGTACTCTTAGTAGTTATTCCTTACCATCTCTCTCAGATGAATACGTGACTGTTCAGGTTCTATTATTCATCTCTACATACGTAATCTCTGGCGTCTTTTATATCACTATTCCTTGTCTCTTACCGGACTCTTACCTTTCCTCTATGTATATACTCTATATCTCTCAGCTCTCTTATATACAATTTTTGATCCGGGTTTCAACGTACTCGTAATCTTGGAAACTTCTACACTGTATATTACAGACGTGAATTTGTCCCTTCACTAAGGCTTGATTTTGTGAATGCTTTGTTTCTGCTTCTCTTTGTCTTTCTTCGTCTTTATATCTGTCTGTATGTCAAATTTGTGAGTGATTCTTCAACAGGTCCCCCTCAATCACTAATTTGCATTCTCTGATCTTTCATATATTCTTCTTTTCTTTTATACCTGCCATTTCTTTGAATCTGCTTGTCTTTACTCCATCTAAGCTCTTTGTCAGAATATCTGCTATTTGATCTTTTGTAGATGTGTATACTATTTCAATCTCTTTCTCCATTACCCTTTCCCTCAGGAAATGATATTGAATCTCTATGTGTTTTGTTCTTGCATGAAATACTAGATTTGCTGCAAGATACAACGAGCTCATATTATCTCCATGTATGATATGTATACCTTGATCAATACCCATGCTCTTGAACAAGGTCTGCATCCATATCACTTCTTTAGCTGCTTCCACAAGTCCTTTATATTCTGCTTTTGTTGACGATAAAGCCACTGTGTGTTGCTTCTTTGAACACCAGCTTACAAGCTTATCTCCTAGGTATATCATATACCCATGTGTCGACCTTCTGTCATCTTGACTTCCTGCCCAGTCTGAGTCACTGTATGCTCTCAGCTGTATATCTGAAGTAAAAGGATAATATAATCCTTCTTCTATAGTTCTTTTGATATATCTAAGAACTCTTTGTCCTGCAACCCAATGTTGATCCTTCGGACAATGCATGAACTGTGAGAGAACTCCCATTGCATAACTTAGATCCGGTCTTGTTAGTGTAGCATAAATTAAGCTTCCCATTAACGACTGATACTTCCTCATATCTTTAAACTCTGCACCACCATATTTGCTGAGTTTATGATTTACTTCAAGCGGTGTTGAAACTTCTCTGCAATTCTCCATGTTAAACTTCTTCAATAAGTTTAGGAGATACCTTTCTTGCGAAACATATACACCATGATCTGTATATGTAACTTCCATTCCAAGAAAGTATGATACCTTTCCTAGATCACTGATCTTGAACTCTTTTTCAAGCAATCTTTTTACTTCCTTGATTCCTTCATCTGAGGTTCCTGTGATTATTATGTCATCTACATACATACAAATGTAGATCATACCTTCATCTGTTCTCTTAACAAGTAGACTTGCATCAACCTTCGAGCTTTGGTATCCAAGGTCATTGAGATACTTCACAAGTCTATAATTCCAAGCTCTTGGAGCTTGCTTCAATCATCAGAGAGCTCTTTTTAATCTGCAAACATGATCTGGGTAACTGGAACTTACAAACCCTTCAGGTTGTTCCATGTAAACTTCATCTGATATATATCCATTCAAAAATGCATTCTTTATATCCAGCTGACTTAGCTTCCATCCTTTTGATGCTGCTATAACAATCAATGTCCTTATGGTTGACATCTTTGCCACCGGACTAAGCGTCTCATCATAATCTATGCCATGTGTCTGAGCATAGCCTTTGACCACCAGTCTAGCTTTGTATCTGGCTATCCTTCCGTCTGCAAGTTTCTTAACTTTGTAAACCCATTTATTTCCAATTACTTTCTTACCATTTGGTTTTGGAACAAGTTCCCAAGTCTTGTTCTCCTCAAGAGCATTGAACTCCTCCTTCATTGCTTCTTCCCATTGTTTCTTACCTTTTTCTTCACTGTAATTATGAGGTTATTCATCTTCCTTTACTAAGTAAGCATAGTTTTTCTTAGTCAAATAAGGAGTGTCATAGGAATACCTTGTTGGTTGTTTCCTTACTCTGTTTGACCTTCTTAGCTCATATTCTTCATGTGTATCTGAATACACATCTTCATCAAATCTTGGTTCATCTTCGTTTCTCATACCTGATCCGATCCTGGATGTACTTGCCTGCATATGATCTTCATCTTCATTCACCGGCATATGTGATTTTCCTTTTTCTTTTCTTCTTATCTCTTCTTCAAGTGTTTCAACACTATGCTCCTTATTTCTATACCAGCTCTTTCCTTCATCAAATGTCACATCTCTGGAAACAGTAAACTGTTTGGTTAAAGGACTCCATAACCTATAACCCATCAGCTTTTCATCATATCCAATGAACACATATTTTTCAGCTTTTGGTTCAAGCTTATGTCTCACTTGTGATGGTACATAAGCATAAGCAACTGATCCAAAGACTTTACAATGTTCAAGTGTTGGTTTCTTGCCCCACGAAGCTTCATAAGGGGTCATCGCATTTAAAGTTGTACATGGTAATCTATTTACCAGATATGTTGCTGTATTTATAGCCTCAGCCCAAAGATAATTTGGACAATTCTTCTCCTTTAGCATTGCTCTTTGCAAACTCAACTAGACTTCGGTTTCTTCTTTCTGCTACTCCATTTTGTTGTGGTGTTTACCTGCAAGTTATTTCTCTTTTGATACCTGCATTCCACAGATAATCATTGAACTCTCGAGAAAAATATTCTCCTCCTCCATCAGACCTTAGTCTTTTGAGTTTCTGTCCTGTAAGTCTTTCAGCATATGCATGAAAATGCCTGAAATCTTCAAATACTTCTGACTTCTCTTTCAAAACATAAAGAGTTATCCATCTTGTTGCATCATCAATAAAAAGAACGTAATACCTTGACTGCTGATAGATCCTTCTTTTGTTGGTCCCCATACATCTGTATGTATGCGTTCTAACACACCATCATGTTTGTACCCTTTCTTCTGAAATGGTAACCTGTGGGCTTTTCCCATCTGACAGGCTTCGCACTTGTGAATCATATGTTGATGCTTCATATTTGGTAATCCTCTCAAGGATTGTTTCTCCACCATAGTTTTGATTCCTATTTCATTAAAATGTCCTAACCTCTTATGCCATAGGTCTAACTCTGTGAATACCTCATCACCATGTGTGATCAAGGCTTGACCAACATTCCCTTGTACTTTAAGAGTAAAAAGTCTACCTTCCTTTTTACCATGGACAATCTGATTGTATCCATTCTCTGGATCTTCAACAAATACTCCTTCATTTGTAAACTTGACTGAAAACCTTTTTCTACTATCTGACCCACGTTGATCAGATTCTTTGGGATTGTTGGAGCATACAAAACATTTGTTAGTAGGTCATCTCCATTCTTACACTTTACCTTTCCAATTGACCTTACATTATGTTTTGTGTTATCACTTGTCTGTACTGTATGATTTGAAATACCTCCTTCAAGTTCTGATAACAATTCTATATTTCCTGACAAATGATTTGAACAACCAGAGTCAATATAGAATACCTTGAGGTCTTCATTCTCTGACATACTTATTGAGTTCACCATCAGCGTTGTATGACTGTCATTCTGCATATAATTTGCATGATTGTAGTAGGTAGTATTGTGAGACTGATTCTGTCCCCAACTTCTTGCTCCACCTCTACCATATTTGCCTCTTTGGCTTTGTTTTCCTCTTTGATATCTTCCGCTTCTACCTCTACTGTTATTGTTCTGATTTTGACTTGATCCTTGTGAATTATGCCAGCAATCATGAGCCAAATGATTGCTTAATCCACAGATCCAACAAGTCTTCTTGTTGTTAGTCTGATTACCTCTTCCTTTACCTCTACTTTTATTTCTGGCATTACCTCTTCCTCTTGCAAAATTTGCTTGAGTAGACATCTCTTCTTCATCTTTTTCTTTACCTTTATCACCTTTCTTCTTATTCTTTGCGTACATAGCAGAACTATGTCCTTTATCTCCATTTGTCTTCAAATCTTGCTCAAACGTTAGCATTAGTCCAAGCAACTGATTTAAATTTGGTACAAAATGATTTAAAGAAACTTCAGTTGAGAGTACGAAAGGTTTCCACCTTTCATGTCCTCTCAATCCTGCAAGCACTTGTGCTATCAACCTATGATCTTCGATATCTTCATCAATAGATCCAAGACTATCTGCCAAGTCTTTCATCTTAGTGACATAATCACTAATGCTTTGACTTTGCTTTTTCTTGAACGTTGTAAACTATGACCATAAGCTAGCCTTCCTAGCTTTCATCGTATTTTGGAAATGGTCTTCCAATGCACTCCATATGTCTTCCACTTTCTCCAGACCTCTAACGTGCGGTAAGTAGATGATCTGTAATGTTATTATAGATATAAGCTCTTGTCGTTGCATCTTTCTTCTGCCACAGCTTCAAGGCTTCTAACTCTTCTTTCTTTGGTTGACTGTTATCTTCGAAAGTCGGCTTCTTTTCTTCTCCTGTCACATATATCATTAAGTCTTTACTCATAAGCAAAGCTTCCATGCGCATTACCCATGCGGGATAATAATCTCTGTCCAATTTGTCAATAGAGATATGATCTGCCATAATCTTCTTGATTCTGTTACTTTCGGTGAGTGTAATGTTAAAAGGTTTTACCTTTTACAAACCTTTACCCTTGAGAATGACGTCGGAACACTTCTTTGATTTCATTTGTTGTTGATCATCTCAGCTTTCACCTTTCTTGTGAAAGTTCTTCGAATTCTATTGTATCTTTACTTCCGTTTCTACTTCTGAGAAACCCTTTCTGCTCTTCAGAACCTTTTGCTCTGATACGACTGTTGATTCGTGACAAAAGCTTGTTCACTAACAAGACTGCAGAAAATTGCGACGCGTCAAACAGAACTAAGCTAAAGTGATGTTAGAACACCTCTATAATCATCAATAGCTTAGCAACCCGAAACTTTACTACTGTTTTAGTGAACTTCGAAAAATCACTTTACAGAAAGCTTTGCATTTCCTTCAGGCTTTAATTCTGAACTGATTCACTTCAACCTTTACACTACTGTGTTAGCTTACAGTTAAATAATCTTTCCGTTACTTAACTGTGTCAAAACTATGTTTTGAACTCATAGAAATTTCACCGAAACTCCACCGGAATGTTACCGGACTGTCACCGTAATCTTATCGAAATCAACTGCAATTTTGTTTGTAATTACTCCAAATGATTGTTGACAAAGTAAGGAAGTAATACCTGAGCTTCCTTCAGTAATTGAACACTTTCTGAAGTTTAAGAAAAACCTTCACCAGTTCAGGATGCCTTTTTCGGTCAGACTTTGTACTGTGTACTTGTCCCGTTTCACAGAAGTCTTTTGATCAGTTTGTAGTTCAGACTCCTAGCTTCAAGATGAGATATCAGTCATGAAAATTTTTACACTGTGTTGTGAGATCTAACTCTCAGAAGTACCGGAAAATGTTTACTGAGAAAACTGTAACTATTAACTAACTTTCACAGTAACGTGAAATTACTCAGATTTCGTCACACACAAAGAATACGCTTAAACTTCCACATGAACATGTGTTTTCTATTAGAGAAGATGTGTACAAAATAGCTTGGCATCACTTTGCTCATAGCTATGGAAAACTCTCCTACTCTGAGTAGTTATTCCTTACCATCTCTCTTAGATGAATACCTGACTGTTCAGGTTCTATTATTCATCTCTACATACACAATCTCTGGCGTCTTCTATATCACTATTCCTTGTCTCTTACGGGACTCTTATCTTTCCTCTATGTATATACTCTATATCTCTCAGCTCTCTTATATACAATTTTTGATCCGGGTTTCAACAAACTCGTAATTCTGGAAACTTCTACACTGTATATTATGGACGTGAATTTGTCCCTTCACTAAGGCTTGATTTTCTGAATGCTTTGTTTCTGCTTCTCTTTGTCTTTCTTCGTCTTTATATCTGTCTGTATGTCAAATTTGTGAGTGATTCTTCAACAGCTCCCCTCAATCACTAATTTTCATTCTCTGATCTTTCATATATTCTTCTTTTCTTTTATACCTGCCATTTCTTTGAATCTTCTTGTCTTTACTCCATCTAAGCTCTTTGTCAGAATATCTGCTATCTGATCTTTTGTAGATGTGTGTACTATTTCAATCTCTTTCTCCATTACCTTTTCCCTCACTAAATGATATTGAATCTCTATGTGTTTTGTTCTTGCATGAAATACTGGATTTGCTCCAAGATACAACAAGCTCATATTATCTCCATGTATGATAGGTATACCTTGATCAATACCCATGCTCTTGAACAAGGTCTGCATCCATATCACTTCTTTCGCTGCTTCCACAAGTCCTTTATATTCTGCTTTTGTTGACGATAAAGCCACTGTGTGTTGCTTCTTTGAACACCAGCTTACAAGCTTATCTCCTAGGTATATCATATACCCATGTGTCGACCTTCTGTCATCTTGACTTCCTGCCTAGTCTGAGTCACTGTATGCTCTCAGCTGTATATCTGACGTAAAAGGATAATATAATCCTTCTTTTATAGTTCTTTTGATATATCTAAGAACTCTTTGTCCTGCAACCCAATGTTGATCCTTCGCACAATGCATGTACTGTAAGAGAACTCCCACTACATAACTGAGATCCGGTCTTGTTAGTGTAGCATAAATTAAGCTTTCCACTAACGACTGATACTTCCTCATATCTTTAAACTTTGCACCACCATATTTGCTGAGTTTATGATTTACTTCAAGCGGTGTTGAAGATTCTCTGCAATTCTCCATGTTAAACTTCTTCAGTAAGTTTAGGAGATACCTTTCTTGCGGAACATATACACCATGATCTGTATATGTAACTTCCATTCCAAGAAAGTATGATAACTTTCCTAGATCACTGATCTTGAACTCTTTTTCAAGCAATCTTTTTACCTCCTTGATTCCTTCATCTGAGGTTCGTGTGATTATTATGTCATCTACATAAATACAAATGTAGATCATACCTTCATCTGTTCTCTTAACAAGTAGACTTGCATCAGCCTTCGAGCTTTGGTATCCAAGGTCATTGAGATACTTCACAAGTCTGTAATTCCAAGCTCTTGGAGCTTGCTTCAATCCATAGAGAGCTCTTCTTAATCTCCAAACATGATCTGGGTAACTAGAACTTACAAACCCTTCAGGTTGTTCCATGTAAACTTCATCTGATATATATCCATTCAGAAATGCATTCTTTATATCCAGCTGACTTAGCTTCCATCCTTTTGATGCTGCTATAGCAATCAATGTCCTTATGGTTGACATCTTTGCCACCGGACTAAACGTCTCATCATAATATATGCCATGTGTCTGAGCATAGCCTTTGACCACCAATCTAGCTTTGTATTAGGCTATCCTTCCGTCTGCAAGTTTCTTAACTTTGTAAACCATTTATTTCCAATTACTTTCTTACCATTTGGTTTTGGAACAAGTTCCGAAGTCTTGTTCTCTTCAAGAACATTGAACTCCTCCTTCATTGCTTCTTCCCATTGTTTCTTACCTTTTGCTTGACTGTAATTATGAGGTTCTTCATCTTTCTTTACTAAGTAAGAATAGTTTTTCTGAGTCAAATAAGAAGTGTCATAGCAATACCTTGTTGGTTGTTTCCTTACTCAGTTTGACCTTCTTAGCTCATATTCTTCATGTGTATCTGAATACACATCTTCATCAAATCTTGGTTCATCTTCGTTTCTCATACCTGATCCGATCCTGGACGTACTTGCCTACATATGATCTTCATCTTCATTCACCTGCATATGTGATTTTCCTTTTTCTTTTCTTCTTATCTCTTCTTCAAGTGTTTCAACACTATGCTCTTTATCTGTATACCAGCTCTTTCCTTCATCAAATGTCACATCTCTGGAAACAGTAAACTGTTTGGTTAGAGGACTCTATAACCTATAACCCATTTGCTTTTCATCATATCCAATGAACACATATTTTTCAGCTTTTGGTTCAAGCTTATGTCTCAGTTGTGATGGTACATAAGCATAAGCAACTGATCCAAAGACTTTACAATGTTCAAGTGTTGGTTTCTTGCCCCACCAAGCTTCATAAGGGGTCATCCCATTTAAAGCTGTACATGGTAATCTATTTACCAGATATGTTGCTGTATTTATAGCCTCAGCCCAAAGATAATTTGGACAATTCTTCTCCTTTAGCATTGCTCTTGCAAACTCAACTAGACTTTCTGCTACTCCATTTTGTTGTGGTGTTTACCTGCAAGTTATTTCTCTTTTGATACCTGGATTCCACAGATCATCATTGAACTCTCGAGAAAAATATTCTCCTCCTCCATCAGACCTTAGTCTTTTGAGTTTCTGTCCTGTCAGTCTTTCAACATATGCATGAAAATGCTTGAAAGCTTTAAATACTTCTGACTTCTCTTTCAAAACATAAAGAGTTATCCATCTTGTTGCATCATCAATAAAAAGAACGTAATACCTTGAGCCGCTGATAGATCCTTCTTTTGTTGGTCCCCATACATCTGTATGTATGAGTTCTAACACACCATCGTATTTGTACCCTTTCTTCTGAAATGGTAACCTGTGGGCTTTTCCCATCTGACAGGCTTCACAATTGTGAATCATATGTTGATTCCTCATATTTGGTAATCCTCTCACGGATTGTTTCTCCACCATAGTTTTGATTCCTGTTTCATTAAAATGTCGTAACCTCTTATGCCAGAGGTCTAAGTCTATGAATACCTCATCACCATGTGTGATCAAGGCTTGACCAACATTCCCTTGTACTTTAAGAGTAAAAAGTCTACCTTCTTTTCTACCATGGACAATCTGATTGTATCCATTCTCAGGATCTTCAACAAATACTCCTTCATTCGTAAACCTGACTTGAAAACCTTTTTCTACTATCTGACCCATGTTGATCAGATTCTTTCGGATTCTTGGAACATACAAAACATTTGTTAGTAGGTCAGCTCCATTCTTACACTTTACCTTTCCAATTGACATTACATTATGTTTTGTGTTATCACCTATCTGTACTGTATGATTTGAAATACCTCCTTCAAGTTCTGATAACAATTCTATATTTCCTGACAAATGATTTGAACAACCACAGTCAATATAGAATACCTTGAGGTCTTCATTCTGTGACATACTTATTGAGTTCACCATCAGCGTTGTATGACTATCATTCTGTGTATCATTCACATAATTGTAGTAGGTAGTATTGTGAGAGTGATTCTGTCCCCAACTTCTTGCTCCGCCTCTACCATATTTGCCTCTTTGGCTTTGTCTTCCTCTTTGATATTTTCCGCTTGTGCCTCTACTGTTATTGTTCTGATTTTGACTTGATCCTTGTGAATTATGCCAGCAATCATGAGCCAAATGATTACTTAATCCACAGATTCAACAAGTCTTCTTGTTGTTAGTCTGATTACCTTTTCCTTTACCTCTACTTTTATTTCTGGCATTACCTCTTCCTCTTGCAAAATTTGCTTGAGTAGACATCTCTTCTTCATCTTTTTCTTTACCTTTATCACCTTTCTTCTTATTCTTTGCGTACATAGGAGAACTATGACCTTTATCTCCATCTATCTTCAAATCTTTCTCAAACGTTAGCATTAGTCCAAGCAACTGATTTAAATCTGGTACAAAATGATTTAAAGAAACTTCAGTTGAGAGTACGAAAGGTTTCCACGTTTCATCTCCTCTCCATCCTGCAAGCACTTGTGCTATCAACCTATGATCTTTGATATCTTCATCAATAGATCCAAGACTATCTGCCAAGTCTTTCATCTTAGTGACATAATCACTAATGCTTTGACTTTGCTTTTTCTTGAACGTTGTAAACTATGACCATAAGCTAGCCTTCCTAGCTTTCATCATATTTTGGAAATGATCTTCCAATGCACTCCATATGTCTTCCACTTTCACCAGACCTCTAACGTGCGGTAGTAGATGATCTGTAATGTTATTAAAGATATAAGCTCTTGCCGTTGCATCTTTCTTCTGCCACAGCTTCAAGGCTTCTAACTCTTCTTTCTTTTGTTGACTGTTATCTTCGAAAGTCGGCTTCTTTTCTTCTCCTGTCACATATATCATTAAGTCTTTACTCATAAGTAAAGCTTCCATGCGCATTACCCATGAGGGATAATTATCTCTGTCCAATTCATCAATAGAGATATGATCTGCCATAATCTTCTTGATTCTGTTACTTTCGGTGAGTGTAATGTTAAAAGGTTTTACCTTTTACAAACCTTTACCCTTGAGAATGACTTCGGAACACTTCTTTGATTTCGTTTGTTGTTGATCATCTCAGCTTTCACCTTTCTCTGAAAGTTCTTCAAATTCTCTTGTATCTTTACTTCCGTTTTGACTTCTTAGAAACCTTTTTCTGCTCTTCAGAACCTTTTGCTCAGATACCACTGTTGATTCATGACAAAAGCTTGTTCACTAACAAGACTGCAGAAAATTGCCACGCCTCAGCTAGAACTAAGCTAAAGTGATGTTAGAACACCTTTATAATCATCAGTAGCTTAGCAACCCGAAACTTTACTACTGTTTTAGTGAACTTCAAAAAATCACTTTACAAAAAGCTTCGCATTTCCTTCAAGCTTTAATTCTGAACTGATTCACTTCAACCTTTACACTACTGTGTTAGCTTAGAGTTAAATAATCTTTCTGTTACTTAACTCTGTCAAAAATATGTTTTGAACTCACAGATATTTCATCAGAACTCCACCGAAATGTTACCGGACTGTCACCGTAATCTTACCTGAATCAACTGCAATTCTGTTTGTAATTACTCCAAATGATTGTTGCAAAGTAAGGAAGTAATACCTAAGTTTCCTTCAGTAATTGAACTCTTTCTGAAGTTTAAGAAAAACCTTCACCAGTTTAGGATGCCTTTTTCGGTCAGAATTTGTACTGTGTACTTGTCCCGTTTCAGAGAAGTCTTTTGATCAGTTTGTAGTTCAGACTCCTAGCTTCAAGATGAGATATCACTCATGAAAATCTTTACACTATGTTGTGAGATCTAACTCTCAGAAGTACCGGAAAATGTTTATTGAGAAAACAGTAACTGTTAACTAACTTCCAGAGTAACATGAAATTACTCAGATTTCTTCACATACGAAGAATGCACTTAAACTTCCACATGAACATGTGTTTTCTATTAGAGAAGATGTGTACAAAATAGCTTGGCCTCACTTTGCTCATAGCTATGGAAAACTCTCCTACTCTGAATAGTTACTCCTTACCATCTCTCTCAGATGAATACGCGACAGTTCAGGTTCTATTATTGATCTCTACATACGCAATCTCTGGGGTCTTCTATATCACTAATTTGTTTCTGCTTCTCTTTGTCTTTCTTCGTCTTTATATCTGTCTGTATGTCAAATTTGTAAGTGATTCTTCAACACTAACTTGGTCAAATATATCCAACCCTTTATGGTTGGATAATCCAAGAGCCATATATTGTTGAAAAAGATCAAAACATTTTATAGTTCGATACCAAATAAAGTTCAAAGGTCAACCTAAATAGACCTTTGAATTAATTGACATATGAAATCTTAGTCTTTGCTCTCATGAAAATGATGCGAAGGAGTTCCAGGATGGAATTCATGATCATGGTAAATGATCAGTGAGCATTGAAAAGATAAGAGCAAAGAATGTGGAAAGGTTAAGGATGTCATTCTAAGGATTGGAGAAAGAAATCACTGGTATGGGACAGTGAGAACTAACTCCCATTGAGATTTTTCTCTGATGGCCAGAGAGAAAATAGGCTCAAGATCTGATAGGAAACATCACGATAAGACTTAAAGATAAGACCATTTAGATTAATGACTTAGGTTCATTATGAGGTGTAGTAATGTACCTCGTTGAACCAATTTAATACACCTAGTTGTATGAACAGAAGGGTAAATAGAATGAACATGACATTTACCCTAGAAAAGGCTATCCTTTATCCTCCTAAGAAGAGGCATTGTTCTTAATAAAATGCATAGCCAAAATTTTATATGGAACAATAAATTGGGATAAGCAAGAGGGTAAAGAAGTTTGGGAGTTTACGAAGTTAAACTCCAAAAGTAAGTCAAGCCTATTCAAGTATAATAAACTTGAATGAAAGAATGATCTGTAAAAGATCTTCTTTTGAATATTTGATGAGAACAAGTGATTCAAGAATGTTCCTAGCAAGATCTAAGATATGATGCCTAGAAAGAGGTATCTTTCTTGCAAGATCTTGGAACTAAAGCTGCAAAACTTGAATCATCTAAAGTCCATCCAATCAAAAATCTAGAGGGTGTCTTGATGAAGTATTGTTCCTCAATTTTGAGGATTTGAAGGAATTGATTTATTAATATTTGTTTCTCTTTGCAAAGCTTTGAGGACCTTTGGGGTTAGTATACATAACTATCTAAACCATAGTTGGTTCAAGATAGTTAGTACCGATTCTAATTGGAAGAACAGGCTAAGCTAAGATAAACAAATGGGGTAGAGACCTAGGAGAATGGTCTACCAAGTAATTCCAATTCCTAAAGTCATCTTTGGATCTAAGTCTTGAATGTTAAAACTTCCAAAAGGATTAAACTATATTCTGAGAATTAATCCAAAGAAAATCAAACATGATCAAGATAGGGATTCACTTGTAGACATGAACTTGTAGATTGGGTATATTATCATTCGGAATACTTGAGCTTTATGTTTCAAGAAAACCTGGATGATTGAAATAAGTCCACCTGAGTTGGCAAGGAATGAGAAGATAGTATTTCTCCTCATTGAGCATGTTTTGACAGGGACTCATTAGACCCACTTTGCTAAAGTTCACATCTTTAGCTAAGTCCTATCAAATACAAGTAAATTATATTTGTATTTGAAAAGGACTATAAACGAATAAGTTAAGAACATCTGAAGATTCCTCTCCTTTCTATTGAAAGTGGAAGATGAATCTAGTTTCTAGCCCTTTCAAGATAGAGATAGGATCTCTATCATAGACTCCTAAAATTATAAATTCTACGCAAGTACAAAGTGTACTGAAATTTATTATTTTATGGAGCTCTAGGTTTGTGAAAGTGCCAAAAGAAAAAGACCACCAAAGAAGTCCACCCATTTCACTAGTCCATAGGTACAAGGCATGCATGTACATTCACGTGGACTAAGAGAAAGTGATTTGGGTAGGAATTTTGATTCCTTTCCTTTCAGATTAAGGTAGGGATTAGCCTTTATCTGATTATTGGAAACGAATCTAAAGAGAGAGATGACCGTGCTCAAAAAATAGATCATGGTGCACGGGGGAATACTTCACATATGATACCTACACACATTTTTGAGGATGACAATGTTAAAGGGGGGAAGAATAATGTATAACTATGGGTCAAACTGGCCAAAGACATGGGTTTTGAGGGTCCAAAACCACTTGGAGAACCCTTGGATTCTATTGGGAAACCCTTGGGAAAGTGTCTCCAAGAGTGTGGTTTGAACCCTTGAATTATTTGGATTTATTTAACTCCCAATTTAAGGGTTTTGTCACTAAGATGAAGGACTTGGCAGATAGTCTTGGATCAATTAATGAAGATATCGAAGACCACAGGTTAATAGTGCAAGTGCTTGCAGGTCTAAGAGGAGATGAAAGGTGGAGACCTTAATTTGTACTCTCAACTGAACTGTCTTTAAATCATTTTGTACCAGATTTAAATCAGTTGCTTGGACTAATGCTAACGTTTGAGCAAGATTTGAAGACAGATGGAGAAAAAGGACATAGTTCAGCTATGTACACAAAGAATAAGAAGAAAGGTGATAGAGGTAAAGAAAAAGATGAAGAAGAAGTGACTGCTCAAGCAAATTTTGCAAGAGGACGAGGTAATGTCAGAAATAAAAGTAGAGGTAATGCAAAAGGAAGAGGTAACAAGAAGGCTTGCTGGATCTGTGGATTAAGCAATCATTTGGCTTATGATTGTTGGCATAATTCTCAAGGATCAATTCAAAATCAGAACAATAATAGTAGAGGCAGAAGCGGAAGATATCAAAGAGGAAAACAAATTCAAAGAGGAGGATATGGTAGAGGTGGAGCAAGAAGTTGGGGACAGAATCAGTCTCACAACGCTACCTACTACAACTATGCGAATGATACACAGAATGATGGTCATACGACACTGATGATGAATTTGATAAGTACATCAGAAAATGAAGACCTCAAGGTATTCTATATTGACTCTGGTTGTTCAAATCATTTGTCAAGAAATATAGAATTATTATCAGAACTTGAAGGAGGCATTTCAAATCATACAGTACAAACAGGTGATAACACAAAACATAATGTAAGGTCAATTGGAAAAGTAAAGTGTAAGAATGGAGCTGACCTACTAACAAATGTTTTGTATGTTCCAACAATCCCGAAGAATCTAATCAGCGTGGGTCAGATAGTAGAAAAAGGTTTTCAAGTCAGGTTTACGAATGAAGGAGTATTTGTTGAAGATCCACAAACAAATTGTCCATGGTAAAAAGGAAGGTAGACTTTTTACTCTGAAAGTACAAGGGATGTTCGTCAAGCCTTGATCACACATGGTGATGAGGTATTTACAGAACTAGACCTTTGGCATAAGAGGCTAGCACATTTTAATGAAACAGGAATCAAAGTTATGGTGGAGAAACAATTCATGAAAGGATTACCAAATATGAAGAATCAACATATGATTCACAAATGTGAAGCCTGTCAGACGGGAAAAGCCCACAGGTTACCATTTCAGAAAAATGGTTATAAACACGATGGTGTGGTAGAGCTCATCCATACAGATGTATGGGGACCAACAAAAGAAGGATCTATCAGTGGCTCAAGGTATTATGTTCTTTTCATTGATGATGCAACAAGATGGATAACTCTTTATGTTTTGAAAGAGAAGTCAGAAGTATTTGAAGCTTTCAAACATTTTCATGCATATGCTGAAAGACTTACAGGACAGAAACTCAAAAGACTAAGGTCTGATGGAGGAGGAGAATATTTTTCTCGAGATTTCAATGATTATCTGTGGAATGCAGGTATCAAAAGAGAAATAACTTGCAGGTATACACCGCAACAAAATGGAGTAGCAGAAAGAAGAAACCGAACTCTAGTTGAGTTTGCACGACCAATGCAAAAGAGAAGAATTGTCCAAATTACCTTTAGGCTGAAGCTGTAAATACAGCTACATATCTGGTAAATAGATTGCCATGTACATCTTTAAATGAAATGACTCCGTATGAAGCTTGGTGGGGCAAGAAACCAACACTTGATCATTGTAAAGTGTTTGGATCAGTTGCTTATGCTTATGTACCATCACAGTTGAGACATAAGCTTGAACAAAAAGCTGAAAAATATGTGTTCATCGGATATGATGAAAAACAGATGGGTTACAGGTTATGGAGTCCTCTAACCAAACAGTTTACTGTTTCCAGAGATGTGACATTTGATGAAGGAAAAAGTTGGTATACAGATAAAGAGCATAGTGTTGAAACACTTGAAGAAGAGATAAGAAGGAATGAAAAAGGTAAATCACAGATACAGGTGAATGGAGATGAAGATCATATGCAGGCAAGTACGTCCAGGATCAGATCAAGTATGAGAAATGAAGATGAATCAAGATTTGATGAGATGTGTATTCAGATACACATGAAGAGTTTGAACCAAGAAGGTCAAACAGAGTAAGAAAACAACCAACAAGGTATTCCTATGATACTTCGTATTTGACTTAGAAAAACTATGCTTACTTAGTAAAGGAAGATGAAGAACCTCAGAGTTACAGTGAAGCAAAAGGTAAGAAACAATGGGAAGAAGTGATGAAAGAAGAGTTCAATGCTCTTGAAGAGAACAAGACTTGGGAACTTGTTCCAAAACCAAATGGTAAGAAAGTGATTGGAAATAAATGGGTTTATAAAGTTAAGAAGCTTGCAGATGGAAGGATAGCCAGATACAAAGCTAGACTGGTTGTCAAAGGCTATGCTCAGACACATGGCATAGATTATGATGAGACGTTTAGTCTGGTGGCAAAGATGTCAACCATAAGGACATTGATTGCTATAGCAGCATCAAAAGGATGGAAGCTAAGTCAGCTGGATATAAAGAATGCATTTTTGAATGGATATATATCAGATGAAGTCTACATGGAACAACCTGAAGGGTTTGTAAGTTTCAGTTATCCAAATCATGTTTGCAGATTAAAAAGAGCTCTCTATGGACTGAAGCAAGCTCCAAGAGCTTGGAATTACAGACTTGTAAAGTATCTAAATGACCTTGGATACCAAAGTTCGAAAGCAGATGCAACTCTACTCATCAAGAAAAGAGATGAAGGTATGATCTACATTTGTATTTATGTAGATGACATAATAATAACAGGAACCTCAGATGAAGGAATCAAAGAGGTAAAGAGACTGCTTGAAAAAGAGTTCAAGATCAGTGATCTAGGAAAGTTATCATACTTTCTTGGAATGGAAGTTACATATACAGATCATGGTGTATATGTTTCACAAGAAAGGTATCTCCTAAACTTACTGAAGAAGTTTAGCATGGAGAATTGCAGAGAAGCTTCAACACCGCTTGAAGTAAATCATAAACTCAGCAAATATGGTGGTGCAGAGTTTAAAGATATGAGGAAGTATCAGTCATTAGTGGGAAGCTTAATTTATGCTACTAACAAGACCTGATCTCAATTATGCAGTGGGAGCTCTCTCACAGTTCATGCATTGTCCGAAGGATCAACATTGGGTTGCAGGACAAAGAGTTCTTAGATATATCAGAAGAACTATAAAGGAAGGATTATATTATCCTTATACGTCAGATATAAAGCTGAGAGCATACAGTGACTCAGATTGGGCAGGAAGTCAAGATGACAGAAGGTCAACACATGGGTATATGATATACCTAGGAGATAAGCTTGTCAGCTGGTGTTCAAAGAAGCAGCATACATTGGCTTTATCGTCAACAGAAGCAGAGTATAAAGGACTTGTGGAAGCAGCTAAAGAAGTAATATGGATGCATACCTTGTTCAAAAGCATGGGTATTGATCAAGGTATACCTATCATACATGGAGATAATATGAGCTCGTTGTATCTTGCAGCAAATCTTGTATTTCATGCAAGAACAAAGCACATAGAGATTCAATATCATTTCCTGAGAGAAAAAGTAATGGAGAAAGAGATTGAAATAGTATACACATCTACAAAAGATCAGATAGCAGATATTCTGACAAAAGAGCTTAGATGGAATAAAGACAAGCAAATTCAAAGATGTGGCAGGTATAAAAGAAAAGAAGGATATATGAAGATCGGAAGATGCAAATTAGTGATTGAGGGGGAGCTGTTGGAGATGCACTCACTAATTATGCATAATGACATAAAGAAAAAGAGAAGCAGAAACAAAGCATTCAGAAAAAACCAAAGCCTTAGTGAAGGGACAAATTCACGACTGTAATATACCCACGTAGAAACTTATAGAATTAGAGTTTGTTGAAACCTAGATAAAAAATTGTATATAAGAGAGAGAGCATAGAACCGAAAAAAAGAAGAGAAGAAAAAAAGAAGAGAGGAAGGTGAAGTGAGATATAGAAGACGCCATAGATCGCATATGTAGAGATGAATAACAAAAACCTGAAATGTCCGGTATTCATCAGAGAGAGATGGTAAGGAGAAACTACTTAGTATAGGAGAGTTCTCATGACTATGAGCGAAGTGAGGCCGAGTCATTTTTGTACACATCTGTTAGCCCACAAAATGGTTGATTTTTATGCACTAATGTGGTTTTATTTGGCAGGGAAATTTGTTTGATTGCAGGTACTTGAAGAGTTAATCAATTGGATGAAAGGAGATTGCACTCATGTCTACAAAACTTCTGCTTGGAAATGATGTATTGGTTGCAAATGCACTTATCTCTATGTATGGCAAGTGTGGCAGTGTTGATGATGCAATGAAAATATTCAGGGGACTTGAAGAAAAAATGTGGTGACTTGGACTATTGTCATGTCAATTTGCAAACAGAATAATTGGTACACATCCTGCAGCTCACTTTTCAAGGAGATGTGCAACGAGTTCCCAAATGTAGAAACCTCATGCCATTATGTGACAGAGTTTTGTGTGTGATTGCTGCGGAGGATAAGAGCAAGCTTAAGCAGTGGAATGCGGTTAATTTCCCTCTCAGCTATTTGAAACAATTCGAAACGTTAACATTGGCATCTGCACCTTTCTTTGAGTATAGAGCATGACAGAATGTTGTTTCTCTCTCTTTGTATGAGAGAACTGGGCACAAACTGCAGTAAGTCTAAGCTTTGAGTGCCACCCAGCCTGGTGTCCTCATGTGGTTTCTCTCAAAGATGCCTTAACTACTACATCATTATGGAGACTTCAGGTATTAAGATTGTGCACTTGAGTGCAAGTGAAGCATAACTCTCGATTCAACTCTTTTCCAAAGATTTTCAGAGTCACCTTCTCTCGTTATCAGCTGGAGACAATAATGGACACATTAAACTTGATGTAAATGGGCAAACAAATTGGCACTCTTATTGATCAGAAAGGTGCTTGTGCTGAGACAGTGGTGTAGCATATTATTCTGGCATACTGGAGTGCAGCATGTTTGGAGGAACAAATAATGGAGATATTTTAGAGTCAATACAGAATGGAAGTGCACACAATTCTTTTATTGGTTGTTCTTTTCAGATCGTTTGGTTGCATATATGCTGAAGCTCAATGACTACATTTGAGCTCTTTGTGTCCACAGGTTTATGAGCAAGGGGATACCTTATCTTTTCTACGGGGTGTGTGTACGTGGGTGTGGCTCTCTCTCTCTCTCTCTCTCTCGTTTTTTTCACGAGCAGATAAGGAGGACTTTGAAGAGAAACTGAAGGAGGGGGGAAGCAGTGTGCAACCCGATTGTGTCGAGGCTTTAGACTGGCTGGATGACAATCAGAGTGCAGATAAGGAGGAGGGAGGGCCGCTCTCGGGGGTAAGCAGAGCGAGGATGCTCGGAAGAGGGCGAAAGGGCTGAGGGGTTTGCTTACAGTCGAGGGGAGATGTGGAACAGTTTGCTGTTCTTATCGCTTCACTGTTTCTAGATTGATGCCTTCTACCCTTAAGCATAACAGTACATGAGTGCTTGAAGTGGATCTTAAACTCTTTCCGAGAGCAGGAATGGAAAGAATCCTGTGAAAGAATCGCTATCTCATTGGCCAAGGTTGAAAGATCGAATGTGAATTGCTTAAAATTGACCCGCAGTTTACATGGTAGAGAGAATCGGATGAAGTGTCTTCAAAGTCTGGTAGCGCTACAGTATTTTTTAGGAGATAGCCAATGAAAAGACAAATCCAGGAGTATGGAACATTCTATCTGTGCTCAGAAGAATTGATGTTAAGCGGAAAGCTGTGGATTTTGGGTCACTTTATTATCAAATTTGTATGGCTGACATATGGCTATGGTCAAATCGTAATTTGGATTCTGAACGAGGAGGATTAGAAGCATGGTTATTTTTTCTCAAGTCCTGTTCTTTCCAGATATCCAGTATTGACTGGAGACCTTATGCAACAAAGGTGCGCAACCATGCCTCTTATCTCGTGCAAGTCTATCAGTGTCATTATCAGGCCGACGACTATGAAGAAACGTAGAATCAATGTCAAACACTGTTTGAGTGAATTTGCCTTAGAAGGTATTTGGTCCTCATATGGCCATGGAGAGTCTTTCAGAGGTGGCCTGATTTTCTGATTGGCTGCTCTCTGAGGGTGTGCTGAGTGTGCATGTGCTTGTCTTATTTTGTGTGTGTGAGCAAAAGAGGGGTGTGGAAGGAACAGAGAACGCGGAAGACATGACGGGCGGCACGCCCAAGCTGGACATGGACTCAAAGTGGGATGCTTGCTAAGATCTCACCCTGCGCCGCTTCTTCTACTCTTTCCTTGCTGGAGCAGCGTCGGCCCTTTTTTCAGAAGTCCTGTGGCAAGATGGGGAGTGATTGCTTTTAGTGCTGGGATTGGGCTTGGATCTGCATATACAGACTGCTCACACATCATGGGTGGTGCATTACCAAAGTGGCCAGTACCATCTGGAGGCATTTCCCCTTCAGAATCTGCTGTGGCTCCCCATTCAAACCCAGAGATTATAGTGAAAGGCGTGAACTCTTGTACCATGGGCGGCTCGTCATCTAAGACGAATGGGAAATGTCGTTATGATCGGAATTCCCCACTGTCAGGAAGCTTGTCAGATCCAGTTTATGGCATGTCAGAGGATGGGGCTCTGAATGAAGCACTGATCTTGAGGAAGAAATGTGTGCTTGCTAAAGTGTGTGAGTGTGTAGTTGAGTAAGTGAGTCTGAGTAAGTGCAAGTGATAATGCTTGATTGTTAGAGTGCTTGATTGTGAGGGTCTGATTGGTTTGCTTGAATGCGAGTGACTGATCACATGAGCATGTGTGTTTGAGTGCGTGCATGAGTGAAAAGTAGGTGGGTATATGAGTGCGCAAGAGGTAAAGGGAAGAGTGGGAGTAAGAGTGAGTGTGTGAGAGTAAGAGGGCTTGAGAGAGCAATAGTGCGTACGTACAAGTGTGTTTGAAGGTAAATTAGGGGCTCAAGAAATGCAAATCAATTAGGTTGAGGTGAATTGAGCACACCATAAGCATTTGTGGAAATCTTTTCCCTTGGTTTAGAGAATAAACATTTTGGTGCGTTTGCCAGGAATCCCAAGGTGGATAGATTTGAGGATAGTTGTGAAACAAAGTGACATAGTGTAAGAAAATTAGGCAAAATATTGTTGAGCGTATGCAAATTCCCTTGGACTAAGAAGCCTAAACATTTTGGTGTGTTTGCCGGGAACATATGAGCTAGTACATATACAAAGGAAGGATTCCTCGAGGGATAATTATGGGATCCAAGTGATCCAATTGGACCGATTCCGAGGGATTTAAACCAAATAAAGTCTCGGGTAATCATCTTTTCCTGCGACGTTAGAACCGTTTCATTTGGTGCGTGTGCCGGGAATTTATGAACTAGTGCATTGACACAGGAAGAATCCATTGCGAGATAGTTGTGGGCTCTAGGTAATCCAATTGGATCGATTCCGAGGGATTTGAACAAAATAAAGTCTCATATAATCATTTTTTCCTTGGGCTCAAGAGCTAAACATTTTGGTGCGTTTGCCGGGAATCCCAAGGTGGATAGATTTGAGGATAGTTGTGAAACAAAGTGACATAGTGTAAGAAAATTAGGCGAAATATCGTTGAGCGTATGCAAATTCCCTTGGACTAAGAAGCCTAAACATTTTGGTGCGTTTGCCGGGAACATATGAGCTAGTACATATACAAAGGAAGGATTCCTCGAGGGATAATTATGGGATCCAAGTGATCCAATTGGACCGATTCCGAGGGATTTAAACCAAATAAAGTCTCGGATAATCATCTTTTCCTGCGGCGTTAGAACCGTTTCATTTGGTGCGTCTGCCGGGAATTTATGAACTAGTGCATTGACACAGGAAGAATCCATTGCGAGATAGTTGTGGGCTCTAGGTAATCCAATTGGATCGATTCCGAGGGATTTGAACAAAATAAAGTCTCATATAATCATTTTTTCCTTGGGCTCAAGAGCTAAACATTTTGGTGCGTTTGCCGGGAATCCCAAGGTGGATAGATTTGAGGATAGTTGTGAAACAAAGTGACATAGTGTAAGAAAATTATGCGAAATATCGTTGAGCGTATGCAAATTCCCTTGGACTAAGAAGCCTAAACATTTTGGTGCGTTTGCCGGGAACATATGAGCTAGTACATATACAAAGGAAGGATTCCTCGAGGGATAATTATGGGATCCAAGTGATCCAATTGGACCGATTCCGAGGGATTTAAACCAAATAAAGTCTCGGGTAATCATCTTTTCCTGCGGCGTTAGAACCATTTCATTTGGTGCGTCTGCCGGGAATTGGCTTAGCACATCTCATAGAGAGTGCTACGAGTTCGCTTGGTGCCCCAATTGTGTGGCACAACCAAGTCGATCCCAAATCGGCTTTGATCTTCATTAAAGAAATGGCTCAACAAAGGCAAGCCGGTGGTTTTGAGAAGACCAACACGAGGCAAATGAGTTCTCAACAAAATAGGAGATGGATATATTCTCATCCGACCATGAGACATCATGTGAACCGAGGGTGGCGATTTGGCTCGATATCAAATTATGTGAGATGCTGGTGTTGCGAGAAGATTGGGCAAGTCTATCAGTGTCATTATCAGGCCGACGACTATGAAGAAACGTAGAATCAATGTCAAACACTGTTTGAGTGAATTTGCCTTAGAAGGTATTTGGTCCTCATATGGCCATGGAGAGTCTTTCAGAGGTGGCTTGATTTTCTGATTGGCTGCTCTCTGAGGGTGTGCTGAGTGTGCATGTGCTTGTCTTATTTTGTGTGTGTGAGCAAAAGAGGGGTGTGGAAGGAACAGAGAACGCGGAAGACATGACGGGCGGCACGCCCAAGCTGGACATGGACTCAAAGTGGGATGCTTGCTAAGATCTCACCCTGCGCCGCTTCTTCTACTCTTTCCTTGCTGGAGCAGCGTCGGCCCTTTTTTCAGAAGTCCTGTGGCAAGATGGGGAGTGATTGCTTTTAGTGCTGGGATTGGGCTTGGATCTGCATATACAGACTGCTCACACATCATGGGTGGTGCATTACCAAAGTGGCCAGTACCATCTGGAGGCATTTCCCCTTCAGAATCTGCTGTGGCTCCCCATTCAAACCCAGAGATTATAGTGAAAGGCGTGAACTCTTGTACCATGGGCGGCTCGTCATCTAAGACGAATGGGAAATGTCGTTATGATCGGAATTCCCCACTGTCAGGAAGCTTGTCAGATCCAGTTTATGGCATGTCAGAGGATGGGGCTCTGAATGAAGCACTGATCTTGAGGAAGAAATGTGTGCTTGCTAAAGTCTGTGAGTGTGTAGTTGAGTAAGTGAGTCTGAGTAAGTGCAAGTGAGAATGCTTGATTGTTAGAGTGCTTGATTGTGAGGGTCTGATTGGTTTGCTTGAATGCGAGTGACTGATCACATGAGCATGTGTGTTTGAGTGCGTGCATGAGTGAAAGGTAGGTGGATATATGAGTGCGCAAGAGGTAAAGGGAAGAGTGGGAGTAAGAGTGAGCGTGTGAGAGTAAGAGGGCTTGAGAGAGCAATAGTGCGTACGTACAAGTGTGTTTGAAGGTAAATTAGGGGCTCAAGAAATGCAAATCAATTAGGTTGAGGTAAATTGAGCACACCATAAGCATTTGTGGAAATCTTTTCCCTTGGTTTAGAGAATAAACATTTTGGTGCGTTTGCCGGGAATCCCAAGGTGGATAGATTTGAGGATAGTTGTGAAACAAAGTGACATAGTGTAAGAAAATTAGGCGAAATATCGTTGAGCGTATGCAAATTCCCTTGGACTAAGAAGCCTAAACATTTTGGTGCGTTTGCCGGGAACATATGAGCTAGTACATATACAAAGGAAGGATTCCTCGAGGGATAATTATGGGATCCAAGTGATCCAATTGGACCGATTCCGAGGGATTTAAACCAAATAAAGTCTTGGGTAATCATCTTTTCCTGCGGCGTTAGAACCGTTTCATTTGGTGCGTCTGCCGGGAATTTATGAACTAGTGCATTGACACACGAAGAATCCATTGCGAGATAGTTGTGAGCTCTAGGTAATCCAATTGGATCGATTCCGAGGGATTTGAACAAAATAAAGTCTCATATAATCATTTTTTCCTTGGGCTCAAGAGCTAAACATTTTGGTGCGTTTGCCGGGAACCATATGAGCTAGTGCATAGCCATAAGAAGAATCCATAGGCGTTTGCCGGGAACATATGAGCTAGTACATATACAAAGGAAGGATTCCTCGAGGGATAATTATGGGATCCAAGTGATCCAATTGGACCGATTCCGAGGGATTTAAACCAAATAAAGTCTCGGGTAATCATCTTTTCCTGCGGCGTTAGAACCGTTTCATTTGGTGCGTCTGCCGGGAATTTATGAACTAGTACATTGACACAGGAAGAATCCATTGCGAGATAGTTGTGGGCTCTAGGTAATCCAATTGGATCGATTCCGAGGGATTTGAACAAAATAAAGTCTCATATAATCATTTTTTCCTTGGGCTAAAGAGCTAAACATTTTGGTGCGTTTGCTGGGAATCCCAAGGTGGATAGATTTGAGGATAGTTGTGAAACAAAGTGACATAGTGTAAGAAAATTAGGCGAAATATCGTTGAGCGTATGCAAATTCCCTTGGACTAAGAAGCCTAAACATTTTGGTGCGTTTGCCGGGAACCATATGAGCTAGTGCATAGCCATAAGAAGAATCCATTGCGAGATAATTGTGGGCTCTAGGTAATCCAATTGGATCGATTCCGAGGGATTTGAACAAAATAAAGTCTCATATAATCATTTTTTCCTTGGGCTCAAGAGCTAAACATTTTGGTGCGTTTGCCGGGAATCCCAAGGTGGATAGATTTGAGGATAGTTGTGAAACAAAGTGACATAGTGTAAGAAAATTAGGCAAAATATCATTGAGCGTATGCAAATTCCCTTGGACTAAGAAGCCTAAACATTTTGGTGCGTTTGCTGGGAACATATGAGGTAGTACATATACAAAGGAAGGATTCCTCGAGGGATAATTATGGGATCCAAGTGATCCAATTGGACCGATTCCGAGGGATTTAAACCAAATAAAGTCTCGGGTAATCATCTTTTCCTGCGACGTTAGAACCGTTTCATTTGGTGCGTCTGTCGGGAATTGTCTTAGCACATCTCATAGAGAGTGCTACGAGTTCGCTTGGTGCCCCAATTGTGTGGCACAACCAAGTCGATCCCAAATCTGCTTTGATCTTCATTAAAGAAATGGCTCAACAAAGGCAAGCCGGTGGTTTTGAGAAGACCAACACGAGGCAAATGAGTTCTCAACAAAATAGGAGATGGATATATTCTCATCCGACCATGAGACATCATGTGAACCGAGGGTGGCGATTTAGCCCGATATCAAATTATGTGAGATGCTGTTGTTGCGAGCAGATTGGGCATATAGCCAAATATTGCCCTCGTGTATGCTCCCCGTTGGATTTTGTCCCCACATGTACGGACTGTGGGAGAAAGAGACTATGCGAGCACGTGTGTGGCTCAAAAGAGGTGACTGGCATAAAGGTCGCAACGAATCAATCGGATAGGTGTTTATCCTCTTTGTATGTGGAAGTCGACATGAGTGGAGCTGCCACGTCGATGGAGACCACAAGAGTGAATGGGGACATAGATAGGGAATCCGAGAATCAAGCCTTGATGGACCTCGTAAAGAGCTTGGAATGTCAAGTCAATTTGCTTCGGGTAGAGCGGGATAGCGAGAGGACCAAGGTAGAGAAGCTTGAGGAAAGTCAAGCGAGGTTAGGAGAGGTCGTCGCAAAGTGTGTAGAACAGTTGCAAGATGTGGAGAATAGAAACAAAGAGTTGAAAGCGAACAAGAGCTTGAGGGAAGGCCTTGCGAGGTCTGAGCATGAGAACGTGATCTTAGACCTAAGAACCGGCTTGATGATAGCCGATTGCCATAGCGTTGGAATCAAGGAGGGTTCCCCTAAATATGATGATAACCTTGCATAGAGAGTCGACCGAATGGAAAGGGAAATCAAGAAATTGCAAGAGACGACGGGTAGATATGATTACCAAGCAGGTAAGATGGCGGAAGAGTTCTACATGAAGTTAGAAAGAATGGAAAGTGCGCAAGCAGAGAGTGATGAGAAAATGAGACAATTAGAGAAGGAAAATGAGAGGTTGACTGGTAAGCTAGGAGAATGGATGAGTGAGAGAGACGACGAGAGACGGAAATGTGTAGAAGGAGACCAAAAAGTAGGGAAAATGGAAGAAGAATTGAAAGCGATATTGGGAAAGTTAGATGCATTAGGAGTTGGGTTCGAGGGGACAGAGAAGTTGGCGAAGAAGGTGGACGAACTGGAATCAGAAAATGAAAGTAGAATCTGGGAGGAGAGGTTGATTCGAGAAGAGGTTTAAAAGTTGTCTGGCCAAGTCGAGAGGAGCGAGGAGGTTCCTTTGGAAATAGAAAGAAAGATGAGCCATTTAGAAGAGGAGAAGAAGAAAATGTGGGTTCGGTTCCATCAAGTGGATGATGAGATTTTTTGACTCCAAGGCAGTGATGAGAGAAATGAAGGAGGGATGAGGGACTTAGCAGTGAAGCTTGAGACATTGAGGAGTGTAGTAATCAATGGTGGCCTTCCAGACCGTATCGCCTGGCTAGAGGACAATATCAGCAAGCTGTCGAATCATGTGGAATCTCTGCGAGGCAGAGGATGGAGATGAAAAAGAAAAAGATGATATGATGGATGCCGGTTAGGACGGCTTGAGTTTGATTAGGGTTTGCTTTGCGGATTGCGAGTCAGAGATATGAGGACGGATGGACCCAGTCTGTGGTACACTTAGGAACCCAAGTGACACTTTTTGAGGTTTCAGGCCGACAAGGTGGTTAGTATGTGTGGGTCTTGCGAGGACGGGTTGACCATGGCATTAGTGGCTGGATTTTGGCTTGAGTGGCAGCAGAGAGGAGATATGTCTCATTGGGATGTCCACGGGGGGATATATGTGTGTGTGTCGTGATTGGTTGGGTTGGGAAAAAGTCCTTTCTTTTGTCTCCTAATTCTTGAGATGCGGGAATGAAAAAATATGAGAAAAAAATTATGTTTGTGTATGTGTGAGTGTGGCTACGCGCCTATGTGGGCCGATAGGTGGGTGGACCCACTTTGGCCGGGTGGTCAAAGCCACGAACCGACGTCGGTTTCGCATAGGGCTAGCTGTCTGTGTGTCACGCGTTGCGTTGGGTTGGTAGATGGGTGGAACAAACTCGATCGGGTGGTCGAGTCCACGAGTCGCATCCAACTTCAGCGTAGGCCGGCAAGTGTGAGTAAATATGTGAAAAAAAAAATGATGAAAAAAGAGAGAAAAAATTGTGGAAAAAATGAATGAGAAGAATTCCTTGCTCGAGGGGTGTTGCTCTAGCACAATGGTAAATACCACGTTAAGAAGCGTCACCTCCTTAATGTCAATCCGTGGGAGAGGTAGGAGTGATATGAAGATCGTGAACGTGAGATGATGTGAGAGTGAAGGTGAGAAGCACAAAGATGCACACACACATACACACACACAATGAAGAGACAAGCAAGACACAATGGAAGGTGGGAAATTAGTTCTATTACTCAAGAATGCTCTTACAAGCTCAAACTAGCTCTAAGCTCACACTATCCAACATGAACCAACCTCAAAAATGAGCTCTCTAGCTCTTTTTATAGTTTCTAGACTAGTTTTGACCGGTTTCACATCTAGTGACCGGCCTAGTTAAAAAATAGGTCCTAGAGGCTATTTGGAAGGGTAAACGATGTCTAAAAATAACGAAATTTGGTACGAGCATTCTACCTAAGCTCCTCAAGTTCGAGGACTCCTCGGCTTGCACAAAATGGAGCTATGAATTACAAAATGGGGTTTTGTCTATATTACATATGTTACAAGAGTGATGAAAATCACTGTTGGATATTGGAAGAGGTAATAAAAACATAATTGTTTGAAAAAATGATCCGACTGGCTCCCTGCTCCGTCTTTACATGCTTCCATGTCGTCTGTGCCCCTGACTGTGCCTCTGACTGCTTCCAACACCCCCCTCCCTCTCGCTTCTGTCGTCCTCGACAGAACCTTGTTGTGCGGTCTGCCGGATGTAGTTTTGTAGGAGGTCGTGAGCGAGGGTGTGCTCAGATACTCGAATGCCTCGGGCCAGATCAGCCTCGAGCTTCTCCCAGTCGATCGGTTGCGGTTCGTCGGGTGGCGGGAGTTGATAATGCGTGGAATAAACCATTCGCTCACAGGCAAAAAGTTGCAATAAATGTGTGGTCCTGCTGATGAATACCTCGGAATGGTATTCCCAAAACCCGGTGGTGAACATCTCCTCAAAGGTTTGTTTGTAGCATGCCGGGAGGTATTTTATCCTACAGTGCCAGGCATAACACACCCGGAGCGATGGCGTTGTGCTCATGTCATATACTAGATCAAAGTTACCATGCTCAAATCCCTGGGTGTTTACATGCCGTGCCTTGACGCGTCGGAAGACTTTAAATATCATTTGCATCATGTCAAAAATTTTGACAGTCATATGCGCTGCAATATCGACCATATGCTTCAGGCGAGGGAGCCAGTGACGGATTGTGGCCATCATATAGCCAACAGTGGGCAACTAGGTAGGTGGCTTGAAGTAGGGGTAATTCAGCCAATCCTGACACTGCCTGTTATTTTGTACTTTGATAGCGAATGCAGTCCAGGAGCGGCGTCGTGGTACTGGTCCCCAGCAAGGATTATACTTTAAATGTAAGGGCGCTTTCACCCATGTGCTCATCATTTCAGGGTACTCCTGTAAAAGACGTGTGCGCCAATCTGGTTGATAAATAGTGCCTTGTTGCGCATCCAGTGGCAAGTCTTCAGGCTCGAACTGGGTTGCATGTGATGGCTTCTTGCCAGTTCGCTTTTCTATGGCCAGCTGGTATTCGGCCATTAGCATGAAGTAAGGTTTGTATTCAAGCTCATGCCCGGATATGTACCTGCGTGGGGCCAATTGAGCAAAGTAGGGAGATTGCAAAATTCGTTCTTCGATCATGGCCATAGCATGTAGCTGGGCCCCGACTCTAGCTGAGTGTGTTGTTCCAATCTCCTCCACAGTCTTCATCCATGCGGGGGTCGGAAGTTCATAGGTCATCTGGCCTTCGGCCGCGACTTGTCCGCCTGGGATGGGTATTGGCTCGTATGCTTCTTCAAACGTTTCCTCCACCGGAATGGTTATGTTTTCGTCGTCAGCTGGGATCTCCGGTGGGGAATCAGGCCGTGGTGGTGCTTCGTATACATCTATGCGTGATTGGAGAGTGGTTACCTGGGCCCGTAATGCGTTGAGTTCCTCTATGAGTTCAGGAGAGGGGTCCACAGGTTCTGGTACTTCTACTGCCACTGGTAGTTGTTGTGGTGCCGGTTCTCTGAGCTGTAGTAACTTGTGATCTTCTTTTAGCTTCTGATGTTCTCCGTTCATTCGATCATAGTCCTCTAGCAATCGAACATGGTCATCTAGCAACATCCGCATCGATTCAGATGGGATTGCCTTGAATCTGCTAGGACTTAATGGTTGTTCTGGATGATCTAATGCCGCTTCCAAATTTTCTCTATTCTGCGCTTGGAGTCTCACGTTCTCCTCCTGGGCTGCGGTTAGGTGCCTCCTGAGTAGACCCATATTTCTTGTCAGGGTCGCGTTTCTAATTGTTTGGGCTCGAAGCAGGTTGTCCAGATCAGCAGTGGCTTCTTTTGTCTTCTCTTCACATTCTAGCTCTAGCTTATGATATGCCTCTCTTAGTTCTTGGTGTCGCGTATTTAACGAGGCATTCTCGATCGATAATGAATTAAGCTGCGACTGTAATTCATTTGTCGTCCTCTGCAGCTGTTGATAGTTGTTGCCAAGAGATGCAAACTCATCTCGTACTTGTGTCATGCATGTGAACATTTGTTGAAGTGCAGTGTCTATGGTGGGCGATAATAGTAATGAAGTGTTAAGTGAGGATGCAGTGGAAGTAGATGCAACGGGAATGGGGAATGGGGTTGGGAAGGTGGATGCAGTGGTGATCGTGGAAAATTGTGACGTACCTAAATATGATGGTGCTGTGAGTGGAGTGGGTGCTGGTGCGGTGGGTGGTGATATGTCCATGTCATTGGACGTGTCAAGTGCGGTGACTGTGAAAAGCGGTGTGTAAGTGGGTGGTTGTGTAGGTGTGAAGACGGGATTTACAAATGTAGAGTAATTTACAGGGGGAATGGCTGGAGCAGCTTGGTGAAAAGGGGAAATAGGGGCTATGGTGGGTTGAGGAGGTGAAACTGGTGAGAAGGTTAGTGGGGTTAGAAAGGTGAAAGGGTGTCTTAAAGGTGGGGGAAAAGCTGGGAAGGATGAAGGGGTTAACATGTAGACGCGGAGGGTTGGGTGTGGGCATGGTGGCATGAATGGGCAGGGCAAAGGGTGTGGCTATGTTGCCGTGGACTAGTGTGGATGTGGGAGGAGCAGGTGGGTGTGCGGGGGATACAGGATGGGTTGGTGAAACATGAGGTGAGAGAGGAGTAGATGGTGTGGATGTTATTTCAAGGATAGTGGTAGTATGTACAACGGTAGTATGTGGTGGGGAGTCGACTAGGATGGCTTCTTCGGTGAAGGATCTTTCCGGCCGTAGGCGTGCATCTTGTGCCTGGTGGGATGATTGAGCACCTACCGGAACTCGAATATATTCACCAGGCTTCGATAGCAGTCGAACTCTGCGAGGGTCGTATTGGGGGAGTGGCTTCCTTTGTAAATACCTCAGTGCTTCGACCGGGCCGATGGATTGGACCAGTTCTCTGAACCCTCTGATGTAGACTTCTTCAAACCCTCCGGAGACTAGTTCTTGTTCGATTAGGGCCTGGCTCTCTGCTTCAGTCAATTTCTTCCGTGCCCATACTTTCTCCATCGTACGATATAATTTCTTGATTGCCAGCGTGTAAGCTGCTGCTTCGAAAGTCTCCTCTTCGTGCGTGCTGGTGTCACCGTGCGCATCGGTTTGTTGGCCTTGGCCGTCTGTCTATCCTTGTTCTTGGGAATCATGCGTGCCCTGGCTGGCTTCATCGTCACCTTCTTCGTCATTTGTGGCTGTTCGTTCATCATCGGAGCTAGACACAACTTGTCCCTGTGGCAGATCCCGCGGTGTGGTAGGGTAACTGGGGCGTTCATATTCTTGGGAGAACATCTGTGCCTCTGAAAACTGGAATTCATTTGAGAATGCATCAGGCATTTCAAAATCGAATGTTGTGTTTATTGGTTCTGCCTCCATGTGTGGTATTGGGAAAGAAAAGGAGTCCGCACCAATAGTGGTGGGAGCTTCTGCTGTCGTGGTGGTGGGTTCTGTGGTTGCAGCTGCCTGAGGTGCAGCGATATTAGTAGTGCCCTCCGTGACCACTAGTTTAGACAACCTTATGCGAATAGGTTGCACTGTGGGAGCGGCTTCTGTCGGTGATCGCTCTGGAGAGGGTTGTGGTGATGGTGACTCTGGCACTTGAAGACAAGGAATAGTGCCTCTCATGCGCTTACCTGCCCGTGTTCTACTGGGCTTCCTGGCTTTCTTCGTCGGTCCTTTGAATGCTTTCAGCTCTTCTCCTGTTAATGCACGTTCAATTGGCAAATCATAGGCCAAGCACATATAAACAATTCTTGTGAGCGCACAACATCCATTAAGCACTTTCTTGCGTTCCCATCTGTGTTGTGCCAAATACATTTGATCGATGATCCAGCTTGCCAGATCAACCGTCTGAGGTCCCGTACAAGCCAAATACAATCCAAACCATATTCTTTTGTGTGGCATGGTAAATCTGTCCTGAGCGGGGAATGCGAAGTGTTGCATGCATATCCGTAGCGGCTTTGACAGCTCAGGTGTAATTGCTGAGATCTCCTCCCACTTCGTGACATCCCCACGTTTCATAGGGTCGGGAACTAATCTTTCTCGATCTGTGGGCGTGTGGGTGCCATGAATTTTGATGGCAGCTCTGATTAAATCCTTTGAGAGGTAAAACCTTTTGTAAGGTGGATCATCCACTAAAGAGGGCAAAATAAAAGTTCCTGGGATATCCTTATTCTCTGAGGCCAGCAAAGTAGTGATTAAATAATAACACCTGTAAAAGTCAGGTTTGGGCAGAGGATCACTGAAATACTCCGTGAAGCCTGCTCTGGCCCAAACGTGAGTTAGGTCCTAGGTGTTCTGTAGGTCTTCGAACTCTCTGGAGAAGAATTGGTATTTTCCCCACGTGCGGTCATCAAATGTCAAAGTAGATTCAAATATGAAATCCGCGTCCGCTAAGGGTCCTGCAAGTCCCTGAAACCAATGAGAGTTACGGTGTATCTTTTCTGTGTAGCCCATAGGTGGGTTGTCGATAGGCATGGGCCCTGGAAATCCTTGGAATTCTGGCGGTGGAGCAGTCGGGTGGGATTCTGCTCGTAACACGTTGAGGGGCACTGCAGCTACACTGGGGCCTGCTCCTGATGGTCCTTCGTCGGTTTGCATGGTGACTGATGCGCTAATGAGAAAGATCTGCTACAAAAGATTAACACATTAGCATGGAAATTAATTATGATCCCATTAAAGTGAGACCGCAATCCCTTTCCATAACTGATGCGTAACCCGTGTAGCCAAGTGCTGTGATGTGATGGATGCAATGCTTCTTGCAGCACTAGTGCAGGTCTCTAGACACCTACACGTTTCAGATGATGCATACGTTCCTTGATGAGATGAGATTATGAGTGACGTGTGATGATGGTGGGTGAATTTATACAAGGTTTAAAGGTTAGTGATTTATTACAAGGTTGTAGGTTAGTCGGGGGGGTAGTTTTGTCAGACATGGGGTTAGGGGAAGACGATTGGACACGCTGCGGTATCCATTTCCTAAGAGTCTTTGAGTGGGTGGTGGGTTTCTGTTGAGGGGCAAAAGGTAGTATCGGGTGTGGTGGTATTGAGGGATGGAAAGATTTGTGAGGGGTATATATTACACGGCTTAAGGGTTGAGCTATGATACATGGTTTGGGTACCCAAATCTGCGTGGGTGTGGGTCTATGGGTAAGGTATTTCTTGGCGATCCAAATTTGTCGAATGCTCGGACCTGTAGAAGAAGGTCGAGGGGATGGTGGATACTGATTCTGTTTCTGCCTTGCCTTTTTCTTGTCGATCTCTGCTTGGTTGGAGTTCTTCGGTGCTTTTTGTCCTTTTGGCACCCATATTTGTCTGGTGCCGCTTGCTTTGGGTGGCCTAGACTGCCTTCCGTGTTGTGTCTTCTGATACTGCCATCGGTCTGGGTTCCTTTGTCGTGGTTGAGGTGGGTCTGGGTTCCTTTGTCGTGGTTGAGGTGGAGAGGTCGGATGGACGCTCTGCTTTGGAAAAGAAGGGAGATCCAACACTTGCGTGACCTGCCCATTAGGAAGTGATGCGTTCTTTAACTTTAATCTAGGCCAGTCCGCAACAAGTTTGGAAGGATGAGCACCGCAGGGTGTCGTGCTCATTTGGCCGCTGATGCAACCCACCTGACCGCTGATTGTGTCCATCTGCCCTTGCGGTTGGGTAACTGCCTCTTCTAGTTTGCAGGAAGTCCCAGGGAAGATCTCCTGTCGTCCTTCTGATTGACAACTGTCTATAGCCAAGCCCGAGTGGGTTGGTGTAGACGTAACGTGACTGGTCTGCTTAAAGATCTTCCGGTCTTCCGTCGCATGCATTTCATAGGGTCTAGGGTCACAACCGTCAGGCGGCATGCCGTTAGGGAAGTCAAGCGGTATCACTCGCTTCTGCTCTAAGGTTCCAATTTGTAAGGAGCCTTGTCTAAGATTTAGGTCCACTGAGTGATCGTATAGCCAATCTTGGCCAAGGATTAGGGGTTCTATCAGGTCGTCATCATGGCACACTAGTAGCTTCGCTGTCATGGTCACATCCTTAATGAGGATAGGAAGGTCCACCTCACCCATGCAAGGGGTTTCCATGCCTCCTAGGCCTATGAGGTATGCCTCAAGTGGCCGCATTTCTATTCCTGAATCCTTATAGTGGGACCATCTAATCGCACTAGTCACAGCACCTGAGTCAATTAAAGCCCTGAGTTCTTGGCAAGGATTGCCGTGCTCTAGCCTAACTGTAATGAATGGTCTCCTGTCCACTATGCTAGGATGAGTGGTTGACTTTACTTGACACATGGCCATGGGATATCTGGGTGATGTTTCCAGATGGTTATAATGTTCTCTCCCTAGTCCTTGTCTTCTTAGCTTCATGCGCTTAATGCGTTCTATGGCTTCTGCCTGAGCTTCAGCTCGTATTCTGTTTTCTTCCTCCTTACGCTTCTTTGCCAACGTGAGTCGTCTAAGCATATCCTCAGTAAGAGGTTCCTGATATAGCTTGAATCTACAGCCACTAATGTAATTAGGCATTATATCTCCTTCTAAGGTGGCTAACTGTACTGCTCCACTAGTCGAAAGTCTGTTAATGATCATAGGTCCATAACCTCGCTTTTCTAACTTCCGTGCGTGCTGTTTCAGCGTATACACTAGAACTAAATCTCCTTCTTTTAGGCCTTTATCTTTCACATGTGCATCAAAATATGCTTTCTGCCGCTTCTTCGCTGCATATATTCCTGCTGCTGCTTTCAGCCTGGTTTCTCCTAATCGTTCCAAGTCCATTATTCTCGCTGATAATTCATGGCCGGCCAACTGATGTTCCTGTGCAACCTTAAGTGTCGGTATCAAGAAGTCCAAAGGAAGCACAACATTCTGACCAAAAACCATCTGAAAGGGAGTTGCATTGAGTACGGTCTTGTAGGCCACTCGATATGCCCAGCTGTTTGTCCCAATCTGAACGTTTGTTGTTCACGAGTTTCGTCAGTACGTTACAAAGTATCTTGTTAGTGCTTTCAGCCTGACCATTGGCCTGAGGATGATATGGTGTAGATTTCTTGTGAATCACCATAAAATCCTGTAACAAATATTCAATGACTTGGTTTAGAAAGTGAGTGCCTCAATCGCTCACTAACTCTATAGGCAATCCATATCTTGTAAAGACATTTTCAAATAAGAATTTTGCAGTCGTGTGAGCATCATTCTTTTTTGTGGCTTTTGCCTCTACCCATTTGGTTAGATAATCTGTGGCAACAATAATGTATTCCGCATGTGTACCCTTTGCAGGGGGGTTAATGGGTCCTACAAAGTCTATACCCCACTTTGAAAATGCACGTCCGTCCATCATGGGTTTCAATGGCATTTCATCTGTGCGAGTAGGAAACTGAGTTCTTTGGCACACATCACATCTCTTTACATAGGTATGAGCATCCATGTGAAGAGTGGGCCACCATAATCCTGCAAAGAGAATGGCTTTGACTATCCTATCGGGTCCAAAATGACCTCTTGCAACACCTTGGTGTGCAGTCTCTAGTATGCTCAGATAATCGCTCTCATGAACACATTGTCTTAAATATCCATCTCGTCCTCTTTTGTATAAATTATCGCCAATAAGTGAGTAGTCTTGAGCTTCCTGCTCTAGACTGCGTTGTCGAGCTAAGGTCATGCCTTGAGGGAATGTGTTCGTCCTCAAGTATGTCACTAAAGGTTCACTCCAGTCTGGTGTGAGAGACACGTGATATAGTGTAGCATGTTCTACTGGTGGTCTTTCGCAACAAACATGGCATTCCTTACACAACTTGTAGACATCTGCTTCCATAGTAGGCCAATATACTCCTAATCTATGCAGAGTCTGTAATGTTCGATGTTTTGAATGATGTTGCTTTAGTGCACCTATGTGTGCTAATTGCAACCAATTCGCATGCTCTGATTCATCTACACAACAAGCAAGAATCTTTTGATTATCCTGTTTATATATGCTTCCTGCCATTATTTGGTACCTCTAAGACTTGGTAATCTCTCCTTCTCTGATCTTTATCCTAGGATTCTTGGGTCCGTATGTCAGAATAGGGACTATAGGCTTAGCCCATTCTGGTGCTATCTCAAGGTTAAACAAGTATGCATCTGGTAATTCATCAGCTATTCCTTGAGGAGCTTCTCCTGAGGTTAATCTTGAGAGGTGGTCAGCTCTAAGATGTGTCTTTCCTTTCCTGACTACTACTTCAAAATCATACTCCATGAGTAATAGAAACCAGCGTATTAATCGTCCGGTGTTACATGGTTTGTTGACTAAGTATAATAGGGCTTGATGATCTGTAAAGAACTTGAATTTGTTGGCCAACAAGTAGTGCCTAAACTTCTTTACAACGTAGATCATCCCTAATCCTTCTCGTTCCGTCGTGGTGTAATTTCTTTCTGCTGCGTTCAATTGTCTGCTAGCGTAGGCTATGGGGAGATCTATGTTACCTTCATTCGTGGGTTGTGCTAACACACATCCTATGGCATAATTGGATGCATCCACATGTACATGGAATGGCTTACTCCAATCTGGGGTTGTCAGTATAGGTGCTGAGCACAAGCGTCGTTTAAGTTCATTGAATGAATTTTCACATTCATCTGTCCATTCAAAGTTGGTTAAAAGAGAGCACAAAGGCTTGGCTATGATTGCATACATGTGTATGAATCTCCTATAATATCCGCAATGGCCCATAAATGCCTGTACCTCTTTCACATTAGTTGGTCTAGGTAATTCTGCAATTACCTTCACCTTTTCCTCGTCCGTAGAGATTCCATTTTTTGACACAATGTGTCCTAGAATTTTGCCTTGTCTGACCATGAAAACGCATTTTTCTGGGTTCAAACAAACCTGATATTCTCGACATTTGTCAAATATTTGTCTTAACTCTGGGATATGTGTCTGTCTTACATTTGAATGAGCACATATGTCATCGACATAAACTTCCAAGCTCTTGCGTAAGAATTCCTTGAAAACATGACACATGAGTCGCTGGAAAGTGGCAGGTGCATTTGTTAAGCCAAACGACATTACACGAAATGCAAATATGCCCCATTCAGTGGCAAAAGCCGTCTTGTGTTGGTCTTCTGGAGCAATGGCTACTTGATTGTAGCCTGAAAATCCATCAAGAAAGCTGTAAACTTCCTTGCCCGCAACTCTTTCCAAAAGGTGTTCCGTGATAGGAAGAGGATAACTATCTCTAATCGTGGCGGCATTAACTTTTTTAAGGTTAATACACACACGCAATTTTCCATTCTTCTTGGGCACTACCACAATGGGGGATACCCATTCGGTATGTTCAATTTCGTAAATGAATCCTGCTTCTATCAAGCGATCTATCTCCTCTTTAATCTTTGCAGCGTAGTTATCATTATACGTGTACGGTTTTTGTTTTGTCGGTTTTGCATCTGGAGTCATAGGGATTCTATGAGAACATATATCTGGATCTACTCCTTTCAAATCTTTGTAACTCCAAGCAAAAACATCTCTATATTCGCGCAATAGGGCAACTAACTCTTCTTCTTCTTCAGTCGTCAAATCATGCCCTATGTATGTGCATTTTTCTTCTTCTCCTTCTATGGCAACTATTACTTTCTTGGTTTTCTCTCGGTTATCATATACTTGTCCATCATTCACTTTTCTATTAGGCATTCGTACCATGATTCTTCTATCTTCAATTTCATATTTCTTGAAGTTCTCGGGTACTTCAAACAAAGATTCTTCTTTTTCTGACATGGTTTCTTTCTTCTTTCTCTTCTTGCCTTCACTCTTATCAGTCACTTCTGTGGCTAACCTTACCTCGTTCGTAATTTCCTCGTGTCTCTGAGTGTGAGTCTCTACTTCGTAGAAATATTCTTCCTCTGATGCAAAGGGTGGGTCCATGATAATTGATTCTAAATCAAAATCGCTTGCATCCTCAAATGCATCAGTGTCTGGTTCACACTCTTCTAAAATTGCATCGCCCATGATTGGCTTTATCGTGAAAACTGAAATGTCATAGCCATCCTCGTCACAGTGGGGTGTCCATTGTTCTTCATTGATGGCTACATCCATGGTTGCTAGTATTTCTGCCCAACCATGGGGTTCAAACTCTTCGTCTGGGAACACTACAGGTGCATATGCTGGATCTTGAAGGGTTCGTGAATGTTGTTCCGCACCTAAGGTTCTTGCTTCTAATCGTTCTTCCTCTTGTTTGGCTACTTTACACATCCATAGATGGGTATCCTCATGCAACCAAGAAGGATCTGATTCTAATGAGTGCACGGATTCCGTCTCTGCTGGTGTCTTATGGATGGTATTCCATTGTATTGGGGGTACATCTCTGTGTGAATAGTCTTTAAGATTGACTTTAGTAGTCACTCCTAAATGTTGCAAGTACAACGAATTAGTTCCCCAATCTTGTACAATTTGCAACTGACGCATGAATGGTCGTCCCAATATCATCTCATAAGCACGGTTTTTCGCAAAGTCACAAATGGCAAAGGTATGCTCAAATTCTACACCACAAGTGGTGAGAGATATGCCTTCTAGTAAGCCTAATGGTTTTTCTATGTGTCCATCGGCCATTTGTAGCTTCATCCTGGTGGGTCTGAGGGCTGGCTTACCCCAACGTTTCCACAAAGCGGTGGTAGCGATGGCTACTCCGGCTCCTGAATCTAAGATGGCTTTTTTGGTGTAGCCCTGATGGGTTATTGGAAGATATGTGTTACCTTCCTCTCCTTCGCTTGCGTCTCCAATCTTTTCCACGGGTATCTCTGGTACCTTCTTATGTGATCCTATCTGAGAGGGTGTGGTAGCAAGCTCAGGGAATTGATTTGCTACATGCTTCCACAATTCTGGTTTTACCTTTAACAATTCCTCCAGAGTGAGATTACACTGTACTTTCGTGTTCTTGATCACTTCCGTGTTTCTAGGGATCACTGATTCTTCATTCCTCACTATTATCGTGGGTGCTCTCATACTAATAGACTTGGCTTCCCAAGGTCCTGTGAACTGAGGTAATTCTTGTAAAGAATTAGATTCAAATCCTGTGGGTTCACTCAGTTGTTCCACCTCTACCTCATCGTATATAGAGGGGATGTCTTGGGGAAATTGTTCCTGCAAGTCGTCTATTTCTCGAATAGGAGGATGAGTTCCTTGTTCTTTTCTCCATTTCTCTTCTTGGATTTCCCTCAAAAATTCATGTGAGTACCTATGTATGGAAGACAAATTGTCTTGACTTTCTGTATTGGGTACTTGAGACAGGGATGGTGCATTCCTTTCCTGTGTCTCTGAGACAATAGGGTTCCTATGCTGATCCTTTTTCTCTTTGCTTTCTATCAAGTGTTCTAGCCTCTCCATTAGTCCTTGAAAGTGTAATTCCGGTTTTGCCATGTTATTCCAATTAAGATATCTAGAGGCTTCAAACAAAGCTTGTGCTAATTCTACCATCTTCATGCACAGTTTAGTTCTCTCAATTTCTAGATCAGCTCGAGGGTAGTTTTTACTCATTTGCGTTACTTGAGGTCCCTCTTTTAATCTAGCCTGATATGCACGAAACATCATGTCTAGATCTTCTGGTATGGGTTCCGCTAAAACTGATCCTGATTTTTGAGCTGGGTCTTCTTGATTCACTTCTCGTGAAGCCAATTCTTGTATTTTGGCTCTAGATTCCCTTAAACTTCCTTCCAACTCACTTATCTTTTTACTCCATTTTCTCTTTATTCTTTCTCTAGAATCTTTCCAAGATTTTGTCTTTTTACTGCTAGATTCTGCAACTTCACTAGTTCCGGCTACTTTCTCTTGATTAAGCTGTTGGTTTCGTAAGAGCGCCTGGGCTCTGGTTATCGCTTGGATAGGCACGTATGTAGGGTTGGATCCATCTGCGTTGTTTACAATACCTATCACATTGATCGGTGTCACATTTGAAGTGTTAACTGGGTTCTTAGGACAATCTTTGATTATGTGCTCTTTGCCACAGTCGGCACAAAAGCCTTGGATGCTATAGTACTGTGATTGCCTTGCTATTGGGGGATGTGGACAATCTTTTATGAAGTGATCTCCTTGGCACCTAAAGCATGGTCCTCTAGGGCCCTGTGGTCTCTGTTGTCTCAGTTGGGGCCGTGGGTTTGGGTTTGCGTACATCACATTAGTATAGTCTGGCTCCCAACTCGGTTCCATTGGTGGACTATCATAATGATATGTCTCCACATGTTCTGGTGACTCCGTGTAATAAGCGGGTGGACTAGTTACATGAGTAGAGTCAAAACTGTTTGAGTTCGAGTCACTTTCTGTGATCAGGGGTGAAGAAGGCACTAAGGCCCTACTTAGGTTCTCTTCAGCAGCAGCGTATTTGACTGAGATGACATTCGCTGGTGGGGGTGGCTGCTGAGCTAAGACGGGTTGAGGTCTCTGTTGAGCCTGGTAAGGGTAGTTCTGAGGAGGCCTATAGTAATAAGGCTGAGCATTGTATTGGCCTTGATACCTACCTGGCTGCGGGTATGCTTGCGGATAGTTCTTTCTCACGGTTTGTTTGTTGTATGGGTAGTCCTGAGCCGTATGATTCGTGTATCTTCTCTCAATTGTACAATATTGGCCACTAAGGTTGGCTTGAGGTTGAGGTGCATTGGGACACACGTTTGCCAAATGATTTCCACCACAAGTGTAACAACGTACATTCGTTGGTAGCTTGGGCACCTGTTTACTAGAAACCCCTAGTTTTTGGGCCACTTTTTCTGCTAGGTCCTCTATCGAATTAGATTTGTGGATGCTAGAGAAGAACAATCTGAGTCTTTATAGACCTTTGAGAGTTCTAACTCATCACCTAGGTTGTCCTCGATGTCTATACATATTCTTACACACTCCTCTAGCGTTCTGGGTTCTTTTAGGTACACATAGGAGCGTAGTTTAGCGCTCAACAAGCCATCTAAAAACAAAGACACTTGCTTAGCTTGTGAGGGTAGCTCTTGCATTGGACATCGTTCGACATATTGTCTGAACCTACGTCCTGCCAGTCTAACTGTTTCCTGAGGGGTCTGTTTAAAGCTATGAATCAACGAAGACGTGTCATGTCTAATCCCACTTTTAGAGAATTCAGTGATGAATGACTCTAAAAAGTGATGGATGTCTCTAAATTGCCTTTGTTGCAATGGTTGGAACCAAGTTAAAGCTGTATTCTTTAACGTTAGTCCAAATGCGTTGTACTGCGTGAACATGTCCTCGACTTGTTCTGCTCTTAGTACTTGCTTGAATTCTGCAACATGGTCATAGGGATCTCCTGTCCCATCAAAGTAATTTTTCATTGATTTTACTAATTGAGTGGGTCTCAATACTCTTGCGTGTTCGCGTGGTCTAGGTAGAGGAAAATCATCTCTACCACCTGGTATTCCATGATCTCTTTGTCTATCCATTCTATTAGTGTTCGAGGTTGTTCTATCTCTCCCTAAGGGGTGATTAAAGCTTACTTCCGGTCTCTCTTTATTTCGTTCTCCGTGATGTCCATGGGCTGAGGATGTTCCTGCCCCTTGTTGACTTGTATTCATGTTCGTTCTAGATGGAGGGAATATCAATTCACCTCTCCATGTGTATGTGTTTTTAGCGCGCTCAGGCACCACAAAGACTCTTTCTGAAGTCTCATCCAGGTATACAACCTTTCCAGGTGTATCTGGGTCCTTGAATTCATAAATTGTAATGATGCCTATCTCACCAGGGTGTTCCTTTCTGTACCTCCAAAAGGCTTCATCTGTCTCTTTATTTACAAACAATTCGGTACTCCTGTTATCTTGAGGGATCCATTCTGGGATGAGTATTCTTGTTAATACGGATTTCCCTCTAGGTGTTCTAGGTTCTTCTAACGGTTCTTTTCCTTGAAATTTCGCTTCCGTCTCTAATTGAATTATGCCAAACTCATTAGTATCGTTTGGCTGCGTACTTAGAACGTACATGGTTCCTTCTTTGTCTATGTAAGCGTCTCTCTCAAATTTCACCACTGGTCTTTCCAATCCAATGGGTTGATCAGGGTTGTGCAGTTGCACCACTTGCCTTTGCAAACCATCCTCATAGATGTGAGCACCTAATCGGTTGGTTCGGAGAAACTCTAATTGTGTTCTATAGGGTCCTTCAGGTTTTTCTAAATATGCTACATTAGACCCTCCTTCTGGTCTGTCTGTGCTAAATGCCATTTCTGATTCGCTAGTCTCTGAGCTCTCGTAGGGGTAATTACTATTCAATTGCTGAGCCCAAGATCGTGCAGTGGTCCTTACACTTGCCTCTGATGATCTAAGGCTTCGTCGGTCCGACTTACCTATGTGTCTCCCTGATCTAAGGTTCATTAATTTTCTTCCTTGCACACTCAGTCACACACTTAGATCGTCAATGGTCCTTTGTTATTACTTTCTTGATTCTTTTTAATTTTCTTTGGATTCTTGTCTTAATTTATGCGTCAGGAATTCGACTTTCCGTTATGATTTTGAGTTCTCGTTCCGTCAGATTTATGTTCTTTCCTTTAGGTTTTCGTCACACACACCTTTACTTGTAGTCTTAAACTTGAAAGAATTAAGTATCTTGAACTTGAGGCGTTCCTATCGACTTAAATCCACAACTACCGTTTAGCCTAAGCTAAGAATTGACTGAGGGGGTTGAGTAATCTTCCAACCTCGAGTCGGCTTTTCTGATTGCTCTGATGCCCTGTTGCCCAAGAAGCCGTGCTTCCCAAGCTCTGCTGTCTTCACTGCCTTGCTTGCTTGCCTTTGATTGTCCTTGCTAGACCTGGAAAAATCCAATATTAGACCAATTCACAGTAGGATGATCAAATGCTTGAGTACATACACCTTTTAAGTCCCTTCCCTTTTTGCCCAAATTTTCAATATGTGCCCCCTGGCTTCCTAGTCCCAAACTAGGTGAACCTCAAAATAATTTATCTAAAAATAGATGTATCCTTTAAGAAAAAAACAGTTGAGGTCACGTAGTACTCGTCGCGAGCTTTCTAACGAGCTATTAAGCTCAAAAAACGGACTTCGGATGAAAAAGTTATGAGCGTTCAGGCCCTGGGGGGTAAAAACTGACAATCAGGTTTTCTTTCAAATGTGAGCTAAGGGGTCTCCTATGAGTCTAATGGTCCAAAAATTTCTCAAAAATAGCCTCAAAATTGGTCAAAAATTGGAGCCCAAAATTTGTGATGGGTGTGCACAATCGCGATGATCTGGGACCGTCGCGATGGTCCGAGCGAACCGTCGCGATGGCGTGGAATTTGGACAATCGCGATGGCACGAAAAAGCGAACCGTCGCGATGGCCCGAAGTGAACGATCGCGATGGCATGAGGTCGAACCGTCGCGATGGCCCGAAAAATGAACCGTCGCGATGGCGTGAAAATGGACCGTCGCGATGGTCCGAAAAATGAACCGTCGCGATGGCGTGATCAGGCGGACAATCGCGATGGCGCGGTCAATGGTCAAAGGTGGACAATCGCGATGGTCCGGGGTGACCCGTCGCGATGGTCACAAGTGCGATGGCGTGAGCCAATCGCGATGGTCCGATTTTGTGCTGTCGCGATGGTCCGAAAAAATGAACCGTCGCGATGGTCTGTCTTGACACGTGGCACTGTCGTGGCGATGGCGTGAGCCAATCGCGATGGTCCGGGGTCAGCTGAACAATCGCGATGGTCCAAGTGGACTGTCGCGATGGCTCAAGTGAACCGTCGCGATGGTCCGAAAAATGAACCGTCGCGATGGTCCGGCCGAGCCGTCGCGATGGCTTGAGCCTATCGCGATGGTGCGACACAATCGCGATGGTTTGAGCCAATCGTGATGGTCCACCAAACTGATGATTTTTGAGATGCGCCTGTGGATTCGTGCAAGCACAAGGGTCGCCTACCTCGTGGTGTGGTCGCCTACCAAAAATTCCGAAGGTTGCAGACCATCGCGATGGTCCGCCACACTCGGCAGATCTTTGACAGAGAGTGAATTTTTACCTTTTCCAAGCTTCTCTGATGCACTGGAGCTCTGTACCTGCAAGAAAACTCAAGAAAACACAAGCGCACACAAGCACAAAAATTCTCTCTCGCTCTCTCGCATGCACAAATGAGGGGAAATGAGGTGAATGGGTGGATATGGTGAATTTTCTGATTTTTTTGGAGATGAAGATGATGATGCGATGATGAAGATGGAGTGTGGGGGAGGTGAAAAACACTAAAAACTAAGTAAAAACAACAACAAAAACTGAAATTTTTACCTTCCAACGCCACTCCTTGCTATACTCTTACCATCACACATTCGTCCTAGACTCAATCCCCGGCAACGGCGCCAAATTTGGTGTTGCTCTAGCACAATGGTAAATACCACGTTAAGAAGCGTCACCTCCTTAATGTCAATCCGTGGGAGAGGTAGGAGTGATATGAAGATCGTGAACGTGAGATGATGTGAGAGTGAAGGTGAGAAGCACAAAGATGCACACACACATACACACACACAATGAAGAGACAAGCAAGACACAATGGAAGGTGGGAAATTAGCTCTATTACTCAAGAATGCTCTTACAAGCTCAAACTAGCTCTAAGCTCACACTATCCAACATGAACCAACCTCAAAAATGAGCTCTCTAGCTCTTTTTATAGTTTCTAGACTAGTTTTGACCGGTTTCACATCTAGTGACCGGCCTAGTTAAAAAATAGGTCCTAGAGGCTATTTGGAAGGGTAAACGATGTCTAAAAATAACGAAATTTGGTACGAGCATTCTACCTAAGCTCCTCAAGCTCGAGGACTCCTCGGCTTGCACAAAATGGAGCTATGAATTACAAAATGGGGTTTTGTCTATATTACATATGTTACAAGAGTGATGAAAATCACTGTTGGATATTTGAAGAGGTAATAAAAACATAATTGTTTGAAAAAATGATCCGACTGGCTCCCTGGTCCGTCTTTACATGCTTCCATGTCGTCTGTGCCTCTGACTGTGCCTCTGACTGCTTCCAACAAGGGGGGACATAAGAGAGGTGAGAGAGCATGATGCTCGGATGGGAATATATGTGTTTGAGTTGTGGGGATTTGGGTTATGTGTGGGCTCCCGATGAAACATGTCAAATTGAAGCTTAAGCTCGGCTAGGGTTTTGGTTGCGATGTGTCGATGGAAAGCTTGGACTTGAGGAATCCAATCGTGCTAGTTGCATTGTTTGTCTGCAAACCTTCCGAAAGTGTTCAGTTTGGCTCTTAGGTGGTGCAATGACTTGCGAAGTTCGGAATCGCGTCGACAATGAGTGATCTTGTTAGAGTGAGCTCGTGTTCTTGAGTGGTCCCTGTCGTGTATCCATCAAGTTAGAGAGCTATGGTGGTGACCTAGCATGGAATTTAGTTGAAAAAAAAAAAACAAAGAGTCGATGGAATGAAAAGCGGGTAGTGAAAACCCTAGGTCAAAGGGGAATGGAAAATGGGCAAGAGGGTCTGAGTGGAAGTGGAAAAGAAATTAAGCAAGAGAACGTATAAACCGAAAGAGTAGCGGAAAGGAATAACGGATGCGGATCTTGCATGAATGTATGTTGTGTGTATGAAAAAGTAGCAGGAAAGCGATACTGAGGCCCAAAAGGATACCAAGAAGAAGAATTGAATGCGGTTTTTACTTGTGTTCACATTGCATGTGAATGGAGAAGAGTGTTGAAAAGGGAATGTGGGGATGCTTTCTGCTTGCATGAGTACATGGTGTGTGCAAAAAGGATGTCAAACATGCATGTGTGATGCGAGATCATGATGTGTGTGCTGAGTATATATGTGTGATGTGGATGATTGTCTTTCCATTTTGGTTGTAGATGTTATTGTGATTTGATGATGAAAAGTTCTAATGTTTTAATGAAGTTTGCAGACAGGTGGACATGGCGGTGAAGATGCGAGAAGATGGACAAAGATGGTAAGTGAAATGATTGGATTTTGGTACTGACCAACGATTGTATGAGGGTGATCGCAGGTGCTACATTGAGGAAGAAGAAAATAGGCATACAAGGTAAAGATTTGTATTTGATTGACTGATGATCCCATGTCGGAACTGGAGTGCAGGTAGCATATCGCTCGTCGAGGACGACTTCGCAATTAAGAAGAGGGGAGTACTTTTTTCAAATTCACTATCCACCTTGGGATTCCCGGCAAACGCACCAAAATGTTTAGCTCTTGAGCCCAAGGAAAAAATGATTATATGAGACTTTATTTTGTTCAAATCCCTCGGAATCGATCCAATTGGATTACCTAGAGCCCACAACTATCTCGCAATGGATTCTTCCTGTGTCAATGCACTAGTTCATAAATTCCCGGCAGACGCACCAAATGAAACGGTTCTAACGCCGCAGGAAAAGATGATTACCCGAGACTTTATTTGGTTTAAATCCCTCGGAATCGGTCCAATCGGATCACTTGGATCCCATAATTATCCCTCGAGGAATCCTTCCTTTGTATATGTACTAGCTCATATGTTCCCGGCAAACGCACCAAAATGTTTAGGCTTCTTAGTCCAAGGGAATTTGCATACGCTCAACGATATTTCGCCTAATTTTCTTACACTATGTCACTTTGTTTCACAACTATCCTCAAATCTATCCACCTTGGGATTCTCGGCAAACGCACCAAAATGTTTAGCTCTTGAGCCCAAGGAAAAAATGATTATATGAGACTTTATTTTGTTCAAATCCCTCGGAATCGATCCAATTGGATTACCTAGAGCCCACAACTATCTCGCAATGGATTCTTCTTGTGTCAATGCACTAGTTCATAAATTCCCGGCAGACGCACCAAATGAAACGGTTCTAACACCGCAGGAAAAGATGATTATCCGAGACTTTATTTGGTTTAAATCCCTCGGAATCGGTCCAATTGGATCACTTGGATCCCATAATTATCCCTCGAGGAATCCTTCCTTTGTATATGTACTAGCTCATATGTTCCCGACAAACGCACCAAAATGTTTAGGCTTCTTAGTCCAAGGGAATTTGCATATGCTCAACGATATTTCGCCTAATTTTCTTACACTATGTCACTTTGTTTCACAACTATCCTCAAATCTATCCACCTTGGGATTCCCGGCAAACGCACCAAAATGTTTAGCTCTTGAGCCCAAGGAAAAAATGATTATATGAGACTTTATTGTGTTCAAATCCCTCGGGATCGATCCAATTGGATTACCTAGAGCCCACAAGTATCTCGCAATGGATTCTTCCTGTGTCAATGCACTAGTTCATAAATTCCCGGCAGACGCACCAAATGAAACGGTTCTAACGCCGCAGGAAAAGATGATTACCCGAGACTTTATTTGGTTTAAATCCCTTGGAATCGGTCCAATTGGATCACTTGGATCCCATAATTATCCCTCGAGGAATCCTTCCTTTGTATATGTACTAGCTCATATGTTCCCGGCAAACGCACCAAAATGTTTAGGCTTCTTAGTCCAAGGGAATTTGCATACGCTCAACGATATTTCGCCTAATTTTCTTACACTATGTCACTTTGTTTCACAACTATCCTCAAATCTATCCACCTTGGGATTCCCGGCAAACGCACCAAAATGTTTATTCTCTAAACCAAGGGAAAAGATTTCCACAAATGCTTATGGTGTGCTCAATTCACCTCAACCTAATTGATTTGCATTTCTTGAGCCCCTAATTTACCTTCAAACACACTTGTACGTACGCACTATTGCTCTCTCAAGCCCTCTTACTCTCACACACTCACTCTTACTCCCACTCTTCCCTTTACCTCTTGCGCACTCATATACCCACCTACCTTTCACTCATGCACGCACTCAAACACACATGCTCATGTGATCAGTCACTCGCATTCAAGCAAACCAATCAGACCCTCACAATCAAGCACTCTAACAATCAAGCATTATCACTTGCACTTACTCAGACTCACTTACTCAACTACACACTCACACACTTTAGCAAGCACACATTTCTTCCTCAAGATCAGTGCTTCATTCAGAGCCCCATCCTCTGACATGCCATAAACTGGATCTGACAAGCTTCCTGACAGTGGGGAATTCCGATCATAACAACATTTCCCATTCGTCTTAGATGACGAGCCGCCCATGGTACAAGAGTTCACGCCTTTCACTATAATCTCTGGGTTTGAATGGGGAGCCACAGCAGATTCTGAAGGGGAAATGCCTCCAGATGGTACTGGCCACTTTGGTAATGCACCACCCATGATGTGTGAGCAGTCTGTATATGCAGATCCAAGCCCAATCCCAGCACTAAAAGCAATCACTCCCCATCTTGCCACAGGACTTCTGAAAAAAGGGCCGACGCTGGTCCAGCAAGGAAAGAGTAGAAGAAGCGGCGCAGGGTGAGATCTTAGCAAGCATCCCACTTTGAGTCCATGTCCAGCTTGGGCGTGCCGCCCGTCATGTCTTCCGCGTTCTCTGTTCCTTCCACACCCCTCTTTTGCTCACACACACAAAATAAGACAAGCACATGCACACTCAGCACACCCTCAGAGAGCAGCCAATCAGAAAATCAGGCCACCTCTGAAAGACTCTCCATGGCCATATGAGGACCAAATACCTTCTAAGGCAAATTCACTCAAACAGTGTTTGACATTGATTCTACGTTTCTTCATGGTCGTCGGCCTGATAATGACACTGATAGACTTGCACGAGATAAGAGGCATGGTTGCGCACCTTTGTTGCATAAGGTCTCCAGTCAGTACTGGATATCTGGAAAGAACAGGACTTGAGAAAAAATAACCATGCTTCTAATCCTCCTCGTTGAGCATCCAAATTACGATTTGACCATAGCCATATGTCAGCCATACAAATTTGATAATAAAGTGACCCAAAATCCACAGCTTTCCGCTTAACATCAATTCTTCTGAGCACAGATAGAATGTTCCATACTCCTGGATTTGTCTTTTCATTGGCTATCTCCCAAAAAATACTGTAGCGCTACCAGACTTTGAAGACACTTCATCCGATTCTCTCTACCATGTAAACTGCGGGTCAATTTTAAGCAATTCACATTCGATCTTTCAACCTTGGCCAATGAGATAGCGATTCTTTCACAGGATTCTTTCCATTCCTGCTCTCGGAAAGAGTTTAAGATCCACTTCAAGCACTCATGTACTGTTATGCTTAAGGGTAGAAGGCATCGATCTAGAAACAGTGAAGCGATAAGAACAGCAAACTGTTCAACATCTCCCCTCGACTGTAAGCAAACCCCTCAGCCCTTTTGCCCTCTTCCGAGCATCCTCGCTCTGCTTACCCCCGAGAGCGGCCCTCCCTCCTCCTTATCTGCACTCTGATTGTCATCCAGCCAGTCTAAAGCCTCGACACAATCGGGTTGCACACTGCTTCCCCCCTCCTTCAGTTTCTCTTCAAAGTCCTCCTTATCTGCTCGTGAAAAAAACGAGAGAGAGAGAGAGAGAGAGAGAGAGAGAGAGAGAGAGAGAGAGAGAGAGAGAGAGAGAGAGAGAGAGAGAGAGAGAGAGAGAGAGAGAGAGCCACACCCACGTACACACACCCCGTAGAAAAGATAAGGTATCCCCTTGCTCATAAACCTATGGACACAAAGAGCTCAAATGTAGTCATTGAGCTTCAGCATATATGCAACCAAACGATCTGAAAAGAACAACCAATAAAAGAATTGTGTGCACTTCCATTCTGTATTGACTCTAAAATATCTCCATTATTTGTTCCTCCAAACATGCTGCACTCCAGTATGCCAGAATAATATGCTACACCACTGTCTCAGCACAAGCACCTTTCTGATCAATAAGAGTGCCAATTTGTTCGCCCATTTACATCAAGTTTAATGTGTCCATTATTGTCTCCAGCTGATAACGAGAGAAGGTGACTCTGCAAATCTTTGGAAAAGAGTTGAATCGAGAGTTATGCTTCACTTGCACTCAAGTGCACAATCTTAATACCTGAAGTCTCCATAATGATGTAGTAGTTAAGGCATCTTTGAGAGAAACCACATCAGGACACCAGGCTGGGTGGCACTCAAAGCTTAGACTTACTGCAGTTTGTGCCCAGTTCTCTCATACAAAGAGAGAGAAACAACATTCTGTCATGCTCTATACTCAAAGAAAGGTGCAGATGCCAATGTTAACGTTTCGAATTGTTTCAAATAGCGGAGAGGGAAATTAACCGCATTCCACTGCTTAAGCTTGCTCTAATCCTCCGCAGCAATCACACACAAAACTCTATCACATAATGGCATGAGGTTTCTACATTTGGGAACTCGTTGCACATCTCCTTGAAAAGTGAGCTGCAGGATGTGTACCAATTATTCTGTTTGCAAATTGACATGACAATAGTCCAAGTCACCACATTTTTTCTTCAAGTCCCCTGAATATTTTCATTGCATCATCAACACTGCCACACTTGCCATACATAGAGATAAGTGCATTTGCAACCAATACATCATTTCCAAGCAGAAGTTTTGTAGACATGAGTGCAATCTCCTTTCATCCAATTGATTAACTCTTCAAGTACCTGCAATCAAACAAATTTCCCTGCCAAATAAAACCACATTAGTGCATAAAAATCAACCATTTTGTGGGCTAACAACATCTTCTCTAATAGAAAACACATATTCATGTGGAAGTTGAGCGCATTCTTCGTATGTGAAGAAATCTGAGAGATTTCATGTTACTGTGAAAGGTAGTTAACAGTTACAGTTTTTTCAGTAAACATTTTCCAGTACATCTACAAGTTAGATCTTGTAACATAGTGTAAAGTTTTGTATGAGAGATAGCTCATCTTAAAGCGAGTAGTCTCAACTATAAGTTGATCAAAGATTTCAGTGAAATGGATATGTACAAACAGTACTAAGTCTGATCGAAAAAGGCATCTGGCACTGGTGAAGTTTTTTCTTAAACTTCAGATAGAGTTCATTTAGTAAAGGAAGTTCAGGTATCACTTCCTTATTTCATGTATACACGTTTGAAGTAACTACAAACAGAATTACAGTTGATTATGGTAGTATTCCGATACAATTATGGTGAGATTCCGATAACAGTCCGGTGAAGTTCCGATGGAATTTTGGTCAGTATAGTTTTGGCTTAATTAAGTGACGCAAAGATTATTTAACTATAAGCAAATACAGTAGTGTAAAGTCTGAAGTAAATCAGTTTAGAATTGAAGCTTGAAGGAAACGTGAAGCTTTTTGTAAAGTGAATTTTCAGTTTTCACTAATACAGTTATAAAGTTTTCACTTTCAAAAAGTTTGCTAAGCTTTTGATGATTATAGAGGTGTTCTAACATCACTCTAGCTTAGTTTCTGTGGTGTAGGCGAATTGCGCAATAAGTACTGCACCAACACAGATAGAGAGTGAGGAGCACTTGATTACTAGATGCCCTGCATACTCAAACCTATGAGCACAGTTCAAGAGTCACTCCAGTTGTGCGTGACCACAGGGGACCAGCGAAGCAAGGGTCCCTTCATCAGGGTGGCATATGAGAGACAAGAGCACATGCTACAGCTCACACATCAGACAAGGATGGGCACCCAACGGACTATTATTCAGTTCTTTCAATGAGCGTAGCCACATCAGAAAGACCAACATTCTAGAGGCATAGGGTTCACGCTCGGGCAGGCAACAACACAAAGGGTGTGAACACTTCCTAATGTCGAATCCCAAAAGCCAAGATGTCCAAGTCCACTCTATTTTGATCTCTCTCAAGGTTGAATGAAAGCTTCAACTCTAATGAAATTCATGCATAGCTCTCACTCTCCTCATGTTAAAGGAAATATTCAAAATCTCATTATACTAGAACTAGGCCCAATCCCTATTTCCTCATCTTCTTCTAATATATCTTCAAAGTCCACGAGGAACTCACATCAACCAAATTGAGCCTCTACTTATCGAAAATTATTCTCTTTTTGTATGGCCCTCGCAAACTCTCTATGCCCTTTCATGAATTTGACAATCCATATCCCTCAAAATTCAAACACATCTTACATTGGTCGTAGGAGAAGCAGTTTTTCCATGAAACCACATAGTAGAATGATGAAGTCTGGACTTTCTCTTATGGAATTCTAACAAGAATCTTCTTCTTCTTCTTCTTCTTCTTCTTCTTCTTCTTCTCCTCCTCCTCCTTCTTCTTCTTCTCCTCCTCATCCAATAAATCTTGACGTGCTTAACAATTCATGACTTGGGGAATGGATGGCCAAAAGTAAGGACATACCACAAGGCATGATGATAATCTTATTATCTCCATTATCTAGAAGTAGAATGATGAAGTCTAGACTTCCTCTTATGAAAGTCTAACAACATTCATCATCATCATCATCTTCATCAGCATCATCATCATCATCATCATCATCATCATCATCATCATCATCATCATCATCATCTTCTTCTTCTTCTTCTTCTCTCTCGTCGGTTTCAACTTGTCCCAACTCTGCACATAAATTTGTTGTTGATTACATGCATGTACATTCTTTTTTGGCTATAGTGAACAATCTAAAGCTTATAGATCATATGATCTTGAGACCCACTCCATCACAATCTCAAAAGATGTAACATTTAATGAAGCTTCAACATACTCAACTAAAGATTCAAATACAAGTTTTTAGTCCACCTGTCGACACTTCAGAAGGGGACACAATCTTTTCCAAACACAACTCAGAGGCAAGTACTTCAAACCAACCAAGAAGATCAAAGAGGCTCATTGAAAAGCAACAACATGAACAAAAAGCAACAACATGAACAAATTCATTATGTAAATTATGCATTGATGCATCAAATTCAACAGATTCTTGAGTTGTCCAACTACATAGAAGCTCAAGGGCAACCTGAGTGGGAAGAAGCTATGCAAGCAGAGATGGATGCAATTGACAAGAACAACATTTGGAAACTTGTTCCTAAGCCTCGAAATCATCAAGTCATAGGAGTTAAGTGGCTATACAAAATGAAGTACAAATGAGATGGTATATTGGACACGTGCAAAGCAAGACATGTAGCGAAGGGATATAAGAAACAACATGGCATCGACTATGAAGAGACCTTTGCCCCTATTGCAAGGTTTACAACTATAAGAATAATTCTATCACTAAGTGCACACTTCAATTGGCCCATCTACCAATGTTGGAGATCGAGGTTAGCGAAAGCACATGAACAACACAAGGAAGAAGAAGAAGAAGCTTGGAGCACAACACACAATATTGAATGTATTACCACTACAATGTACAAAGATATATGACCCGTTAGCCTCACAACTGGAAGTGGCTACAGTAGGCTGCTTCTTGATCAACCAAGATATACATGAGCTACTAAGCATGAAGCAAAAGCCACTAGTGGACACATGAGTGTCATACCAACCAACCTAGTCAGAGTCAGAAAAAGCACGTAAATCTGGCAGTAGTGATCCCCCCTTGGGGTAAAACAATCCAAGTAGCTGAGTACCACTCAAGTAGCAAAAGATGTGCTTAACCGCCTACCAATGCTTGACACCTAGGCAATGCATAAATCTACTCATCTGTGAGACAACAAACTGAATATCTGGCCAAGTAATGCATAAGTAAATCAAGCATCCAATAGCTTGCTGATAGAGAACAACATCAAATCCAACATCATGAAGACTCAATCGTAAACCTGTCTCCATAGGAGTGGCAATAGGTTTATAGTCTTCAAGGCCAAAACCCTGCAATAATGTGTCAATATATTTTGTTTGACACAAAGCTATTCTGCCATCAACTTGCATAAATTGAATGCCCAAATAATGATGCAAATGCCCCAAATCAGACATCTCAAATGCAACATGCAGATCAGCCTTAAAATCGGCAATATGCTTCTCATGAGGACCAGTGAGCAGCATGTCATCAACATACATAACAATGATCAAAAGCACATCATTAGCACGCTTAACATATAAGGTGCTCTCAGTTGGACTGTTTTCAAGACCATCTGCAATCAGATAGGCATGTATCTTTTAATACCAGGCACGTGGTGCTTGCGTCAAACCATATAATGCCTTTTTCAATCTGCACACTTGCTTTTCATGCCCTTTCTGCACAAAGCCACGAGGCTGAAACACATACACTTCTTCATGCAAGTCACAATTTAGAAATGTAGTTTTAATGTCCAACTGATGTACATTCCAACCATGATGAGTTGCAAGTGCACAAATGCTACGAACAATAGTCATTCGACATGTAGGTGCAAAGGTCTCATCAAAATCAATGCCCCTTTCCTCTGCATAACCCTTTGCAACAAGCCTAGCCTTACACCTATCCAATGTTCCATCAAGGTTACTCTTCAACTTGATTACCCAATTGGTGCCAATGGCCTTCTTGCCAAGAGGCAAGTCACATAAAGACCATGTACCATTTTTCATGATAGCACCATATTCTGATTGCACAACAGGCATCCAATTTTCAAAATTTTGTGCTTCATCAAACGAAATAGGCTCATTCTCATCACAAAGACTAGAGGCAGCCATAGCATAGCAATCTGATGCAAAAGAGGCACTATGCGAACCTGAATGAGTATGATATGATAGAGGTGCCTCTAATTTGCTATCACGCAAAGTCTGCACCAGCCATTTGGCATAGTTTTTGCCTCCTCAATATCAACTCTCTCATCAACAAGTGCATCATGTAAATCTGCATAAAAAATTTCCTCATTAGGACCAACACTAGACTGTCCACTTGTAAAAAGAGGTAGCAAGGTATCACACATGTTTTTGGAGCTAATTGATGTCTCCTTAGTACATGAAAGTAGTGGCTGAATAGCATCTTCCACAAAAACAACATCATGGCTAACCAAAATGTGCTTTGTCTGTGGATGATAAAAATGATAGCCTTTGCTTTTAGAATTGTATCCAACAAAAATACATTTCACTGCTTCATCATCCAAATTCCTGCGTTGTTGTTCAAGCACTAATGCATATGCCAGACAACCAAAAACATGCAGGTGAGAAACAGATGGCTTACGACCATGCCTAGCCGCTAGTTTTTGAAAGAGGGTGTCTGCATAGGACCATAGACATCACTGTGAACAATCTGCATTTTTTGAGTAGCTCAAACTGAACCATCTTTTGGGAAGGAGGAACACTGCATTTTGCCCAAAATACAGTCTAACCATCTTTTGGAAAGGAGGAACACTGCATTTTTCCCAAAATATAGACTTCAAGGCATGTTTATCAGGTGCCTCAAGTTTGGGCAAAGAGGATACCATTTTAGATTTATATAGGCGTAGCAAACTAGCAAAATTCAGATGACCAAAGCATGCATGCCAAAGCTTTGCATCTGAAATAGCCTGAGAATCATGTGGTGCACATGCTGAATCATTCACAAAATTTTCATAGTCTATGAGCTTATACAACCCATGACATAAAATGTGAGAAGCAATAATCACATCGCCATTTGACAGATTGTGAACTGTACATCTGTCATCAACAAATTTCACAACCAAGCCAATCTTGGCTAAAGTTGAAACTGATAACAAATTCTTCTTGATCCTTGGCACAAATAAAGCATATGAAAATGTAAAAGAACTACCATCAGTAGTAGTCAGAATGATCTTACTAACTCCCATGATAGGATAAGAGGAGTTATTGATGCATGTGACAGTATTCCCTGTAGGGGCAGGCTCGAGTGAAGTGAAGAAAATGCACTGTGAGATAATATGTTTGGTTGCCCCACTATCGAAGTACCAAACATTTGAGTTTACTGCAGACATACACTATTCATGAGACGATGGGTCAAAACTGCAAATAGTAGTAAACACTCATTCTTCGCAATAGATTAGCAGACTCTATTTTCAGTGTAGAGGTCTCTGCAACAACCATTCGAGCCTCATTTTTCTTTGCCCCTTTTTTAGCCAGTTTTGGATAATTCTTTATGACATGATCATTTGCTTTACAGTACTTGCAAAACAATTTTTGCCTTTCTGTTTTCTTGTCATCTCTGCCATCCTTCTTTGATTGTGGAGAATTAGTAGATTTCTGCTTACCAATAGAAGAGCTCCATTTACCTTTGCCCTTCTGACTAGCAAGGAAATCTTGATCTAGAACACGCATAATGGACTTGTTCGCCTAGACTGATCTTCTTGCAACATAACAGAGACTAAGTCCTCAAATGTTAAGGCATTTGAATTTCCTTTCATCATCAAATGAAGAGTAGAAGCAAAACTCTGGTATGAATCGGGAAGACCATTGAGAACACTCTACACAAAACCATTAGGCAAGACTTCATCAACAAAAATTAATTGTTCCTTTAAATCTTTGACCCTTGGTCCACTTCACTACTTCATAGGCATCGAAGTTTGGCAAACAAAAGAAGGCATAATCCTATCACAGAAGAAGTACTGCTCTGATCTTCTTTCTAGATATAACATGGACCAATGTCGCTTTGTATCTACACCACTTGATCTAAACATCAAGCTCACACTAGCGGATTCATCATCACTTGAGGATGTGCATACTTATCAATAGTTTGTTGGCTCTTTACTCTATCTCACCAACACTAGACCAGATATTACCTATGTAGTTGATATCCTAAGTCAGTTTGCACATCAGCCTCGTAAGTCACATTGGGATGTTGTTGAGAGACTACCTCGATACCTTGCCCTCACCCGACATCATGGTCTTTGGTACAGAGGGGGCATCAAACTCCGGATATTCAGATTCAGATTGGGATGGTGATCCTGATTCTCAATAGTCTACTTTTGGGTACACATTTTTGCTTGGCTCAGAACCTATCTCTTGGGCAAGTAAGAAACAACCTACAATTTCTCTGTCATCCATTGAGGCTGAGTACCAAGCATCCAGATTTGCAGCATGTGAGGTCATCTGGCTTTGATGTTTATTATCTGACATTGGTGTTTTGCAGGTTACTCCAACATGCATCCGCGCAGACATGCAATCAGCCTTGGCCATCGCCAAGAATCTAGTGTTCCATGCTCGGATGAAGCACATCAAGATCCAATACCATTTCATCCATGAGAAACTTGTATCGCAGGAGATTACTCTGGAATAGTGTACCTCTCAAGAGAACCTAGCGGACATGTTCATGAAGGCTCTACCTCCAGTTCCTTGCATCATTTACATTTGTATTTGCATGAGCGCATCTCCATTTTGTATCTAGAAGGCACTCCATTCCTACAAGTGTATTCATTCTCCTTCCAGGGAAATTATCCCAAATTTGATTTGCTTTGGAGAGCCCCTCCCAAATCTATATAAGGAGGGCCTCTCCCCACATTTTTACTTGGTTAGAAGCTTGAGGAGCCTACTCCCTGCTCTTGGCAAGCTCATTTCTAACCCATGTGAGCTTACTCATTTCTTGGTCTACTCACTTTGAGTCTCTCACACTCTTTCATTTTGTGAGTACACTCTTTTTTTCATTTTGCTTCCGCAGGTGTACTCTTTACAATGTGACCTCTACAAATTTGAGGTTCAATGGAGACCTTGAATAGAGATAAACCCGAGAATACAAACTACTTGTAGAGAGCACTATTCTCAACTCACAACTCCAATGAATATGAAAATTTACAAGATAAAAATAGACTTTCCAAGGAACCATCAGACATGTAATTTGGATATATAATGAGGTATATACAAGCTCTACAATCTCTGTTTACAAAACTACAATAGTGGAGAGATAGACATATGAATCTCTTTGAATTCAAAAACAAGATCACAATTTCTCCCCTCTTATTATAGCATGAAAAACTAACCCAAAACCTTTCTAATACATGTAAGCTCCTTGTAGACACTTGAATGGAGGTATTATAGAAGTTAAGTGCTCAAATAAGTAAAATATGGTTGGACTTTGAGAACTAGCCACAAAGACCTTCCACTAGGACACCACTACAACTCCCTTGTGACTCACTCATTTGTGTCACCATTTTCTACACCTCACGTGGTATTTTAGCCATCTTTAATCATTTATGTGAGCCTTCTTGAAGTATTTGAAGACCCTCCCAAAGGTATTTACAGCTTTTGGAACTTACACATTAACCTCTACATAAAAACAATGTTCTCAACATTAGATGGCACAACAACAACAATCTGATAAAATTATGAGATTCAAGAAGAATATGGATTTTTAGGTCACACTTAATAAGAGATGGTGTTTGGATTGGTCAAGTTTTAGGTGGGATCTCAAGTTCCAATCCCTTTGGAATCCCCTCATCGAGGTTAAAAAATTGATTCTTATGTGGCAAATTGTCCACTAGGGAATTTGGACCATTGCAAAAGCTAACAAAATTTATGGAGCTTCTCCATGGTGTAAGAGATGCCTTCATGGAAACGAGGAATTGGGACATCGCTTCTTTTCATGCCCCAATTCAATGTTGGTTTGACAGGCCCTTGGGAGAATCATGTTTCTATAGTGACAAACCAATTGGAAGCAAGTGCTCTTGGGTGACACCATTGGCTATTCCTCAACACTGTGGAATGCTGTAAGAGGTGAGACCCTCTGGAAGATCTAGAAAGAGAGATGTTCCACCAACTTTGGTAGCCCTCCTAAAGAATGGTCAATATTTTTTGATTGTAAGAAGCTCCCCCTTTTAGACATCATAGAGTGTTTTTTTCTTGAGAGCAACAAGATTAAAAGAAAGTGGGCCTCCTATGAGAGGGATGAAAAGGTTATCAACCTTCTTTGTAACGTCTTCTAGCAAGTTTTAAGTAACCCCTTCTTTGTGGGGCTCAAGGGGGTCCTATGGATGTTATGCCCATTCACTTGTAGAGTATTTCTTTCTATTATGGGAGAGTGAAAAAAAAAGGATCTTGTGAAGATAAAAGAGGTCCATGCGTGTGTGTGTGTTTGGGGGGGTTTACTTTTAATTTCCAGCCCGCTTATAAACATAGTAGATAGTAAGATAGAACTTGCTTAATAAGATAGAACTCCCTTATAAGATAGCACTTCCTTTATAAATGAGAAAATAATCAAATAAAAAAAGGGAATTCGAACCGTCGAATGATTCATTTCCCGTTGTAAAAAGAAATATTTGGCTTACGACTATATATATAAAAAAACTTCTTTTACTACAATGATGAAGTACAACACTTCCATAGCAAGACAAGAATCATGAAGGAGTAACCTCTCAAAATATCTCTTCATAAACAATAAACAATGTGAAGAGATCTTTCATCAACAAGGGTATTAAAGACAAAAGGAATTGTTAGAAATGAAGCCATCTCTCTCTATGTGTGTGTGTGAAACATGCGTGCATAAAACACATACTACTAGGACATAGGAATGTCAATGAAGAAATAAATATGCATGTGATAAAAAAAACAAACTTAAGGTTCTTAAGGCTTTTACGATGCTTTTACGACGTCATGAACTTTTGGGAAAGATGTTAATATGGAAATCCTTGTGGACTTGTCAATCAACAATCATTCTGGACTTGAGTGAGTAGTTTATGCAACTGCACATGTGGGATAATTTAACAAAGTGGGCATAAGTATTGAATATGTGCCCCTTCTCAAAAGGGTCAAAATATAGGCCTTGCATTTATATTACAGCGTCCAAGGTTTTTTTCCCTTGAGGATCAACATATGCTCTGATATTGTTTTATCAACCTTCTGCACGTGGAAAATGACCTTTTTTTTTACGTTGATGGCATATATGTGTTAGGATAGTCCTATCAAGCCATGAGGAGCTTTAAGACCTCCTTTGTCCACTTGGTCTTTACAAAGGGAGTTTTATTTTATAATATTTTCTTGTTTTTCATATCCCATATGGGATGAGTGATTAACATTTATTTTCTTTATAAAAATGCCTTTCATTGAGGAATGTATAGATTTTAAATCAATTGTTTGAAGAGTCAACCTATACATTCAAGAGAATTGCTTTCAACTTCAATACCTTACTTTACCTTCGATAAGAATCTATATCTTCTATTGATTTATGCTTTGCAAAGATGGATGTGTATATAAATGATGATGCTTAACCTAAAGTGATACCATTCACTCTTGTGCAACCCGATTTAGCCATCTTATTGCCAAGCATAATTGATGTGAATAAAGATTTTGTCACTATGTTTTGCTTCAAGTGCTAGAATTTTGCTAGCCAAGCATATACGTAGCTCACCTGGCAAACATGTGTTAGGATAGTGCTACCAACCCATGAGGAGCTTTAGTCCCCAAGAAACCCCCTTTGTCCACTTGCTCTTTACAAAGGGAGTTTTATTTTATAATGTTTTCTTGTTTTCCAATATCCCTTATGGGATGAGTGATTATAGAAACATTTACTCTCTTTGTAAAGATGCCTTTCATTGAGGAATGTATAGATTTTAGATCAATTGTTTGAAGAGTCAAGCTATACATTCAAGAGAATTGCTTTCAACTTCAATACCTTACTTTACCTCCAATAAGAATCTATATCTTCTATTGATTTATGCTTTGCATGTGATTACATTTGGCTATATCTTCCACTTAAAGGGCATGTGACACAGAATTAAGTGGCTTCCATTAGTAAATAATAATGTCTAAAGACTATTTCAAGGCATATGCAAATTATAATAAAGTGTAAACCTTCCAAAGGAAGTGTGTGAAAAGGTTCATCAATAGTAAATAGAGTTATAGTGAATTTCAATGTGTTTGGTTTTTATAGGATATAATAGATGATTGTGCAATACATAAACTAATAGAGGCATATGGTAAGTTATAGCCATGTCAAAGGTCAATCAAGAAATCCAAAATGTTCCGTTACATGTTTCATCAATTGAAACATACCTTCTTCCTTTGTAATGGAATTATTTGTATAGTAGTATATATAGACCTCTAGCAAATAAGACATCAAGGGGGGCTCAAACAACTAGGGTTTCCTAATCGTCATTCAAAATGCATATCAAAGAAAGTCAAGGAAATTGAAGGCGAGCTTCTTAAAAGCAATACAATATCTTGGGGCATGCCTTAGGGATCCCTCAAGTGACTAACATGTGATGTACGAAATAGGAAAGTCTTGGTGAATGGTGGAAAGTGTGGAAACTCTCCATCATTGAGTACTTCATACCTAACCATTGTTTTGATATTGTTGAACTAGGTAGTCTTGCTTAACCAAAATACCCCATGATACATAGGATATTTGATAAGTTCCATAATAAGTAATGGAGATTGAGTGACCCTCACATCGACTCGTTGATGCATTGCTCCCTTGCCCCCCACCCTGGACCTTCATTCTACCTAATGCCCTCCCATCTCTGCCTAGCGCCCCCATCCCCCTTCCCTCTACCTTCCTCTATCGCCCCTTCCCTCTGCCTCCCTCTCTCGCCCCTTCCCTCCCCTTCTGCACCCTCGCTTCTTCCCTCCTAGCCTATGTTGCCCCCTCCCCCGCTCCTCCCTCCCCCCTCCTCTCCCCCTACCCCCCTTGCCCCCCTTTTCCCCTCAGCCTTTGGGTTGCCTCAACCTCCCCTCCCCCCCTTCCCTTTGACTACTGAAGTTTGGAAAGGAAGAAAGAACTTAGAATTTGGAATCTTGATTAGGAGCTAATTTTCTCTCGTCTTTGGCCTTCCCACTCCTTTTTTCATTGCATGCGTTAGAAACGGATGGACATGGAACCCATCCCTCAAAGGGACCCTTGTGAAGCCCCCTCATCTAATTCCACTCTATCGCCCATCTCTCCCTTATCCATGAGAATAGAGAAAGCTTGCCATCTGAACTTGAACAACTTCAGGATTTATTAGTGATATGCAAAATCATCAGACTTTGCCCCAGCCATGGCTAACTCAGGGATCTTCTTCAAAGCAGCTTGCTTGCTAAGGTTGGCAATCTTGTTTGTATCTAGCCCTTGGGTTGCAACTTCTACTAGGTGGAGCTTGGGTCGCTGGAGGTGATCACTCGGATGATCTCATTCTCTCCTATTGCAGTTAGGGTGGGCTATGGCTACATCTGCCCCTAGACACATGGCTTTGAGCCTTCATTGGCCTCTTCCTTGGTCGGCTTCCTCGATGAAGCATGGGGCTTTCTTGTGATGACTTGTTTCCCCGACCTTCGATGTGAGTATCTCCCCTTGCTGCCATAAATTGGTGGGTCTATTGGCATGTTCTTGAGGTTCCTAGATCGATGGCCTCAAAGGTGATTGGAATTCCCTTTGTGAGGATCCTCATCACCAATACCATGCAACTACCTTAAGAGATTGAGCTTCCTTTACATTAAGGTGTATGGCTGATTCAGAGGGTCAAGTATTGGGGCCTCCTAAATCAGTGCTTTGCCTATTGCAAGGCTGGTCACCTTGCAAAGGCATGCCCATCATGGACCAAGAGGCAAACCAAGTAGCCCTCGGGGTATGAGACTCCACATTATTATGCATAGGCATCTCCCCCTCCTGCTTCTTCCTTGGCCTCCCTTGACTCCTCATCAATTAGGGTTGGGGGTGGGTCTCCTCCACACTCTAGTGCTCTAGTGGCCATGGTTCCCCCCTTCTTCTCTTGCATAGGTTGGTAGCAACTTGGGTGTTCGTGAAAGTTTGGTTGGTAGTCTCGTTCGGGGGGCTTGAAGAGGTTTGTTCCCATCAGGAACCATTTCAATGCTCTTCAGGAGGATTGTCCTATGGACCCTGGCATGATTCTGATGCCTCTGACTTGTGGCACCGACATTGCTATGGTGCCCCCTATAGGGCCTTCAACTTTGATCACTATTCCTTAAGTATCCTCTCTTTGGCCATCCACTTCTCCATGACCTTCTCGGCCACCAGGCTCTTTGCCTCTTGGTTCTTGATGATCCCTTCACAGTGACTTCTAGGTGATCGGGTGGTCCACGAGGGTTAGTCTCTCCCATGACCCCTCTATCATTAGGTATGTCTCCCTTGACTGCTATTCCTCCTAGCATGGTGAGCTTCGACTATCGTCTGCAAGGGGAGAGCTTGAGTTCTCGAGGTTCCTTGGTAGACAGGAGGACTTACTTGCGACTCCTATTTGAGTCCATGTGATGGCTCTTGCATCTTGCAGTTAGACCATCCTTAAGTCAACAATCGAATTTTCATTTCCCCTTTGCGGGGCCTCATAGCCTGATTAGTATCTTGGGGAGGCACTACACTTTGTCTGAGCACAGATCATCAAGTTCTCCCATCACCTTGGGGAGCTTGATCTCACTGACTTGTTTATCAAGGCCTGGAATCTGCTCAATTTTGTTTCATTCATGGTATTGAAGAGAGTCAGCTTATTGTATATGTGATTGCAGGCTCTCGGACTACACCCCATTATATGTTTATTCATGAGGAGGAGATTGGACAAGAGCAAGCCCAGGCGGCAGGTGAGTCCACTTGGCTCAGTTTGTGTAGGGTGTTATTGGAGTAGTTGACTGCCTATTGAGGATGGTTGGACTCAGGTTACTCCTTGTCCAAACTAGCCTTGAAGTTGGCCCGTGTTTCTATTGCTGCATCATCTTGGTTTACCTCATCTCCATGAGGTTTCTCTCATGGAATGTTCAAGGATTTGGTGGGCCTCTGTTTTTGTGCTAGAGGACTTGCCTTTGTCAGGAACTCCACGAGTGCTTGGTTGGCAAGTTGATTGATGTGCAAATGGATTTCGTATGAGAAAGTTATGCCAATTCAGGGTTTTGGGGCTAAAACAGTGTTAAAAGAGGCTAACAGGCAAACAAGATTTCTCAAATTACTTGCATAGCGGCCTCACAATGCTCTAATAACCCTTAGTGTTTCCCAAATATTAGCCGAAAAATAGTCCAAATATCTCTTGCCCTAAAAAATGCCGAATTTGCATGTCAATCACGATTGAGTGGTTTGTCAATCGTGATTGATATGTCAGTCACGATCGATGTGTCGGTCGCGATTGATAGGTCCGTCGTGGCTGTCAGTCGCGATTGATGGGTCAATCGCGATTGACACCTGGCCCAAAATTTCAGTCAGTCATGGTCAAAGGATCGTTGACTCTGTCGGTCACGATTGACAGGTCTGTCGGGGCTGTTAGTCATGATTGATGGGTCAGTCGCGATTGATGGGTCCGTCTTGGCTATTAGTCACGATTGATGGGTCAATCGTGATTGACACGTGGCATGCGAAAAGTCTGTCAGTCATGGTCAGTTAGTCGTTGACTCTGTTGGTTGCGATCGACGTGTCGGTTGCGATTGATAGTGTCTGTCGGCAAGTATCCATTTTCGTTTGTTGGTCGTGATTGATGGGTCAATCACGATTGATAGAAAACTAAGGAATTTTAAAATTTCAAACACATATTCAAGATGCTCTAGGCCTACACATCACATTTATGCACTTAGTTTAGCAAAAGGATCACTTTATCTGTCGTTCGTGATTGATAGAGGTCAATGCCTCGGGACCTGCACAGTCATAAATTTTACCTGCTGAAGCTGGTGCAGCTGCTTGGGATGCTGATTCCTGCAGAAAATCTCAAAAAACAGAGAAAAGAACAAGCATGCAAAAGCTCTCTCGCTCTCTCTCACAAGTGAAATGAGGGGAAATGGTATGGGAATGGTGATATGACCAAAAAACGAAAAATGTCGTGATGATGGAGATGTGATGGAAGATGGTGATGATGATGATGGTGATGAAGCGGGTGAAGAAAATAAGAGAAGGAAGATGAAAGTGAAGAAAATACCTATGACTCCAATGTCTCAACTCTACATCTTACCATCACACGCTTGTCCTCAAAGCTCGATCCCCGACAACGGCACCAAAATTTGGTGTAGCTTAGTGATGAGTAGCACCTCCTTTAATGTCAATCCGAGAAGACATGAGGATGATATGAAGAGCTCAAGCTAGTGAAGGCACAAATGTGTGAGTGAGAAGCACACTAACATGCACACACATACACACACATGTGCACAAAAGGCAAGAACAAAGAGAGAGAGAGACAATGGAGTAACTTCTATTGCAAAAGAGTTCTTGATTGTGGAAAGGAACATCTCTTCAGAGATTGCCCAAAAAATCCCAATAAGGCTCAGGACACTGCACCTATTAATGTGATCGAAGTGATAGAAGCATCGAAAAGTGATAAGGAATATACCGTACCATTAAAGGCCATTACACAAGCACGAACGAAGGAACAAGAAGGAAAACGAATGGACCTTGAACAAGAAAACAGTAAAACCTTAGACCCCAGAATTCAAATAGTGGAAGATTTAGAAGACCCACACGAGAGTACCCAAGCAACGAAAAGCCAAAAGTGGAAGGAAAGGAGAGAAAAACTCAAAGAAAAGTGGATGAAAAACAAAATTAAGGAAGACAAGAAACATACGTGTAGCAATAAGAAATCTAAAAAACCTGAGATTCAGGAAGAAGTTTCCATTACACCGCAAACACGAGAGCCAGAGAAACCAGGATCAATTCTAGCCGGCCCAAAAATTTGATATGTTGTTGAAAGCTTACGAAGCTAGAACAAAGAATGGACCCAATGTAGAGCATCATGAAAAGCTTTACCCACAAGGGGACTTAGAAAAGGAGAGGCTATCGATATGCAGAAAACTCATAGAGGTAGCTCAGGCTACTCTAGAGAAGACTATCCCAGCTCTACCTGAGACGAGAATATCAGGAGATCAATACAAGGATTGTATTAAAGCCAAGGACAAGGAACCAAAAGAGAAGGATGATAAACGAGAGATATTGAAAACCCAGGACGAACCTATGTCCACAGTTCTGGATTTAGAGGCTGACTGGCCAAAAGAATTGTGGAATAGATTTCGAGAAGATCAATGGAAAAGGAACGGAGTTGCAAAACCTCCTTTTGAGGAATTAGATGTGGAAGATCATCAACTAGGACCTAACATGGAAGAAATATATGAGGAAGTTTCGAGACTAGACAAAAACAGGGAGGAGGCTCAGAGTATTTCTACCTTACCGAACTACACGAGAGAATATGAAAAAGAATCCATAATCTTCTGTGCGCCCACAGTACGAGGAAAAGAAAAGGGAATCTCAGACGAGAACTCACACAATCTAACAGAACTTAAAAAGACCAAAGTACAATGCCAATTGACTGTGGAAGAACTACTTCGTGTTAAACCACACTTATGGAAACAAATAGCAGGACCGTTGGAGTTAAATCAGGGGAAGAATGAGATGGAAAACAAGGGAAACACATGATAGTCTCAAGCCAAAAACTATGTGGTAAAGCTTGACTCTTCACCATACACCTCGCCATCTCCATGAGTGACCTGTTCTTCTGTTCAGCAACTCTGTTCTATTGAGGTGTATACAACACTATACACTGATGTTTTATCCCACGTTCAACATTAAAGTCAAAAGACATATATTCCCCCCCTCGATCAAAACGGAGGGTGCCCATTTTACATGCTGATAGATTTTCAGCCAAAACCAAAAACTATTTGAAGCACATGAACACTTCTGACTTTGCTTTCAATAGATATACCCATGCATGCCTGGAAAAATCATCAATGAAAGTCACAAAGTAAAAATAGTTTCCAAAAGAGGGTGTTTGCATGGGACCACAAACATCACTATGAACAAGCTCCAATTTCTAAGTAGCTCTAACTGAACCATATTTTGGAAATGAGGAATGTTGCATTTTGCCCAAAATACAGCCTTCACAAACATGTTTCCCGGGCATCTCAAGTTTGGTCAAACAAGACACCATTTCAAATTTCTGTAGGTGTAGCAAACTAGCAAAATTCAGATGACCAAAGCATGCATGCCAAAGCTTTGCATCTGACATAGTCTTAGAATCATGTATTGCACATGCCAAATCATTCATAGATCTTTTCTAGTCTATGAGCTTATAGAGCCCATGACATAAAATGCCAGATGCAATTATCATGTCACCATTTGACATATCATGAAATGTACATCGTCATCACCAAATTTCACAACCAAGCCGATCTTGCAAAAACTTATAATAGATTTTTCTTGATCCCTGGCACAAATAAAGCATCCGACAAAGTGAAAGAACTACCATCAACAATAGTCAGAATGAGCTTGCCAACTCCCATGACATGATAAGAGGAGTTGTTGGCCCATGTTATAGTATTCCCTGTAGGGGCAGACTCAAGTGAAGTGAAGAAGTATGAGAAGATGGGTCAAAACCACAAACAATAGTAAAGGCCCATTCTTCATTCTGCATAAGATTAGAAGACTATTTTCAGTGTAAAGACCTCTGCAACAACCATTTCTTTCCCTCTTTTGCAACCAGTTTTGGATAGTTCTTTATGATATGATCATTTCCTTTAGAGTACTTGCAAAACAATTTCTCTTTTTCTGATTTCTTCTCATCTTTGTCTTCCTTCTTTGAATGTGCAAAATTAGCAGATTTCTACTTACTAGCAGAAGAGCTCCATTTTTGTTTGCCCTTCTCACTAGCCAGGAAATCTTGATCTACAACACACATAATATACCTGTTCTCCGTGGACTGATCTTCTTGCAACAAAACAAAAACTAACTCTTCAAAATTTAAGGCATTTGGATTACCTTTCATTATCAAACAAAGAGTAGAAGCAAAACTCTGATATGAGTTGGGAAGACCATTCAGAAGAGTCTGCACAAGTGAGCTATCAGGAAGGATCATCAGCAGAAATCGATTGTTCCTTCAAATCCTTGATCTTTCTCAAAAAATATTTCATAGAATCATCTTCATTCATGTGCTCACTCTCCAATTGTTTTTAGAGGTAAGCAACATAAGCCTAATTCCTAGCCTCATACAATGTGGTAAGTGTATCTCAAGCATCCTTAGCTATTCTGCAAGAGCGAATGTGAGGAATAATGGCATGTTTGATAGACAAAGCTATCAATGCATGTGCTTGAGCATCTATGCCATCCCAACAAATTTACTCTGTAGTAGGTGCAATAGGAACCACAACACGAATAGGAAGCTAAAAAATATCAGCATCTTCAACACCATCTGCATCAACTTCTAGAACTACCCTAATGAGTTTTGCTAGACCTATAGCAGACTTTGAGATGCTTATACTGGTGAACTAAAACCTATATATAGCTTTGGCTTAAAAAGATGAAATAGCCTACACAAGCGCTGTGATAGTGCGTTTAGAGGTTGAAACGAGCTCATATCGTGATTTCAGCACACAAAACAAAGCTTTTTTGATCTCCTAATCAGCCTGTGTATGCTCAAAAAATTTTGTGCAATTCTGAGACTATGATCAGAGGGGTATCAACGATGCCCTAGACGAAGCGACGACCTGCTCTGATGCCAATTGTTGGAGTTAGACATCTATGGAAGCATGCGAACAACACAAGGAAGAAGAAGAAGCTTGGAGCAACACACAATACTGAATGTATTAACACTAGAATGTAGAAAGATAAGTAACCCGTTTGGCCTATAGGCATATATACAAGCCTCAGAAAAAAACCTCCTAAAGAGGGAATAAAGTGACCCTGCGGTCCTAGTGTGTTCACACACATCACTACCTAAATATATCAACAAGCTTTTCATATAGGGATGTAACCCCATTACAATGGAACCCAGTCAATCGAGAGGAAGATGATTTGTCCATTCATAGCACGGGAACAAGTGACCAATCATGGAAGAATGAAGACATTCAGCTATGGATGTGCAAAGAGGCCAAAAGATAAGAAAAAAAAACTCAATTATGGCCAATAGGCCATCGAAATTACCGGCCCATAGATGATCCATCATACATGCCTCAAATCTTCCCTGAGGAAGCCTTTGAACCACATGGATGGATGGAAATATTAGCCACCCTTGATGTGTGTGTAAATGAGGAAGTACTAACCATGAAGGAGTGTGTGGATGAAGAAGGTTATGATGTAAATATTTACATGGTAATCCTTTAAGAAATGGAAGTGGGAAAATTACTAGAAAAGAAGTGGAAGGAGTATGAAAGCATAGATATGGAACCAAAATTCGATTCAGAGGAATGATATTTAGAAGAGATTGAGGAAAACAATGAAAAGGAGACTCCAAAGGTGTTTTCAGTCGAAGCAATCCCAACAAGACAGGACAATGAGGAAAGGGAAGACATAGTAGAGCAACCACCAGATCTTTTTGAAGTTTCAGAACATTTTAAAAGATATGAAGTAGAGGAACAAAAGATAGCCATTCAAATTCCCAAGGGAGAAGCAACCAAAGGAGAAGCTTATGATAATAAGGAACAAACCAAGAAAATACTAGTAACCATGGAAGAGTAAGAGGAAAGATGTACTTACATTGGAAAAGATGTATCTCCTAAAGAAGAACAAGAACTATTAGAACTAATCAGAGAATATAGGGATGTATTCGCATGGACCTACAAGGACCTCAAGGGAGTAGATCCATCCATATGCTCCCATAGAATCCCAATGACACTTGAAGCAAAACCCTTGAAGCAATGACCTTTAGTAGAGCACACAGAATGGGTATCACCTTTAGTAGTAGTACCCAAAAAGAATGGTAAGCTTAGAGTCTGCATCAATTTGAAAAAAGTGAATGCAACTACTATACGTGATAGCTATCCTTTACCTATCACTGATCACCTATTGGAAAGAGTGACAGCCAAGGAAGTCTACAGCTTCTTGGATGGATTCTCAGGTTATAACCAGGTAACCATTGCTATAGAGGACCAACATAAGACCGCCTTCGCAATGGATTGGGGGTATATGCTTTTCGAGTGATGCCGTTCAGACTCACCAATGCCCCCACAAATTTCCAGTGACAAATGTGTCATGTATTCAAGGAATTTTTAAAGAAAAGCATGGAAGTATATGTAGATGATTTGTGCACCTATTACAGTCAAAGAAGTGAACAAATTCCAGAACTACGGAGGATATTCAAAAAATGCCAACAATATCGAGTATGATTAAAGCCTGAAAAGTGTGTTTTTATGGTAAGGCAAGGAAAGATTTTGGGACATATTGTGTCAAAGAATGGAATTTCCATGGATGAGGATAAGTTGAAAGTAATATTAGAGTTATCTAGACCTAAAAATGTGAAGGGAGTCTTAGAGTTACCTAGACTTGAAGGAAAACAGGGAAGAAGCATCAGATACATCATTGTATCCTAAGTGAGACTTATCTGTGATTGGTAAGGTGTTTCATGACCTTCTAACCAATTCTCCTATAGGATATGAGATTGAAAAAAAAAATGAGGATATCTCGTCTCAACCTATCAACATTATAAGGAACAAACTGACATGGATGTCAACCACAAGAGTGCCACCTCTAATGAATACATGACTACAATGGATACGCAAAGATAAATTACCTCAACATGCTAGTACAATGCCGAAACAGACCAACCATATACCAGAAAACATAGCAAAATAATGATTGCTCAAAATCTAAAGGGGATAGACCCAAAATTGTTCATGTATGGCTTTAAAAATTATTGATGGAGGCTTAGACATCACAACAATGCATATGGATCTCGAAAGTACAAAGATAAGTAGCCCATTAGGGCAATAGGCGTATATACAAGTAGGGGGAAAAAAACCTCCTAAAGAGGGAAAAAAGTGCCTCGGCAGTCCTAGAGTGTTCACACACATCACTACCTAAATATATCAAAAAATCCCCCCTGGGAGTGATGTAGTGAACAAGTAGCTAGCACTCATGTATAAGGAAGTGCTAAGCTATGTGGAAATCACTCCACAAAAGGAAGTAATCCCAAAGCTTTGCGGAAAGCTTCAAACTTCTCCCTAGGCAGAGCCTTTGTGAAAAGGTCTCCAATGTTCTCTTGCATGGGCACATATGCCAAGCTGATCTCCCCAGACGAGAACCTCTCCCTGACATAATGATAATGCGCCTCAATCTTCTTAGTGCGAGCATGGAACATAGGGTTCCTCGCAACTGCCAGTGCGCTCTGACTGTGAGTGAAGATGGTGGTGGCAAAAGTCTGACCAACATCCAAATCAGCCATAAGGCGTCTGAGCCACACACACTCAACAGTCATTGTGAAAGCTATCCTATACTCAACCTCACAAGTGGAAGTGGCCACAATAGGCTGCTTCTTGCTCATCCAAGATATACATGAGCTACCAAGTATGAAGAAAAAGCCATTAGTGGACACACGAGTGTCATAGCAACCAGCTCAAGCTAAGCCAAAAAAAGCATGCAAATCTGGCAGTACTGATCCCCCCTTGGGATAAAACAACCCAAGAAGCCGAGAACCACTGAAGTAGCAAAAGATGCGCTTAACCGTCTGCCAATGCTTGACACCTGGGCAATGCATAAACCTGCTCATCTGTGAGAAAACAAACTGAATATCTGGCCGAGTAATGCATAAGTAAATCAGGCATCCAATAGCCTGCTGATAGAGGAAAATATCAAATGCATCTCTAGCATCATGAAGACTCAATCATAAACCTGTCTCCATAGGAGTGGCAATAGGCTTACAATCTTCAAGGCCAAAGCACTGCAATAATGTGTCAATATATTTCATTTGACACAAAGCCATTCTACCATCAACATGCATAAACTGAATGCCTAAATAGTGATGCAAAAGCCCCAAATCAGACATCTCAAATGAGGCATGAAAATCAGCCTTAAAATCAACAATATGCTTCTCAATAGGACCAGTGAGCAGTATGTCATCAACATAGACAACAATGATCAGAAGCACATCATTAGCACGCTTAATATATAAGGTGCTTTCAGTTGGACTATTCTCAAAGCCATGTGCAATCAGAAAGGCATGTATCTTCTCATACCAAGCACGTGGTGCTTGCTATAAAGCATATAATGCCTTCTTTAACCTCCACACCTGGTTTTCATGCCCTTTTTGCACAAAGCCATGGGGCTGAAAAACATACACTTCTTCATGCAAGTCACCATTCAGAAATGCAGTTTTAATGTCCAACTGATGTACATTCCAACCATGATGGGCTGCAACTGCACAGATGCTCCGAAGAGTAGTCATATGGCATGTTGGTGCAAATATCTCATCAAATGTGCATAACCCTTTGCAACAAGCCTAGCCTTATACCTGTCAACTATTCTATTAGGCTTATGTTTCAACTTGTAATCCCACTTAGTGCTAATGGCCTTCTTGCCAGGAGGCAAGTCACATAAAGACCAAGTATCGTTCTTCATTATAGCATCATATTCAGATTGCATATCAATCATCCAATTTTCTGAATTTTGTGATTCATAAAATGAAAGAGGCTCATTCTCATCACAGAGACTAGATGCAGCCATAGCATAGCAATTTGATGCAAAAGAGCCACTATGAGAGCCCGATCGAGTATGATATGATAGAGGTGCATCTAATTTGCTATCGTGCAAAGTTTGCACCAACCATTTTGGCATAGCTTTTGCCTCCTCAATGTGAGCTCTCTCATCAACAAGTGCATTATATAAATCTACATAAAAAATGGGATGATATGCATCATCACTTGAAACCTGCAAAGGCTGAGAAGTTGCCTCATTAGGACCAGCACTAGACTATCCACCTGTAAAAAGAGGCAGCAAAGTATCATACATGTCTTTGGAGCTAACAAATTTCTCCTTAGTACATGAAAGCAATGGCTGAATAGCGTCTTCCACAAAACCAACATCACAGCTAACCAAAATGTGTTTACTCTGTGGATGATATAAACGATAGACTTTACTTTCAGAACTGTACCCAACAAAAATACATTTTACTGTTTTATCATCCAATTTTTTGTGATGTTGTTTGGGCACTAATGCATATGCCAAACAACCAAAAACACGCAAATGTGCAATAGATGGCTTGATGCTGCACACATGACAACCTCAAGCTAGAAACTATGTGGTAGAGCCTGACTCTTGACCATACACCTCGACATTTCCATGAGTGACTTGTTCTTTCTTTTAGCAACTTCATTCTATTGAGGTGTATACAACACTGTACATTGGTGTTTTATCCCACGTTTAGCCAGAAATGCATTAAAATCAGAAGACATATATTCCCCCCCTCCATCAGAATGGAGGGTGCCCATTTTACACACTGACAGATTTTCAGCCAAAACCAAAAAGTGTTTGAAGCACATGAACACTTTGAACTTTGCCTTCAATGGATATACCCATGCATGCCTAGAAAAATCATCGATGAAAGTCACAAAGTAAAGATAATTTCCAAAAGAAGGTGTCTGCATAGGATCACAGACATCACTATGTACAAGCTGCAATTTCTGAGTAGCCCGAACTGAACCATCTTTTGGAAAGGAGGAATGTTGCATTTTGCCCGAAATACAACCTTCACAAACATGTTTTCTCGGTGCCTCAAGTTTGGGCAAAGAGGACACCATTTTAAATTTTCGTAGGCGTAGCAAACTAGCAAAATTCAGATGACCATAGCGTGCATGCCAAAGCTTTGCATCTGACATAGCCTGAGAATCATGTACTGCACATGCCAAATCATTTACAGATCTTTCATATTCTATGAGCTTATATAGCCCACGACATAGAATGCTAAAAGAAATAATCATGTTGCCATTTGATAGATCATGAACTGTACATCTGTTATCAACAAATTTCACAACCAAGCCAATCTTGGCTAATGTAGAGACTGATAACAGATTTTTCTTGATCCCTGGCGCAAACAAAGCTTCTGACAAAGTGAAAGAACTACCATCAGCAGTAGTCAAAATGATCTTACCAACTCCCATAATAGGATAAGAGGAGTTGTTGGTGCATGTAACATTATTCCCTGTACGGGCAAGCTCGAGTGAAGAGAAGAAACTACGCTACGAGGTAGTATGTTTGGTCGCCCCACTATCAAAGTACCAAACATCTAAGTCTACTGCAGACATGCACTCCGTTTTTGGTGTAGAAGCTTGTGCAACAACCATTCCAGCCTCTTTCTTATATGCCTCTTTAGCAGCCAGTTTTAGACAGTTCTTTATGATATGATCATTCCCTTTACAATACTTGCAAAACAATTTTTGCTTTTCTGATTTTTTTCTCATCTTTATCTTGGTTCTTCGAATGTGTAGCATTTGTAGATTTCTGCTTACTAGTAGAAGAGCTCCATTTTCCTTTGCCCTTCTGACTAGTCAAGAAAGCTTGATCTGCAACATGCATAATGGACCTATTCTACATGGACAGATCTTCTTGCAACAGAAGAGAGACTAACTCCTCAAATGACAAGGCATTTGGATTGCCTTTCATCATCAACCGAAGAGTAGAAGCAAAACTCTGATATGAATCAGGCAGACCATTCAGAATGGTTTGCACAAGTGAACTATGTGGTATAACTTCATCAACAAAAATCAATTGTTCCTTCAAGTCTTTGATCTTTGTTAGAAAACTATCCATGGAATCACCTTCATTCATGTGCTCACTCTCCAACTGTTTTCGGAGGTAAGCAACACGAGCTTCATTCCTAGCTTGGTACAATGTGGTAAGTGTTTCCCAAGCATCCTTAGCTGTTTTGCAAGAGTGAATGTTAGGAATAATGGCACGTTTGACAAATAAAGCTATCAATGCATGTGCGTGAGCATCTCTACCATCCCAATGAATCTGCTCTATAGTAGGTGCAACGAAAACTACAGCACGAATAGGAATATGCAGAATATCATCATCTTCGATACCTTCTACATCAGCTTCAATACCTGCAATTGTAACAGTTGCAGGTGTGATAAGACGTTTTTCAACACCTTGCATAATGTTCCATAGTCCTTTTACAACCAATACATGTCGCATCATATAAGCCCACAATGGGTAGTTGGTACCATCCAACTTATCCTCAAGCGCCAACATACAAAATACATTACTGCTTTCAGCCATGGTCGGTGACTAAAATACCTTGATGCAGAAAATTGACTGTATCTCAAAAAATTGAACAGAACTGCCCAGATGAATTCTGTTAGACCTGTAGTAGACTTTGAGATGCTTATACTGACGAACCGAAACTGGTATATACCTTTGGCACAAAAAGATGAAATAGCCTGCACAAGCACCGTGATAGTGCATTCAGAGGCCGAAACAGGCTCAGATTGCAATTTTGGCTCCATAGGGAAAAGCGGTTTTGATCTCTGAAAGACCCTGAGTATGCTCACAAAATTTCGTGTGATTCTGAGACTACAACAGGAGGAGTGTCGATGATGCCCTAGATGAAGCAGCAACCTGCTCTGATACCAATTGTTGGAGTTAGACGTCTGTGGAAGCACGTGAATAGGACAAGGAAGAAGAAGAAGCTTGGAGCTCAATACACAATAGTGAATGTATTACTAGAGAATGTACAAAGATAAGTAGCCCATTAGGGCAATAGGCAAATATACAAGCCGGGGGGAAAAAACCTCCTAAAGAGGGAAAAAAGTGCCCCTGCAGTCCTAGAGTGTTCACACACATCACTACCTAAATATATCAACAAAATCAAGAGATAGAAAAACTCAAGGATATATCATACTAGAGAAGTAAAGCAAAGGAAATTATCAAGGATCAAAGAAAACCCCAAGATACCACAACATGGAAAACTCTATCCAAGAACATGAATAAATCAAAGACTACATTCAAGAGTAAAGAAAGGGGGATGCCACAAAAGAAAATGCCACGAACATAGAATACAAGGTTAATATAGAGACCCAAGAAGCGACAAGGAATCGATCGAGAGGATCAAGGAGACTCTTCTTGTGCTCACAAAGAATCAATTGCATCTAGAGTATGCATGATAGGGCCACATTACAAAGCCACACATTTGACACATTGCTTCCTCAATAAATATAGTGGTGCACATTTCCATAATTGGAATAGGACTTAGCTTCTACTATCATATGAATGATCATCCAATGTAAATAAATAAGTGCTTTGGCTATAAACTAACCTCTTGTTCTCTTTCAGACTTGAAAATTAATAAAATGAATGGTAAGGTAGCTTGTCTCTACTTACGTAAGGGGGTACGGAGTGGTGAAGGATGACATATTAACGAACTACACAAAAACTTGTGGAATTGGTTTCTTTCTTGAACTAATATCTACTACATTACAAGTGAAGATGGCTTTCAAAGAATCTAAAGTGACGATTCTAGAAGAAGTGCCTGCATTTCCTCTAAAGAGTGTGACAAAGGCAAAAGGTCATTGGTTCAAAGAAGACCAACCATCAGACAACCATTTGTGTTTGGTGACTATTACGATCATGGATACAGACCACCAATTTCCAAAAATGTGCCAAGACTTCAAGGTCTTGCATGAGCTTCCATCTATGGTGGATGTGATGACAAACGCTAGGATCCATAAGTATTTTGAGTTACCAATCAATAAGCCCGATTTCCAGAGATGCACTCAAATCATGAACACCATTCATCCAACCTTAGATAAACCATCAGTGCAAGAAGCTAAAGTTCTTGATGTAGAGGGAGAATGGGTAACCATATAATTCATGCACGAGCTCATTAAAGAAGCATTTGGATGGATCAAGGACGGGACCACATATCTCAAGGAAGAAAGTCATGGCTCTAAAATTAGAAAATTCAAGGATATTAATCGTGTTTATATTGAAGAAGAAGTCAGATTGGTACATCAACATTCCTACTTTCCTAATATGCACAGGTATACGGCACCACAAAATATAGTGGCTCAATTACTATCTCATGCCACCAAGCAAATCAGCAACCAAATAAACTTGACACCCTAGATTCAAGAACGATTATTTGAGGCCAAGAAGCAATGGGGTCATAAGAAATTTTTGAATGGGAGTGTGGCTCTAACCATATTAATATACCATGCATTAGGCATTCGAGAATACCTCAAAGAAATGCCCTCATCTGCTGAAATGGCTAGGTATGCGAAACTGGCAATAGTACCGAAAAATAGGAAAGGAGCAAAGATTACCAAAGAGGCGGGAACGAGCACACAACCAATGGTGCAAGGTGCCAAAAGAATAAGGGAGTCCTAAAAGAGGAAGAAGCCACTCCATCATCAAAGAGGATGCATGTAATACCTAGAACCAAAATTGAGAAGGCCACTCCTATTACTAAAACCGAGCTAAAGGAAGCCATGGAGGAAACTCACAAGTTTATGGAAGGATAGATCAATCTACCAGTTCAAGGGCATTATTACCATCAAGCCTTTCAACATCCATGCCAGGCAAAAGGCTAACTAAGTTTGACCGGTATCGATAATTGGGGTTAATCAATTCTAGTTCATCATCTAAAATCCAAAGAACCATCAACTATGACATGGATATCCATGGTGAGTCAAATGATGATGGTAATTCGGATGAAATAAATCAAGTCAAGCATTCACTTGAAGTAGAAATCAAAACACCGGATCAAGCATCAGATGCTACCTATGAAGATGATGTTGGTAGGAGTCAGGGCACCCAAGAACTTACAAGACAAGGAAGCCAATGCAAAGAGTCAGAGCAATGAGAAGGACCAAGCAGGCAAAGCAGATCCGCCAAATAGGCCCTATAATTTTTCATGAAGCAATATTTCACAAATAGTGATTTTAGTCACTTCTCACCATTGTAAATACCATTTTTTGTTATTCCTACTCCATTTTTTGCAAGCCGAGGAGTCCTCAAGCTTGAGGAGTATTAGAAGTAGCTATATACCAATTTTCATAATTTTTAAACTTCGTTTGATCCCTTAAATAAGCCTTAGAACCTAATTTTTAACTAGTCTGGACAGGGCCAAAAGCTAGTAAAAAACTATAAAAATAGCTAGAGAGCTCATTTTTGAGGTTAGCTTGTTGTAGATTTGAACTTTTTATGAGAACCCTTTTGTAATGGAAGTTACTCCTTTGTTCTTCTTTTTGTGCTTGTCGTGTGTGCACCTATGTGTGTATGTGTGTGCATTCTAGTGTGCTTCCCACTCATGCACTTGTGCCATCACTTGCTCATAGTCTTCATACTAGTCCTCACATCTCTACCAATTGACAATTATGAGGTGTATCTCCTCACCGTTGGTACTTGTTGGTAGGAGTCAGGGCACTCAAGGACTTACAAGACAAGGAAGCCAGCGAAAGAGTCAGAGCAATGAGAAGGACCAAGCAAGCAAAGCAGTGAGCGTAGATCCAGCAAATAGGCCCTATAATTTTTCATGAAGCAATATTTCCCAAATAGTGATTTTAGTCACTTCTCACCATTGTAAATACCATTTTTTGTTATTCCTAATCCATTTTGTGCAAGCCGAGGAGTCCTCAAGCTTAAGGAGTATTAGAAGTAGCTATACACCAATTTTCATAATTTTTAGACTTCGTTTGAGCCCTCAAATAAGCCCTATAACCTAATTTTTAACTAGGCCGGACACTAGGTCTGACAGGGCCAAAAGCTAGTCAAAAACTATAAAAAGAGCTAGAGAGCTCATTTTTGAGGTTAGCTTGTTGTAGATTTGAACTTTTTATGAGAACTCTTTTGCAATGGAAGTTACTCCTTTGTTTGTCTCTTTGCTCTTGTCGTATGTGCGTGTGTGTGTATGTGTGTGCATGCCAGTGTGATTCTCACTCACGCACTTGTGCCATCACTTCCTCATAGTCTTCATACTAGTCCTCACGTCTCACATGGATTGAAAATTATGAGGTGGATCTCCTCACGTTGGTACTTTCCATTGTGCTAGAGTGACACCAAATTTGGCGCCATTGTCGGGGACTTAGTTTTGGTCTACACCCTGAAACAACATGCACAAAAACTAGAGAAGCATGTCTATGGACCATGATTATTAATAGAATATCAACAAGTGGGGCAGTCCAATTAGCCACCTTAGAAGGTGATGTTCTCCCTAGTTACATTAGTGGATGCCGAGTCAAATTATATCAAGAACCCCTCACGGAGCAAATGTTTAATCGACTTAATACTGCCAAGAAATGCAAAGAAGAAGAAAAATGAATCCAAGAAGAAGCGTATGCAAAAGCTTTGGAACACATCCAGAGAATGAAATTGAGAAGACAGGGTAGAGATCATCCTAGGACAGATGCCTATGCAGCTCCAGGGTATCCCATGGCTATGTGTGAAGTCTCAGGTGTAAGTTCCCATAGAATAATTGACCGACATCCTTTTGTGACTTTAGACATAGGACAAGGAAATAACACAAGGACTGTATAGGCCTTGACTGACTCAGGAGCAACCACTAGTGGTGTTAAACTTTCTTACAGTCAAGAATTGATTTTAAGTGTCAATCCTATAGAAGCATACCTCATAGGATTGGGAGGTGTGGAAACCCCTTGCATGGGCAAGGTGGAACTTCCCCTCTACATTCAAGATGTTCTCATGACAGTTAAAGTGCTAGTGTGTCCCCTCTCTCACGTATATTGTCCCTGACACACCCTTGTTGCTGGGAGTGCTAGATGTAATATTCCACAATGTGAGTGGCAAGCTGATGTTCCTAAATGCATAGTCCTCTGGCCAAGTCGGTCATCATGTGATCCCAATTAATTGGGCCTGGGATGTCCAGATGTGGCAGACATAACTGATCTGCATGGATGGCTTGTTCCACCGCGAAGAGATGTAGCAAATGTGTTGGTCTGGGAATGAAAATTGTGGAATGATATTCCCAAAACTCGGTGGAGAACATTTCTTCAAAAGTCTATTTGTAGCAAGCAGGTAGGTACTTGATGCGTGCGTGCCATGAAAAAATTATGTTTACGGAAGGGGTTTGTCTCATGTCGTAAACTAAATCCTTGTTACCTTGAGAAAATCTAGGGGCGGAGATGTATAGAGCCTGTACCTTTTGAAAGGTTTTGAAGATGATTGTCATGAGCTCAAATATTTTCATACACATCTTTGATGCTATGTCAGGCACATTCTTTAAGCATGTAGACCACTCTCGAATGGTGGATATCATATACACTACGGTTGGGGGTCCTCGAGGTGGAGCAAAATATGGATAGTTGACCCAAACAGAGCATTCTTTATTGTTGCGTAGTTTGATTGCAAAAGCTTGCCATGATGTGTGACGGACCATTGGGCAATAGCATGGGTTATACTTGATATATAGTGTCATGGTGGCCCAAGTGCTCATCATCTCAAGTTAGTCAGTTAGTAGCCGTTCACGCCAATTAGGTTGGAAGATCGAGTCAGTGCGTGCATCTTCTGGTAAGTCATCTGGCTCAAATTGAGTGGCAAATGTGGGCTCCTTCCCTGTATGTCTTTTAATTTTTGCATTATAGTCTTGTAGCAAGACATAGTAAGGCATGTATTGCGGTTCTGATGTTGTGATCAACCGTTGATGGGATAGGTGCTGAAAGTAAGAAGATCTAAGAACAGTTTCTTCCAGATTTTTGAGGGATTGAATTTGCACTACAACACAATCATCGTGTGTTTGTCCCACTTTCTCAACCCATTTGAGCCAATCTGGAACTCCAATTTCCAATGTGTCCCATCCCTCCTCGGTAACTCGTCCGTTGGGTACTGGCATCAGTTCATATGGTTCTTCATAGCTTTCATCGACATGAATTTCCACCAGTGTGTTAGGTTTTGGTTCTTGAACAAAAGAGGGTGTCCTTTTCATATGGTAAGAGACGTGCTTGTAGTTCTACCATCTGCTTCTGGAGCGTCTCTAATTCTTTTGTAGATTGTTGCGAGATTACTAGCTCCTATTGACCTGTGTTGGCACTGGCTAGTTGCTTCTTTAGGTCAGCACATTTGGATTCTAACTTTTCATATGATCTGAATGTCTTCAAATGGGACCGCTCTATGCTTTGTAGGACTAATGTCTGCTCCCGAGGTGCCTTCCATAGCTACTTCAAAATTTTCTTGGTTTTGTTGTTGAAGCTGCTTGTTCTCTTCTAAGGCTACTGCCATGTGCTTTCGAAGTAGCCCGAGATTGCGTCTGAGTGTAGTGTTGGATAGCATCTGCACTTGGAGCACTTTTCCAGCTCCTTGACTGCTTTATCATCCACCATAGATATCTTTGACTCCAATTTGGTGTGAGCCTATTGTAAAGTGGTATGTTCTGCTAGCAGTGTTTGGTAATCAGCTTCTAAGATGTTGACTCTAGCCGGTAGGCGCTGAGATTCTGCTTGGAAGGTAGCGGTGTGCTCTTCCAATTGGTGGTATTCTTGTTGCAATTGATGTGTACACTGAAGTAAGGTATTAAATGTATGATTTACATTATGAGATGCAAGGGGAGGAGTTTGGAATGCAGCAGGAGTGGGAATGGGAAGGGGGTAGTGAATGCTGTGTCTTCGAATGAGGTGGTGAATGGTGAGGTGGGGGGTAGGGGAGTGGGTGATGGTAGAATTGTAGGGAGAGGTGCTATGGGTGGTGAAATGTCCATGGGGTCAAACAATGTGGTGCGTGCAGGGGCTACCATGTAAGTGGGTATAGTAGGTGAAGTGAGTGTGGTGTTTGTGAAGATTGATGTTGTTGTGAGTGGCTATGAAACGTGCATCTGAGACACTGGAGTGTGAATGTAATGTTCCATGAAAGATAGGTATTGGGGTGGGGCAATTGGGGTGAGTGAGGTGTAGGGAGTGGATGGAAAGTATGGGTCATGGGATAGGGGTATGTGCAATAGGGGATAAGCTGGGAAATAAAGGATACCCTCAGTGGGTCGGGGGTTTCCAACCATACTCAGGATTATGGGGTGGCCAATTATGAGTTCAGAGGACAAAAATGGTGTAGTATACAGAGGATTGGTGATGGAAGAGAAGAGGGTGCCCTCTGAGGTTGGTTCACAGAAGGAGAAGGATGTGGATGAGGTTGGGGTGTAGGTGATAGTAGTTTCTATGACTGCGGTTCGTTCAGTGATGGGAGGCGGTGGTGGTGGAGAAGGGGGGGGGATGGGGGGTGCGGGGGTGAGATGGATGATGTCTGTACAAAAGTTTCAACAATGAGGTCAATGGTGGTGGTGGGTGTAGTTGTGGTTTCAATGGTTATTCCTGGTTCTACGATGGGTATCGTTATATTCTTACCTGCACGTGGTAATGTGTCAACTCTACGTTTGTCATACGTGACAAAGTGGCAGACTATTGTGTGGATGGCTTTTGGGACTCCGAGGGATTTTGACATTAATTTCAGGGTGGTAATGAAATTTTGATCCACTCCCTCCTCTGCTAGCATTTCTTCAATCAAGGATTGGCCTGATGCAAGGGAGAGTCTGTGCCTTTCTTGCACTGCTTCGATCGTATCATATAACCTTTGTAGCTAGACTATGTATGTAGACGCACCTACAAGTTCTGACACTTCTTGCTTCTCTTCCTGATGCCTCTGGTCATACTCCTCCTTGTCCTCTTCATACTCTTCATCTTCCTTGTCCTCTTCGTCCACATCAATTGTGGTACAGGTACTTGGGAGGTTGTTGCTTGCGGTTGAACCTCCCCCACTTGTTGTTCCTCTTCTACCTCAAGATCTACTTCTCTTAACAACTATTCAAAGTGTGCATTTGTGAGTCCTTCCAAGGATGCTCCATCAAGAAATTCAAGATCGGTGGGGATGGGAGGTAATATCAAATTAGGGCTATCGGTGCTGCGTCTTGGAAGTCGTAGTGTGAATGGTCGAACCCTTTCGAGTGGTGGAGTAATGTCCGGTCTTAGGGTGGTTTGGTCTTTCATTTGTTTCCGACATGATTGGTAAGCTCTCTAAATCAACCACTTGCTGGCTTGTGCCTGCTTGAGAGTTGGTTCCTGCTATGTCAGCCATGATATCATTGGGAGCGTTTGATGATCTTATCTACTGGAAGAAGAAAATCACATTAGCACTATGGGGGAAACATGATAATAGCGTGTTCCCTATACAATATGTCACTCTTTGGGTTAGAAGTTAGTCAAGTGGGATATTGTGTGTGTGTGAGTTATAGTTAGAAGGTCAGTGTTGCCCCTATATGCATACTTGGTTGTGCAATGTACTCATATTCATTTCTATCTATGCAGAGTGCGTTACCCGGCAGGGTCAGGTGGTTTATCACAGAGTTTAACTCTCCAAACTTTGTGTGAGATGGTCCCTTTTGGTGGCAATGATTTTCTTATGTTTCTGAATCATGTCATCTTGGATTTGTGACTTTTTGGGTACCCATTTCCAAGGAGTGCTAGGTGTGGTTACATGTGTGGAGTGTTGGAATGCAGATGTGTGTCGAGAGGTGTGTGATGTGAAGGATGGTGAATAGCATTTTAGGCTTGTGAGCTTGTGTGAAGCTACTTGTGCGTGTGAGTAGGTCTTAGGAACCCAAATTTGTCTAGTATTAGGGTCAGCCATCATCGATCACTTTGGGACCCAAATAGGAATGGCCCATTTTGGAAGAATTCGCGAACACTTTGTCTGCGTATTCCTTGCCCGAGCAATTGGTTTGGTGCACCGTTGGGAATCTGTCTTCAAAATAGAGGGTTGTTCACCCTTGCGTATCTAGATCTGCTTCACACTTTGAGTCCTTTTTCTTTGAGCTCTCCATTGGCTATGAATATCGAGCTTCTACTTCCCTCGCTTTTTGCACTCCTTTGATTGCTTTGTCTCAATCATCTAGCAGTCAGGGCACTAAAGGACTTACAAGACAAGGAAGCCAACAAAAAGAGTCATCGCAACGTGAAGGACCAAGCAGGCAAAGCAGTCAACGCAGATCCGGTTAATAGGCTCTATAATTTTTGATGAAGCAATATTTCCCAAATAGTGATTTTAGTCACTTCTCACCATTGTAAATACCATTTTTTGTTATTCCTACTCCATTTTGTGCAAGCCGAGGAGTCCTCAAGCTTGAGGAGTATTAAAAGTAGCTATATACCAATTTTCATAAGTTTTAAACTTTGTTTGAGCCCTCAAATAAGCCCTAGATGGTTGAAATGTCTTTACTTTTTAATAATTTTGAGGATTTGAAGCGATTTTACAACAATCACCAATGAGTAGAAAAAAGGAAAGAGGTTTCTTCAAGAAGATATACAATTGGGAGCTGAGAAAGCACTATGTTTGATTGCAACAAATGACGATGACTAGATTGATCTCATTAACACGTGAAAGAAGGTTGAGTTTGCATGATGTTTGACTTATACATTAGCATCACGTGACTCGGAAAGGAATGGAAGAGTTATATTAAAGAAATAGAGGTGCTCAAGTAAACAACATGTTATGCTGGTGGTTCACCACAATCAAACTACTTGGGAAACATGTTAAATTGTTTTTTTTTTTTGCAAAACGTTTTATAGAAATTAATAGTGTCAATGGAATGAGCACAAAGTTTTTTGCAATGGAATAAGCACAATGATTCAAAAATAGTAATAGTTTTAAGAAAAATATGGCACAATGTTTTTTTCTCCCGGCTTGTATATATGCCTATTGCCCTAATGGGCTACTTATCTTTGTACATTCTCTAGTAATATCTTTCAGTAGTGTGTGTTGTGCTCCAAGCTTCTTCTTCTTCCTTGTGCTATTCGCGTGCTTCCGTAGACATCTAACTCCAACAAAAAATAGTAATAGTGTCAAGAAAAATATGGCACAATGTTACAAGCGAGAAGTTGAATTCATGCTCAATGGTGTGCACAAAGACTTCATGAGCGTTTTTCTTGGACAAGAGCTCATATCACTCCCATCATATTGTTGATATATTTAGGTAGTGATGTGTGTGAACACACTAGGACCGATGGGGCACTTTTTTCCCTCTTTAGGAGGTTTTTTTCCCCCGGCTTGTATATACGCCTATTGCCCTAATGGGCTACTCATCTTTGTACATTCTCTAGTAATACATTTAGTCTTGTGTGTTGTGCTCCAAGCTTCTTCTTCTTCCTTGTGCTGTTCGTGTGCATCCACAGACGTCTAACTCCAACAATTGGTATTAGAGCACATCGTCGCTTCATCTAGGGCGCCATCGACACTCCTCCGTTTGCAGTCTCAGAATCATACGAATTTTGGTGAGCATACTCAGGGTGTTTCTGAGATCAAAACATCTTCACTTTGTGGTGCCAAAATCACGATCTGAGCTCGTTTCGACCTCCGAACGCACTATTGAAGTGTTTGTGCGGGCTATTTCGTCTTTTTGTGCCAAAGGTATATCCCAGTTTCTGTTCACCAGTTTAAGCGTCTCGAAGTCTGCTACAGGTCTAGCAAAACTCGTCTGGGTAGTTCTGTTCAAGTTTTTGAGATACAGTCAATTTTTTGCATCAAGGTATTTTAGTCACCGGCCATGGCTGAAAGCAGTGATGTATTCCGTATGTTGACTGTTGAGGATAAGTTGGATGGTACCAACTACCCATTATGGGCTTATATGATGTGACATGTATTGGTTGCAAAAGGATTGTGGAACATTGTGTAGGGTGTTGAAAGACGTCCTGTTACACCTCTGACTACATGTACTACAAATACAGGTGCTGCAGCTGATGAAGATGGTGTCGAAGATGATATTTCGCAGATTCCTGTTCGTGCTGCTGTTTCTGCTACACCTACTGCAGAGTAGATTCGTTGGGATGGCAGAGATGCCGAGGCACATGCATTGATAGCTTTGTCTGTCAAACGTGCCATTATTCCTCACATTTGCTCTTGTAGAACAGCTAGGGATGCTTGGGATACACTTACCACATTGTACCAAGCTAGGAATGAGGCTCGTGTTGCTTATCTCCGAAAACAATTGGAGAGCGAGCACATGAATGAAGGTGATTCTATGGAGAATTTCCTAATGAAGATCAAAGACTTGAAGGAACAATTGATTTCTGCTGATGAGGTTATACCAGATAGCTCACTTGTGGAGACCGTTCTGAATGGTCTTCCTGATTCATATCAGAGTTTTGTTTCTACTCTTCGTTTGATGATGAAAGGCAATCCGAATTCCTTATCATTTGAGGAGTTAGTCTCTGTTCTGTTGCAGGAAGATCAGTCCAGGCGGAACATGTCCATTATGCAAGTTGCAAATCAAGATTTCCTGGCTAGTCAGAAGGGCAAAAGAAAATGGAGCTCTTCAACTAGTAAGCAGAAATCTGCTAATTCTACATATTCGAAGAAGGAAGAAAAAGATGAGAAGAAATCAGAAAAGCAAAAATTGTTTTGTAAGTACTGTAAAGGGAATGATCATATCATAAAGAACTATCCAAAACTGGCTGCTAAAGAGGAAAAGAAGAAAGAGGCTGGAATGGTTGTTGCAGAGGCCTCTACACAAAAAGCAGAGTCTGCAAATCTTGTGCAGGAAGAAGAATGGGCGTTTACTACTGTCTATAGTTTTGACCCATCTTCTCATGAGTAGTGCATGTTTGCAGTAGACTCAGATGTTTGGTATTTTGACAGTGGGGCGACGAAACATATTACCTCACAGCACAATTTCTTCTCTTCACTTGAGCCTGCCCCTGTAGGGAATACTATTACATGCGCCAACAACTCCTCTTATCCTGTTATGGGAGTTGGTAAGATCATTTTGACTACTGCTGATGGTAGTTCTTTCACTTTGTCAGATGCTTTATGTGTGCCAGGGATCAAAAAGAACCTGTTATCAGTTTCTGTATTAGCCAGGATTGGCTTGGTTGTGAAATTTGTTGATGACAGGTGTACAATTCATGATCTATCAAATGGCGATGTGATTATTGCTTCTGGCATTTTATATCGTGGGCTGTATAAGCTCATAGACTATGAAAGATCTGTAAATGATTTGACATGTGCAGTAAATGATTTGCAGGCTATGTCAGATGCAAAGCTTTGGCATGCATGCTTTGGTCATCTAAATTTTGCTAGTTTGCTACGTCTGCAGAAATCTGAAATGGTGTCTTGGTTGCCCAAACTTGAGGCACCTGGAAAACATGTTTGTGAAGGTTGTATTTTGGGCAAAATGTAGCGTTCCTCCTTTCCAAAAGATGGTTCAGTTCGGGCTACACAGAAATTGCAGCTTGTACATAGTGATGTCTGTGGTCCTATGAAGACACCCTCTTTTGGAAATTACCTTTACTTCCTGACTTTCATTGATGATTTTTCCAGGCATGCATGGGTATATCCACTCAAAGCAAAGTCCCAAGTGTTCATGTGCTTTAAACAATTTTTGGTTTTGGTTGAAAATCTGTCAGCATGTAAAATAGGCACCCTCCGTTCTGATCGAGGGGGGGAATATATGTCTTCTGATTTAAATGCATTTCTGGATAAATGTGGGATAAGACACCAGTGTACAGTGCCGTATACACCTCAACATAATGGAGCTGCTGAGCGAAACAACAGGTCACTCATGGAGATGGTGAGATGTATGGTCAAGAGTCATGCTTTACCACATAGTTTTAGGCTTGAGGCTGTCATGTGTGCAGCATATGTACTTAACAGGTGTCCCACTAAAGCGCTGTAGTCTATCACTCCATATGAGGCTTGGCATGACCGCAAGCCATCTGTTGCTCATTTGCGTAATTTTGGTTGTTTGACATATGCATTAGTGCCTGAACAACATCGTAGAAAATTGGATGATAAGGAAATAAAATGTATTTTTGTTGGATACAGTTCTGAAAGTAAAGGCTATCGTCTGTATCATCCACAGACTAAACGCATTCTGGTTAGCCGTGATGTTGTTTTTGTGGAAGATGCTATTCAGCCATTGCTTTCATGTACCAAGGAGACATCTGTTAGCTCCAAAGACATGTATGATACTTTGATGCCTCTTTTTACAGGTGGATAGTCTAGTGCTGGTCCTAATGAGGCAGCTTCTCAGCCTTTGCAGGTTTCATATGATGATGCAGATCATTCCATTTCTGATGAAGATTTACATGATGCACTTGTTGATGAGATTGCTGATATTGAGCAGGCAAAAACTATGCCAAAATGGCTGGTGCAGACTTTGCGTGACAGCAAATTAGATGCACCTTTGTCATATCATACTCGTTCAGGCTCTCATAGTGCCTCCTTTGCATCAGATTTCTATGCTATGGCTGCGTGTGGTCTCTATGATGAGAATGAGCATCTTTCTTTTGATGAAGCACAAAATTCAGAAAATTGGATGGCTGCTATGCAATCTGAATATGATGCTATAATGAAGAATGGTACATGGTCTTTATGTGACTTGCCTCCTCGCAAGAAGGCCATTGGAACTAAGTGGGTATACAAGCTGAAGCGTAAACTTGATGGTACAGTTGACAGGTATAAGGCTAGGCTTGTTGCAAAGGGTTATGTGCAAGAAAGAGGCATTGATTTTGATGACACCTTTGCACCTACATGTCGCACAACTATTGTTCGGAGCATTTGTGCACTTGCAGCCCATCATGGTTGGAATGTACATCAGTTGGACATTAAAACAACATTTCTGAATGGTGAGTTGCATGAAGAGGTGTATGTTTTTCAGCCTCGTGGCTTTGTGCAAAAAGGGCATGAAAACCATGTGTGCAGGTTAAAGCGGGCATTATATGGTTTAAAGCAAGCACCACGTGCTTGGCATGAGAAGATACATGCCTATCTGATTGCACATGGTTTTGAGAATAGTCCAACTGAAAGCACTTTATATGTTAAGCGTGCTTGAGTGGTACTCGACTACTTGGGTTGTTGTATCCCAAGGGGGGATCACGATCGCCATATTTGCATGCTTTTTCTAACTCAGATTGGGCTGGTTGCTATGACACTCGTGTGTCCACCAGTGGTTTTTGCTTCATGCTTGGTAGCTCATGTATATCTTGGTTGAGCAAGAAGCAGCCTACTGTGGCCACTTCCAATTGTGAGGCTGAGTATAGGGCAGCTTTCACAACGACTGTTGAGTGTGTGTGGCTCAGACGCCTTATGGCTGATTTGGGTGTTGGCCAGTCTTCTGCCACCACCATCTTCACTGATAGTTAGAGCACATTGGCAGTTGCGAGGAACCCTGTGTTCCATGCTCGCACTAAGCACATTGAGGTGCATTATCACTATGTCAGGGAGAGGTTCTCTGCTGGGGAGATCAGCTTGGCATATGTACCCACGCAGGAGAACATAGCAAACCTTTTCACGAAGGCTCTGCCTAGGGAGAAGTTTGAAGCTTTCGGCAAAGCTTTGGGCTTAGTTCGTTTTGTGGAGTGATTTCCACATAGCTTGGCACTTCCTTATACATGAGTGCCACCTCCTTGTTCACCGCATCACTCCGAGGGGGGATTTGTTGATATATTTATTGAGTGATGTGTGTGAACACACTAGGACCGCCGGGACACTTTTTTCCCTCTTTAGGAGGTTTTTTTCCCCCGGCTTGTATATACGCCTATTGCCCTAATGGGATACTCATCTTTGTACATTCTCTAGTAATACATTTAGTCTTGTGTGTTGTGCTCCAAGCTTCTTCTTCTTCCTTGTGCTGTTCATGTGCTTCCGCAGACATCTAACTCCAACACATATGACAATTCTAGTCTATTAAACTTTTTAGTTTTTTATCATAACCCTACAGTACTAGACGATTAGTGTGTTGGTCTCTCCTACTAATGGAATTCGACTTGAGGTAGTTTTCAACAAAGGTGTTGGAGAAGAGAGTCACATGTGGTAGTCACAAGAAGGGGTGAAAAGAATATCTACGTGGTTGTGGAGGAAGTAAGCATGAGTGAAGGTGCCAAACAAGGCACATAGGCAAAGATGGGACGGATGAGGGCTTAAAATTTCAAGATTTTCCCTAAATATAGAGGAAGGAGGTGCACGAAGTGATAACTATGCATAAACGGAATCTTGGCATTGCGTTCAAGCATTTGAATTCTACTCCTTGTCACACTTTGGCTCTTCTATTGAGATTGTGATTTTTGATATATTTTGGTAGTGATGTGTATGAACACACTTGGGACCATCGGGGCACTCTTTTCCCCTTTTAGGAGGTTTTTTCCCCTGGCTTGTATGTATTCCTATAACCCTAACATGTTACTTAGCTTTTTACATTCACTTGGTAATTCATTTAGTGTTATGTTGCTCTCCAAGCTTCTTCTTCTTCCTTATGTTGTTCGTGTGCTTGCGTAGACCTTAAAATCCAAGAATTGGTATCAAAGGAGGTCACCACTTCATCTAGGGCATTGCCAACACCCTTGCAATCATAGTCTCAGAATCGTACACAAATTGGTAATCATACTCAAGGTGATTAGGAGTTCAAAAATGCTTTGCTCTATGCGTCAAAGTTTTGTTTCAACTCCGAATGCACTATCGGAGTGCCTTTGCAAGAAATTTTGTCGTTTTGTGCAAAACATATATATATATATATATATATATATATATATATATATATATATATATATATATATATATAGGTTTTGGTTGGCTAGTACAAGCACCTCAAATTCTTCTATAGTTTTAGTAGAGCTTGACAAGGTGATTTTGTTTAAAGCTTTGAGATATAATCATTTTTTTGCATTAGGATATTTAGTTAGTGGTCATGGATGTTGGTTGTTGAGGATAAGTTGGAAGGTACTATTTAACCATTGTGGGCATATATGATGTGCCATGTATTGGTGGAAAAATGAATTTGGAATATTGTGCACGGTGTTGAAAAATGTACTATTACACCTTCAAATATAGTTATTGAAGAGGATGTAGATGACATTGAAGATGATGATCTTCGAATTCCTATTTGTGATGTGGTTCTTGCTATAGCTACTCCATAACAACCTCATTGGGATGGAAACGATGCTCACACACATGCATTGATAGCTTGTCTATGAAATGTGTCATTATCCCTCATATTTGATCCTACAATAAAACAAAGGATGATTGGGATACACTTACATTTTAACACCAACAAGAAATGAGGCTCATGTTGCTTATCTTCGAAAACAGTCGGAGAGTGAGCATATGAATGAAGGAGATTCCATGGATATGTTTTTGACAAAAATCAAATATTTGAAGAAGCAATTGATTTTTCTACTGATGAAGTCTTGCGACATAGTTCACTTGCATAGAATGTTCTTAATGGTCTTCTAGATTGATATCAGAGTTTTGCTTGTATTGTTTGGTTGATGATGAAAGGCAATCCAAATGCCTTAACATTTGAGGATTTAGTCTCTACTTTGTGTGACGAGGAACCTAAGATACCTAGATGTAAGTCAATCGTGTCAAGGATAATCATGATAGATTGGATTCCCCAAGAAAATAAGAGTATAGAACTCTTCGTGAATAGAGAAACCGATGAAGCCTTGTAGAGGTTCGAAGCAGACAAGCCTAGTGATGTCAATAGAGTATTTATATATGAATTCAAAGATTTGCATGTTCCAAGGAAAGTTATCTATTTGGATAACACTTCTTAAAGAATGTTTGTAGTCACGAGCATATTAGACATGCTTGCACATGAAAGGGTGAATCAATTTTCTCTCTGCACAAGCCTACTGATCCCCATGAGTTAGCACTCGGCTAGATCCTCTCATGTCCTAGGAATTCAAAAGGAGAAGTCTAGAAAGTGACGAGAGGTAATTTTTGCTAATCATTTAGGAAGAGAAATATCAGGACTAGACACTGATCTAGTAGAACAAGGTTGACCTAGAGGACATAGGCACCAATAAGGCATGCATGAATTCCCTCTGCCTAGTCCAAGAGAACACCCTTGAATCTCCCAACACACTCAACTAGTGACGTCAATGAAGAACTAATTTGATGGTATAGGAGATAAATTTAAGCAAGTATTAATAGATAAATATGTCGAGGATTTATTCACTCAATACAATGCTTTTGGATTAACATCAAAGAATACACCCTTTACATGGTTTCAACCCTTATATCAAGGTCAATTGAGGGATTTTAACCAGTTATTAGAGGCATTCATCATAGAATTCTCCTTACATCCTCATTGGTCCATGGCTTTCAACAAACATGGTAGGAAACTATGAGATTAGCAAGGCATACGTTTAGACAATACATTGAAAGATGTCCAATCCTAGAGCTACCTACTATGGCTAAGGAAGTTTCCCTATTCTTAGATGGATTATTGAGTGAAAAGATTTGATCATTGTCTATCTGAAGGAACCTGAAACCATAGAGCAATGTGTAAGAATGTGAATTGATATCAATGATACTTTGGGGGAGGAGTTAGAAATTTCGAAACTCTATAAGGAATTAGATGGTTCTACTAGGTTCATGTCCATACCCTCAACCTCAATAGATGAATCAGCAGAACAAGCCTTCCAAAAGCTAGGAGTGCCGAGTAGAAAAAAATCTAGAGTGGTGTTAGTGAAGCATTGTTATGCATGTGGAGGAGCGACAATGGAAAATGTTTGCCCCTTGATGGCTCAGAATTCATGAAATCTAAATGCCAATACAACACCATTTGGAGAAAATACACAAATCATACTGCATAATAAGCAATAAACAATAAACAAGTAGTTAGGCAAAGCTACCGACAACCTTACCAATAGCCTGTAGATATAAAAACCAATACCAACCACCACCATACTTTAGGTCACAAAAACCATACCAACCACACTATCATGCACAACAGAGACCTCAACTAGTGTTAGGTAAGTAGCCATCACCCCATACTAATGTAATTTTAGTTCATTATGTAGCGATAGAGGACAACTTAAACAGATCCATAGTGTCACCATCCCCCATGATCTCAAATAGTGATCCCGACGCTCAAAGTTTTGACTCTACCAATGTAGATAGCTGTAGCTCAATGATGAGTAGCACCTCCTTTAATGTCAATCCGGGAAGACGTGAGGATGGTATGAAGACCTCGAGCAAGTGGCGGCACAAGTGCGTGAGTGAGAAGCACACAAGCATGCACACACATACACACACACGCGCACACAAGGTAAGACAAAGAGTGAGAATCAATAGAGCTTTTAGATTACTTTCAAATTGCTCTTACAAGTTCGTTTCAATTACAATCTAACCTCAAAAATGAGCTCTCTAGCTCTTTTTATAGTTTTTGACTAGCTTTGTCCCTGTCCAGACCTAGTGTCCGGCCTAGTTAAAAATTAGGTTCCAGGGCTTATTTGAGGGCTCAAACGAAGTCTAAAAATTATGAAAATTGGTACGAGGGTACTTCTAATACTCCTCAAGCTCGAGGACTCCTCGGCTTGCACAAAATGGAGTCTAATCTACAAAAAACGGGATTTACAATGTTTGTGTAGTGATTAAAATCACTTGAGTTGTACATAATCTATGGGAAAAATGATCTGGCCTTGTTGCCGTATTGTGCATGACTCCTTTGTTGCTTTGTATGCCAACACTCCCCCCTTCCTAGCGTCTGTCGCCCCTGACAGACCTTTGTTCTCGCGGGTGGTCGATGTAATATTGGATGACATTGGTGGCCAGTTCATGTTCTCCTATCCTTAAGCCTCTTGCTAGATCGGCTTCCAATGCCTCCCAATTTATTGCACCGGGGGTCTCTGGTTGCGGGGTGGTGTAGTACTCTGAATACATTGCTTGTTCACAAGCAAACAGTTGAAGCAGATGTGTCGGTTTTGGTGCGAAAATCTCCGAGTGATACTCCCAGAAACCTGATCTGAACATTTCTTCGAAGGTCTGTTTGTAGCAGGCGGGGAGGTATTTGATGCGTGCATGCCAAGCGTAAGCCACACGGATACTGGGGGTGGTGCTCATGTCATACACCAAGTCGTAATTTCCATTGCTAAACCCCGGAAGACGTACCTGTGGTGCGGCTGCATTTCTAAAGGTCTTCAGCACTACTTGCATCATATCTAAGATTTTAAGCATCATTTGCGCTGCTACATCTTGCATGGGCTTCAAGTGCGGCATCCAGTGGCGAATGGTCCCCATCATATATGCTACCGATGGTGGTCCTTGTGGTGGCGCGATGTACGGGTAGTTCAACCATTCCTTGCATTGCGCATTGTTCTGTACCTTGATATTAAATGCCTTCCACGACCTGCGGCAGGGAACTGGACCGTAGCATGGGTTGTACAGGAGGTGCAACGGCGCGTTGTTCCATGTGCGTAGCATTTCTGGATAGGTCTCTAAAAGTTTCTGCCGCCATGTGGGTTGACGAATCTTGCCTTTTCGCACCTCTGGAGGAAGGTCTTCGGGTTGAAATTGGGTCGCAAAAGTAGGAATCTGACCCGTGACTCTTTGTATTTCTGCATTATAATCAGCCAAGAGAATATAATATGGCCTGTACTGGAGTTCCGTTGAGAGAATCAGGCGTCGCGATGACAGGTTCTGAAAGTAAGCTGATTGTAACACAGTCTCCTCTATGACCCTCATGGCCTGATTTTGCACTACGGTGCGCTCTTCGTGCGAACTCCCGATTTCCTCCACTTGTCGTAACCATGGCGGCCGTGGTGCCTCGAACGTGTCCTGCGCTTCCTCTGTTTGTTGGCCTCCTGGGAATGGTTGCGGATCATATTCTTCATCAAACGTTTGTTCCACAGGAATTTGCACAACTTCTTCGTCCGTGGGAGCCTCCGGAGGGGAAGATGGTCTCTCATATTGTAGTAGGCGTGTTTGCAATTCAGTTACCTGTTTCTGGAGATCTTTTATGGCCTCTGCGTCTGAGAGAAGCGAAGCCGCAGAGGGGGTGGTTGGGGTGGCAGCTGTTGGTCCTTGTTGGTGTTCCTGCTTCAGTTGTCCTAGCTCCTCCGATAGCTTATCATGTGCCTCGAGCAGCATGGCATAATCTTCCAATATAATCTTGATATTATCGGGGGTCACTGCTTGAAACTTGGATGGGCTGATGGGTGCCCCCGGTGTGCTCTCAATAGCTGCCTCCAGGTTCTCTTGATTTTGTATTTGCAGACGTCTGTTCTCTTCCTGAGCAGCCGCAAGATGGCGTTTAAGTAGTGCCATATTTCGCTGAAGTTTTGAGTTGCGTTCCAGCTGTGTCCGTAGGTGACCTTCTACCACCTGCACTGCTTCCTGATCTACGTTCTGTAGCTGTACCTCCAATATATTGTGGGCTTCTTGGAGGGTGTGGAACTGTGTGTGGAGGCGAGTGTTCTCCTCTTCTAGTGCCGCAAGGCGGTGCTGTAGTGTCGCTGAGTGCTCTTGCAGGCGTTCGTTTTGTTGCTGGAGCTGAATGTAATCTGTTCTTAAATTTGATATACAAGCCAACATGGTGTCCAATGCATTTCCTATAGATGAGTGGGGGGTGTTTACCGTGGAAGATGCATGGGAAGGGAATTGGGGAAGGGAGACAGTGAATGATGTGTCTATGAAAGTTGTGTGTGTGGGTGAAATTGGTGGAGGGGGAATGGGAGGAGGTGAAACCGTGGGTGGAGGTGCCGTGGGTGGTGAAATGTCCATACCTTCAGGAGTGGGTGTTAGTGTGGGGCCTGCCATATACATTGGTATGGTAGGTGGTGTGTGTGTGGAAGTGGTGAATAGATGTGACGTGGGGTGGGGAGCTGAAGAGGCAGGGAATGGTTGAGAGCCTGGTTGAAAAGCTCTAGCAAAAATGTCCTGGAGGGATTGTAGAAATGGAGAAAGGGATATCGGGGGTTGGGGTCGTAAATTTGAGAAGGGTGAAAAGGGTTGCGTGGTAGTAGGGAAGCCCATGAATGTGGATCTGGGGTCAGGGTGGCCAGTGGCTGAAGGCATTGGGGATGGTTGTCCTAGGGCAGGCTCGGGAAGGGTTTCAGTGGGTTGTGTGGTGATGGGGTTTGCGTCAAAGATCGGGTTATCAGTGGTAGAGAATAGGGTGGCACTAGAGATGGGAGTACGAAAGATGAAGGTTGGGTCAGTGGGTTGAGTGGTCGATGGGATTTCCACTGTCTCTGTTCTAGGAGGTGATGGTGGGGGAGTAGGTGGTAGTGGTTCGGTGGACTCCTCATGGGTGGCGGGGTGCTGTTGACTAGCTGTTTGGGAGGTTGGTGTAGTAGTTGGCTCTTCTGCAACTGTAACGGGAATTTGGATATTTTTACCTGAGCGAGGTCGTGTCTGGAACCTTCGTGGGTCATATTGAACTGAAGGCCTCTGAATGGCAGTGCGCACAGCTTCTACAACTCCATATGTTTCTGCCATCAATAAGAGACCTTCCCTGTACTCTGAGTCAATTCCCGCTTCTTCCAACAACTGAGTCATAAGTAGTCTGCTGCTCTGTTCAGTGAGTAACTGCTGCGATCGCACTCTTTCCATAATCTGATACAGCCTTCGGAGTTCTGCTGTATATGCTGGGGCTTCAGTGGTCTCTTCTTCATATGCTTCTTCTTCTTCCGGGTGTCCGTGTTGTTGGCTTTGCTGAGCGTCACTCCAATGGACATGTCTACCGTCTGTAGACTTTCTTCTTCTTCGTGAGGATGTGCCCTGCTCCTTTGCCTCTGAATAAAACTCCACATCAGAGAATTGTGTGCTTTGTAGGAATGCTTCGAAATCCTGGGGGTCCAGTCCTTCAGCCTCTCCAGTGGCAGCAAATTCGAATTCAGGTGTAACCGGAGGAGCCGATGGGGTAGGTTGTGTCGTAGTGTCAGATTCCGACCTGGGTATCCTAATGGTAAAGGGAGGTACAGTGCCCTCTCTTAATGGTGATGCCTCAGGAGTAGTCAGGACTTCCCGTGTCTGGACGCAAGGGATCGCGCCCCTCATGCGCTTGGACTGATGTGTGGATGTCTTGAGCCTTTTAAACATTTGTAATTGTGCCCAAGTTAAGGCACGCTCAATGGGGACATCATATGCCAAGCATCGGTAAATGATGCGTGTGAGTGCACAGCATCCGTTCACCACTAATTTCCTAGAAGCCCGTTTGTTCGCTTCATACAACTGATCTATAATCCACACTGGTAGCTTAATAGGTAACGCACCTGCTTCCGCCAAGTAGAGAGCAAACCAGATCTTCTTGTGTGGTTGCGTGAATCGGTCTTGACCGGGGAAGGCGAAATGTTGCATGCACATTTGGAGAGGGATGGACACATTTGGGGTGAGTGCTGCCATGTCTTTCAGCTTCACTAGTTTCCTGTCCTTCATGTTGGTGGGAACAAGAGCATCCTTTTCTGAGGGCACATGCGTGCCATGCATATTTAAAGCGTCGCTTACCAGCTCCACAGTAAGTTCAAACCTCTTCAACTCGTTGTTGCCCAGCAATGAGGGGAGAACAAATGATCCGGGTTGGTCCTTATCTTCATTAGCTTGTAATGTGGAGACCAAATAGTAACATCGGAGGAGATCGGGTTTAGGTAGTGGGGCTTCAAAATATTCCGCCAATCCTGCTCGTTGCCATATGGTCTGTAGATCTTCGGTGTTCTGTAAAGTCTCGAACTCCTTGGAGAAAAATTGGAATCGCACCCATGATCTGTCATACTCGCATTTAGACTCCCAGATATACTTGGCCTCACCTAATGGACCGGGCATGCCATTGAACCAATGAGAATTGGCATGAACTCTTTCCGTGATGCCTGTAGGTGGATCTGGCACCGGGAGTTGCTGAAGGTGTAGCATCTCCACTGGTCGTTCCGTCGGGGGCACATCCACGGGTATACTATCCACATCAATTCCCGCAGTAAGTATTCCCACTTGTGAGCCCGAACCTGTCGCTTCTGCCATTTTACTGCTTGTCTTCTGATTCTGTGAGAATATAGAAGCATGTGTTAACATCGTAATGGACAGAATAAATCCGTTGCTGTCCCCGTTACAACATTAACATGAGGCAGGTGATGAGTTAGTGGTTAGTAAGTGCACGAAGACAGTGAGTGTAGTTAATGTTTGTGTATTCCTAGGAGACTAATGCCGTTAGTAAGTGGGGTGAATTTACAAATCGGTGTCGGGGGGTTTATTACAGGTCTTAGACTGCCAAATGCAGTGGATGGGCTTTGCTTTCGGTTTCGTAGGGACGCTAGAGAGCTGTGTCGGTGTCGCCGTTTGGGAATGGGGCCTTTTAGGGACCCACTTATAAGTGATTTTATGCATGCTCATGGGTCTTGGTGTGTTCCTAAGTGTTGAGCACGAGGGAATTCTGGTTGTACTCGTAGAAGGGTTATGCTGCATAGATTGTGGCCTTGGCGTAACTACTTGTGCCCTCAAGCAAGCCTTAGGCACCCAAATTTGTCTAGATTGTGGGCTTGCCTTCATCGACTTCTTGGGCACCCAAATAGATTTTACTTTAGCAGAAGAATTTCTGAAAGACTTCTTATTAGCGTCGTGTTGTTGGTTACTAATAAGAGGCTTTGCCCGCGTAGTTGACGGTGGTGCACCCGGTCGTTCGCCTTTCCGCACCCACACCTGGATTATTTTCTGGGACATTCTACTGTGCAGGTATTTTTGATCTCGGACATAGGAGGTAGTACTCTGCTTCTTCTGCTTGTGATCCGCCTTTGGTTGCTGCCTCCTTCGGGCCTTTGGAAAAGAAGGGAGATCCGTTGCATCCCTGACTCCTTTTTTGCAAATGTCATTCCTCTGCAACACAAGGTTTTGAACAAGAACAGCATGGTCATCTTCATGTGTACCCCTGGAAGGACCAGGAGTCTGTGCCTTTCCTAGTTCCTTGAGTGCTCCATTGTCTAATTCTACTGTAACTCGACTATGACTGACCCAAACCTGGAGAAGTCCACTTCTTAGGTTTAGATTGACTGCTCGGTCATAGATCCAATCCTGACCCAAGACGAGAGGTTTAGTGAGATCCTCATCTTGACACACTAGTACTTTAACGGTCATTGCCTCATCGTGAATGTAGAGGGGAAGTTCCACCTCGCCCATGCAAGGGGTTTCCACGCCTCCCAATCCTATGAGATATGCTTCCACAGGATTGACAGTTAACTGCAACTCTTGACAGTAAGACAATTTAACAGCGCTAGTGGCGGCACCTGAGTCAATCAAGGCTCTTACGGTCCTTGCACTCTGTCCTTGTCCTATATCTATGGTTATGAAAGGACGTCTATCAATTATTCTACTCGAGCTTGTTCCTGCAACTTCACATATGGCCATGGGATATCCTTGATCTGCATGGTCAACTGTTGTAGTCATATCTCGGCCTTGTCTGCGTAACTTCATCCTTCTGATGCGTTCTAAAGCCTCTGCTTGAGCCTCTTCTCGAATGCGCTTTTCTTCCTCTTTGCGTTTCTTAGCAGTGTTGAGTCGGCTGAGCATTTCCTCCGTGAGGGGTTCCTGATACAACTTGACTCTGCAACCGCTAATATAGTTTGGGAGAACGTCACCCTCTAACGTGGCTAGTTGTACTGCTCCGCTCGTGGAGATCCTATTGATGATCATAGGTCCGTAGCCTCTCTTTTCTAGCTTCCTGGCGTGTTGTTTTAGTGTATAAACTAAAACTAAATCTCCTGCTTTCAAGCCCTTATCCTTCACATGGGCATCGAAATATGCCTTCTGTCTCTTCTTGGCTGCATATATTCCTGCAGCGGCTCTCAGTCTTGTTTCCCCTAATCGTTCAAGGTCAAAGATCCTAGAGGAGAGCTCATGACCTGTCCATTCGTGCTCTTGTGCTACTTTCAATGTAGGGATCAAGAAGTCCAAAGGTAACACAGCATTTTGACCGAATACCATCTGAAAGGGGGTGGCTTGGAGTACCGTTTTGTAGGCAACTCGGTACGCCCAAACAGCATGGTGTAGCTGTTTGTCCCAATCAGAGCGTTTAGTGTTCACTAATTTCGTCAGTACATTGCATAAAATCTTATTAGTGCTCTCAGCTTGTCCATTAGCTTGAGGGTGATAAGGGGCAGACTTCTTGTGTATTACCAAGAATTCTTGGAGTAGATTTTCAATCACTTCGTTCAAGAAATGAGTGCCTCTATCACTTACAAGCTCTATGGGTAGCCCATATCTCGTGAATACATTCTCAAACAAGAATTTGGCAGTTGTTTGAGCATCGTTCTTGGTTGTAGCTTTTACCTCTACCCACTTGGTGAGATAATCTGTTGCCACAATGATGTATTCCGCATGAGAACCCTTAGCTGGGGGATTAATAGGACCTACGAAGTCTATTCCCCACTTAGAGAATGCACGTCCACCCATCATAGGTTTCAGTGGCATCTCATCTTTGCGTATAGGATACTGAGTCCTCTGACAGACATCACACCGTTTCACATAGGTATGTGCATCCATGTGAAGGGTAGGCCACCAGAAGCCCGCAAATAGTATTGCCTTGATTACCCGATCTGGTCCAAAGTGTCCTCCTGCTACACCTTGGTGAGCAGTTTCTAAGATCTTAAGATACTCACTTTCATGGACACACAGTCTCAGGTAACCATCCTTACCGCGTTTGTATAGATTATCACCAAGGAGTGAGTAATCCAAGGCTTCTTGTTCTAAACTCCTTTTCCTAGCCAGAGTCATGTCTGGAGGGAATGTGTTTGTCCTCAGGAATGATACTAGTGGTTCGCTCCAATCTGGCACAATGGATACTTGATAAAGAGTGGCATGTTCTACTGGTGGTTTAGTGCAACAGATTGGGCATTCCTTGCACAACTTTTGGACATCCGCTTCCATAGTTGGCCAATGCACTCCGAATCTCTTTAGAGTCTGCAAAGTTCTTTGCTTTGAATGGTGTTGCTCTAACGCACCTACATGTGCTAATTGCAACCATTTAGCGTACTCATCCTCTTCTACGCAACAAGCCAAGATCCCTTGATCTGTGTGCTTGTACATGCTTCCTGCCATGATATGGTACTTTTGGGCTTTTACGATCTCTCTATTCCGTGTGTTCACCACTGGATGATTAGGTCCGTATGTCAATACTGGTACTAGTGGCTTGGCCCACTGCGGCACCAGTTCCAACTTAAACAAGTAAGCATCAGGAAGGTCATCTGACACTCCTTGTGGGGCTTCTCCCGATGTGAGCCTGGAGAGGTGATCTGCTCGTAAGTGAGTCCTACCTTTTCTTACCACAACCTCAAAATCATATTCCATTAGCAAGAGAAACCATCTTACTAATCTTCCCGTATTGCATGGCTTGTTTACTAGGTACAACAATGCCTGATGATCAGTAAAAAATTTAAACTTATTTGCAAGCAAATAGTGTCTAAATTTCTTGACTGCATATACCATGCCTAATCCTTCGCGCTCCGTAGTGGTGTAATTCCGTTCAGCCGCATTCAATTGTCTACTGGCATAGGCAATTGGAAGATCCATATTTCCTTCACCAGTAGGTTGTGCGAGTACACATCCAATAGCATAATTGGATGCATCAACATGAACATGGAATGGCTTATTCCAATCTGGTGTGGTCAAGATTGGTGCTGAACATAATCTTCGTTTAAGCTCTTGGAAGGAATTCTCACATTCATCCGTCCACTCAAAGTTTGTCAGAAGTCCGTACATGGGCTTTGCAATGACAGCATACATGTGTATAAATCGTCGATAATAACCACAATGCCCCATGAAAGCTTGTACTTCCTTAACATTCTTTGGCCTAGGTAGCTCTGCTATGGCTCTCACTTTCTCTTCGTCAGTAGATATGCCATTCTTTGACACTATGTGTCCTAGAATCTTACCTTGCCTGACCATAAAAACGCACTTTTCTGGGTTCAGGCAGACTTGATATTCTCTACATTTGTCAAAGATTTGTCTGAGTTCAGGAATATGAGTTTGTCTAACATTGGAATGAGCACAAAGATCATCAACATAGACTTCTAAACTCTTCCTCAGGAACTCCTTAAACACATGGCACATCAGCCTCTGGAAGGTGGCTGGTGCATTGGTAAGCCCAAATGGCATTACTCTAAAAGCAAAAATGCCCCATTCTGTGGCAAAGGCTGTCTTATGCTGATCCTCTGGAGCTATGGCTACTTGATTGTAGCCAGAAAATCCATCAAGGAAGCTGTACACTTCCTTGCCTGCCACTCTTTCTAAGAGATGTTCTGTGATGGGAAGCGGATAGTTATCTCGAATCGTGGCGGCATTAACCTTTTTCAAGTTAATGCACACATGCAGCTTGCCATTCTTCTTGGGCACCACTACGATGGGGGATACCCATTCAGTGTGCTCAATTTCATAGATAAATCCAGCTTCGACCAGTCTATCTATCTCCTCCTTGATCTTAGCAGCGTAATTATCATTATATGTATAAGGCTTTTGCTTAGAGGGTTTGGCATCTGAGGTCATGGGGATGGTGTGCGAGCATATGTCCGGGTCAACCCCTTTCAAGTCCTTGTAACTCCAAGCGAATACATCTCTGTATTCTCTTAGCAAGGCAATCAATTCGTGCTCTTCTTCTTCTGTCAGGTCATGGCCTATATACGTGCATCTCTCCTCTCCTTCTTCTATGGCCACTACTATTTTCTTGGTGGTTTCTTTGTTATCATAGGCCTCTCCTGATTGTGCCTCTCGTTTAGGCATTCTTATCATGACTCTCCTGTCATCTATCTCATACTTCTTAAAATTTTCTGGGACCTCAAACAAAGATTCTTCCTCTTCTGGTAAGGCTTCTCTCTTCTTTCGTTTCTTTCCTTCTTCCTTAGGGGTCATATGCGTTGCTAATCTTACATCATTTGTAACCTCTCCATGCCTCTGGGGTTGAAATTCTATTTCATGGAAGTATTCTTCATCTGATGCAAATGGTGGATCCATAATGATTGACTCTAGATCGGAGTCACTTGCATCCTCAATTGCATCAGGGCTAGGTTCACATTCTTCTAAAACTGCCTCTCCCATGATTGGCTCTATGGAGAAGACTGAAATGTCATAGCCATCCTCATCACAGTGAGGTGTCCATTGTTCTTCATTGATGGCTACGTCCATTGTTGCTAAAATTTCCGCCCAGCCATGGGGTTCAAACTCCTCATCTGGAAAGACTATAGGTGCATAGGCTGGGTCTTGAATGGGTCTATGAGTTTCGTTCGCACCTACCTCTCTGGCTTTCTCTCTCTTCTCTTCTTCTACTGCTACCTTGCACATCCATAAGTGAGTATCTTCATGCATCCATGAGGATCCAGACCCTATGGAATGCACCGATTCTGTATCATCTTTGGCTCTATGGATGGGATTCCATTGGATAGGAGGGACATCTCTATGGGAATAATCCTTGAGATTGACTTTGGTCGTAACACCCAAGTGTTGCAAATACAAGGAGTTGGTTCCCCAATCCTGTACTACTTGCAATTGTCGCATAAATGGTCTTCCCAAAATCATCTCATAGGCATGATTTTTGCTGAAGTCACATATAGCAAAACTATGTTCAAACTCGACACCACAAGTGGTGAGAGTTATCCCTTCTAGCAATCCTAGGGGTCTCTCTATGTGACCATCGGCCATCTGCAATTTCATTCTCATCGGCCTGAGTGCCGGCTTGCCCCAACGTTTCCATAAGGAGGTTGTGGCAATTGCAACTCCTGCACCTGAGTCCAAAATTGCCTTGGTGGTGTACTCCTGGTAGGTGATGGGCAGATAGGTGTTCCCTTCTTCACCTTCACACATATCCCCTATCTTATCCAAGGGAATTTCTGGCACTGTCCTATGGGATCCTACCTGGGAACGAGGTTTTGCTATCTCTGGAACTTGTTTGGCTACATGTTTCCATAATTCAGGTCTAACCTTGAGTAGCTCTTCTAACTTGAGATTACACTGCACGTTAGTGTTCTTCACTACCTCTGTGTTCCTAGGTACGACTGAATCGTCGTTCCTTACCATGACTGTGGGTGCTCTCATACATGTGGACTTTGCCTCCCATGGGCCTGTGAAGTGGGGTAGCTCCTGTATGGAATTAGACTCAAAATCCAATCTCTCATGAGACTGAGTACTCTCATGTTCCCCGTAAATAGATGGGATGTCTTGTGGGAACTGGTCGTGTGCATCATCCACAAGTTCAAAAGGAGGGGCGACCTCGCTTTCGTTATCCCATTTGTCTTCTTGAATCTCTCGTAGGAAGTCTGGTGCAAACCGATTCATAGAAGAAGAAGTGTCTGGCTCCGTAGAATTGGGCGCATAAGCAACCTGGGAAGGAGGGCTTATTTTGTTGTTGACTCTCTCCTCGTTCTCGCAAATGGCTGGAGCACAAGCTTCTTGGGGAGGGTTACTTATTCTATTACTTTTCCGAACAGGCTCATACGCTCCCTGAGAAGGAATGTAGGCAACCTGTGGAGGTGCATGAGCTTTCGCGGTAGGCTCATCTGCCTTTTGGGGGGAAAGATAAGTTTCTTGAGGAGGCTCATGGGCTTCCTGAAGAGGCTTGCTTATCTGTTCTCTCGCCCTTTCCTTTCTTTGAGGGGCAGGTTCCTTTTCTGAGTGTGCAATTAGCCTCTCTATTCTTTCTAAGGAGGGGAAGTTGTCTGGTTTAGTGGAATTGGCCACATAAACTTCCGATGGGGGATGGTTCATGTTATTGCTTGCTTTCTCTCCCTCTTGATTTTTTTCTTCCTTGGCAGATCTTGCAATTATCCTCTCTAACTTTTCTAGGAATCCATCCAAGTGTAATTGCGTTTTGGCTGAGCCTGAGTAATTGAAAAGGCGACTGGCTTCAAACATAGTCTGAGCCAGTGCGACCATTTTCGCGCACAGTTTGGTTCTTTCTATCTCTAGGTCAGCTCTAGGATAGCACTTGTCATGATCCGTGACGTTTGGCCCTTCTTGGATTCTGGCCTGATATGCTTTAAGCATCATGTCTATGTCTTCGGGAGTGGGATCAGCTAATACCGATCCTGTTTGGGGTGGTGGGTGGGTTACGTGGGCTATCTTAGAGGGTGAAGGGATGGAGGGTGATGGGGATGGTAGCGGTGGGAATGTGTGAGAGTGCGGTTGAGATGTGATCTCTATGATTCTAGCCTTGGTTTCTCGTAGACTTTCCTCAAGTTCACTCATCTTCTTTGCCCATTGCCTTTTCATGCGTTCGCGGCTATCTCTCCAAGCTCTTGTTCTCTTTTTATTTTGGCTCTCAGTATCGCTAGTGTCTGGGCTCTTTTCCTTGCCTACCCCATGGTTTTGCTTCACTGCTTGAGCTCTCGTGACTACCTGTACGGGTGCAGTGGAAGTAACACTTCCGCTGGAATCTACAACTAACTCAATAACATTGATGGGCGTGATTTTTGGCATATTACTGGGGTTCTTTGGGCAATCTCGTAAGAGATGCTCTTTTCCACAATCTTGGCAGAAGCCTTGGATCGTCACTGACTGGGGTTGTGTAGGTGGAGGCAAGGGACAATCACGAATGAGGTGATCTCCTTGGCATCTGTAGCACGGTCCTCTTGGGAATGGAGGTCTTACCTGCCTAGATGGAGGCCTAGGGTTGGGGTTTGCATACATGACATTCGTGTAATCTGACTCCCAACTAGGTTCGTTTGTCTCTTCGCTATAATAGGACTCACCATGCTCAGGAGACTGCATGTAGTAGGCCTGGGGGCTATCAACATGTGTAGAATCAAAGCTATGGTCACTCGGGTCACTTTCAGAAAGCAAGGATGTTACAGGGACTATAGCTCTATTCAGGTTCTCTTCTGCAGCAGTATACTTTACCGGAATCACATTAGCTGGGGCTGGGGGTTGTTGTGCTAGCACAGGCTGAGGCCTTTGTTGGTTTTGATATTGAGGTTGGAAATTTTGTTGTGGCCTGCCATATGGTTGTGGAGGGTACTGGTTCTGGTATCTGCCTTGTTGGTAGGGCTGAGGGTAGGGTTGCCTAACCGCCTGCTTGTTGTATGGGCAATCTTGTGCGGTGTGGTTGGTGTATCTCCGTTCTATGGTGCAGTACTGGCTACTAGGGTTTACTTGGGGTTGAGCCATAATGGGACAGACGTTCGCCATATGGTCACCACCGCATGTATAGCACCTTTTTATAGGAGCAAACCTTGGAATTTGTTTGCTAGTTACTCCTAATTTCTGGGCCACTTTCTCTGCGAGTTCCTCAATTGATGTGGATTGTGTGGAAGAGTGACTAGATGCACCATCTGAATCTTTGTAGATTTTGGAAAGCTCTAGTTCTTCTCCTAGGTTATCTTCAATGTCAATGCACATGCGTACACACTCTTCTATAGTCCTGGGGTCTTTCAGATACACATAGGATCTCAATTTCGTACTCAGCAATCCATCAAGAAATAAGGCTACTTGTTTAGCAGATGTGGGTAGCTCCGAAATAGGGCACCTTTCAAGATATTGTCAAAATCTTCTTCCGGCCAATCTGACAGTCTCTTGGGGGGTCTGTTTGAAGCTGTAAATCAATGAGGATGTATTGTGTCTTATGCCACTCTTAGAGAACTCTACGATGAAAGCCTCTAGGAGTTGGTCTATGCTCCTGAACTGGCGTTCATCTAATGGCTGAAACCACGTAAGTGCTGTGTTCCTAAGGGTTAGACTGAAGGCATTGTACTGCGTGAACAGATCCTCCACTTGTTCAGCTCTCAAGACTTGCTTGAACTCCGCCACATGATCATAGGGATCTCCTGTGCCGTCAAAGTAGTTCTTCATGGACTTAACTAGCTGGGTGGGTCTCAAAGTTCTTGTGTGCTCTCTAGGCCTCGGCAGAGGGAATCCATCTACATTTCTTTGGTTCCTGTGGGCTCTATGCATCTCAGGTTCTACCCTATTCGTCTCTGTTCTCGTTCTTTCTCTGCCCACGGGGTTGGCGAAACTTACTTCTGGTCTATCCCTACTTCTATCTCTTTGCGTACCATGAGCTTGGGAAGTTCCAGCCCCAGGGTGACCATAGGATACATTTGATCTTGGTTGGGGGAAAATAAATTCACCCTTCCAAGTGTAGGCATGCCTATCATTTTCTGTCACCACAAAGATCCGTTCTGAAGCATGATCTAGGTAGGTCACTCTGCCTGGGCTATCCGGATCCTTAAACTCATAGATCATGATTGTTCCTATATCAATTGGGTGATCCGGTTTATACCTCCAAAAGGCTTCGTCCGTTTCTCGATTGAGAAGCAAATCTATGCACTTGTTATCTTGGGGGACCCACTCAGGCGTGATAATCCTAGTGAGAACTGATTTACCTCGAGGGGTTCTAGGTTCCACTCCCATGTTTCCTTGTTCCAAGTCACCTAAGTCCGCTTCTGAAATTACATTTCCAAATTCATCTGTCCTATCTGGATGACTGGTGACTACGTATATGGTTCCTTCCTTGTCCAGGTATGCACCGTTTTCAAACTTGACAGCTGGGTGCTCTAGTCCTATGGATTGGTCAGGGTTTTTAATCTGGACCACAGATCTTCCTAGGCCGTCCTCATAGATGCTAGCACCTAATCGGTTGGTCCTAAGGTATTCCAACTGTGTTTTGTAAGGGCCTTCTACCCTGTACAAGTAAGGCACACCTGAACTTCCCGTAGGTCTGTCCAGGCCTTGAGACATCTCTGACTCACTGGTATCAGAGCTAGGGTAATGAGAGTGGCGACTCAACTGCTGGGCCCAAGACCTTGCAGTGTGGTTGACACTAGCCTCTGAAGACCTAAGGCTTTGTCTCTCTCTTACTAGGTGTCGTCCTGATCTAAGGTTCATATGCCCAACGGATTAGCCCAAACTTTTTTTTCAGAGTACAACCTCGTTGCCGATCAATTGGTACCAGTCACTTGATTCTTTTTAGTTATTCCTCGTGTTTAAAGTCTTATCTGCTATTACGTCGTCCGGAATACTTGAATGTTCTTCGTACTTTCAGGTTGATCGTTCCACGTTAGGTTCTTTCCTTTATGTTGTCGACAGTACAGAGATTAAGTTTTTAGCTTGAACTTGAGTTTTTAGGTAGTCTTCAACTTGATAGTGGCCTATCGTTGCCCTGACTTACTTCTACTTCTAATCGTTCTTAGCCTAAGCTAGGAATTGACGAAGAGGAGTTGAGAATATTCCGACCTTTCTTGCCGAACCTTGCTCTTTAGTGCTCGAGAAGTTGATTCTCAAGCGTGCGCCACACCCTTGCTTGGATACTCTCACTTGCTTCTCAATAGGCCTGCATAAATCCCAAGATTAGCTCCAAGTAGACCTTTCAATTGACAGACAATTTATTTCAGACACTTTTTTAATGACCCTTGTTCCCCCTTTTTTATTGCTAAAAATTTCCTCTAGAGCTCCCTTGGTGTTTCTACCCTTCTGTGTGTCAACTTCCAAATATCCTATCTGAAAATCAACGCGTTATTCTTATAAAAAACAGTTGAGGGCGTGTAGTATATGTCACGAGCTTTCCGACAAGCTCTAGAGCTCCGAAAATGGATTTCGTATGAAAAAGTTATGACCGTTCAGGGTTTAGGGGGTTAATTAGACAAACAGATCCTTTCGGGGGTTTTAATGCATTTTCTAAGGCCTTCATAAGTATATGAGTACATGAAAGTGCAAATATGCCCAAAATTTAGCCTAAATTTCCAAAAATTCACTCCTTAATTTTTTGCCGAAAATGCCTGTCTATCGCGATAGACGGTGTCTGTCGTGATAGACACAATCTATCGTGGGGGCTGTCTGTCGCGATAGACGGTGTCTGTCGCGATAGACGGTGTCTATCGTGAAATTCTGTCTGTCGCGATAGACGGTGTCTGTCGCGATAGACGCTATCTGTCGTGAAATTCTGTCTGTCGCGATAGACGGTGTCTGTCGCGATAGACAGTGTCTATCGTGAAATTCTATCTGTCGCGATAGACGGTGTCTGTCGCGATAGACGGTGTCTGTCGCGATAGACGCTATCTGTCGTGAAATTCTGTCTGTCGCGATAGACGGTGTCTGTCGCGATAGACAGTGTCTGTCGCGATAGACAGTGTCTGTCGCGTATTTCTGTCTGTCGCGATAGACGGTGTCTGTCGCGAAATTTCGGTCTGTCGCGATAGACGGTGTCTGTCGCGAAATTTCGGTCTGTCGTGATAGACGGTGTCTGTCGCGATAGACGCTATCTGTCGTGAAATTCGGTCTGTCGCGATAGACGGTGTCTGTCGCGATAGACGCTATCTGTCGTGAAATTCGGTCTGTCGCGATAGACGGTGTCTGTCGCGATAGACCGAAAAAACGCAAATTTTTGAAAAACTTCTAGTGATCTAGAGTGCCCTCAAGGTGTAGGTTACAGTGCTAATCATGCATTCACAAAATGTTAAGATTTTCTGTCTGTCGCGATAGACAGAGATTGTCGTCCCGGGACCTGTGCAGAGCCTGTCGTACCTGCGCACACTGCTGGGGATGATGGTACAGCAAAAAACCTGCAAAATAGCTCAAGAAACATGCAAAAACAGCGCATGCAAATTCGCTCTCTCGCTCTCTCTCACAAGTGAAATGAGGGAAATGAGGTGGAGATGGGGATATAGTCAAAAAACTGAAATTTTCGCGATGATGGAGATGGACGTGGGAGATGGTGATGATGATGATGAAGATGGTGAAGAAAGTAAAAGAAAACCGATGAGAGTGAAGAAAATACCTACAACTCCAACGCATCAACTCTACGTCTTACCATCACACGCTCGTCCTCAAAGCTCGTTCCCCGGCAACGGCGCCAAAATTTGGTGTAGCTCAATGATGAGTAGCACCTCCTTTAATGTCAATCCGGGAAGACGTGAGGATGGTATGAAGACCTCGAGCAAGTGGCGGCACAAGTGCGTGAGTGAGAAGCACACAAGCATGCACACACATACACACACACGCGCACACAAGGTAAGACAAAGAGTGAGAATCAATAGAGCTTTTAGATTACTTTCAAATTGCTCTTACAAGTTCGTTTCAATTACAATCTGACCTCAAAAATGAGCTCTCTAGCTCTTTTTATAGTTTTTGACTAGCTTTGTCCCTGTCCAGACCTAGTGTCCGGCCTAGTTAAAAATTAGGTTCCAGGGCTTATTTGAGGGCTCAAACGAAGTCTAAAAATTATGAAAATTGGTACGAGGGTACTTCTAATACTCCTCAAGCTCGAGGACTCCTCGGCTTGCACAAAATGGAGTCTAATCTACCAAAAACGGGATTTACAATGTTTGTGTAGTGATTAAAATCACTTGAGTTGTACATAATCTATGGGAAAAATGATCTGGCCTTGTTGCCGTATTGTGCATGACTCCTTTGTTGCTTTGTATGCCAACAATAGCCCACCAACTTATTACATAGAATCACCTGAGCATAATGAGATCTATCAATAATGAGAATCACCTGAGCATAATGAGCCTGAATAATCCAATGTGAATTATAGGAATGCAAACCCAAGGCCCCAATTAAGACAAATGAGTCCCCAATCCCCTAGAGGACAATGCTGCAGATGTCAGGGGGATCATTTTATATGTGGTTGTTCACTTCCTTCACGAAGAAAGCCTCAACCTATTGTGATTCACGGCTTTTGCCCCAATTGTGAAAAGGAGCATCTTGTCTAAAATTGCCCCAAAGATCCATCCACTTCATAGAAGATAATTCCCATCAATGCCATTGGCTTGGTAGTAGAACCTAATGGAAGTGTGACTAAGATTGCCCCTATACAAATAGTCACTAGAGCACATGCTCTAAAGAAGATCCTAGACATAGATCACGAAAAGAAGTTAGAAGCTAGTGAGTTGGAGACCAAAGCTTTGTTGATATATTTAGGTAGTGATGTGTGTGAACACTCTAGGACCGCCGGGGCACTTTTTTCCCTCTTTAGGAGGTTTTTTTCCCCCGGCTTGTATATACGCCTATTGCCCTAATGGGCTACTTATCTTTGTACATTCTCTAGTAATACATTCAATATTGTGTGTTTGTGCTCCAAGCTTCTTCTTCTTCCTTGTGCTGTTCGCGTGCTTTCGCAGACGTCTATCTCCAACAATTGGTATCAGAGCAGGTCATCACTTCTTCTAGGGCGCCGTCGACACTCCTTCGTTTGCAGTCTCAGATTCGCACGAAATTTGGTGAGCATACTCCGAACGCACTATCGCAGCGCTTGTGCAGGCTATTTCTTCTTTTTGTGCCAAATGTATATACCAGTTTCTGTTCGCCAGTTTAAGCGTCTCGAAGTCTGCTACAGGTCTAGCAGAACTCGTCTGGGCAGTTCCGATCAACTTTTTGAGATACAATCAATTTTCTGCATCAAGGTATTTTAGTCACCGACCATGGCTGAAAGCAGTGATGTATTCCGTATGTTGGCTGTTGAGGATAAATTGGATGGTACCAACTACCCATTATGGGCTTATATGATGCGACATGTACTGGTTGCAAAAGGATTGTGGAACATTGTGCAAGGTGTTGAAAGACGTCCTGTTACACCTGTAACGACAGGTACTACAAATACAGGTGTTGGAGCTGATGAAGATGGTGTCGAAGATGATATTCCACAGATTCCTGTTCGTGATGCTGTTTCTATTGCACCTACTGCAGAGCAGATTCGTTGGGATGGCAGAGATGCCCAGACACATGCATTGATAGCTTTGTCTGTCAAACATGCCATTATTCCTCACATTCGCTCTTGTAGATCAGCAAAGGATGCTTGGGACACACTTACCACTTTGTACCAGGCTAGGAATGAGGCTCGTGTTGCTTATCTCCGAAAACAGTTGGAGAGTGAGCACATGAATGAAGGTGATTCTATGGAAAATTTTCTTACAAAGATCAAAGACCTGAAGGAACAATTGATTTCTACTGATGAGGTTATACCAGATAGCTCACTTGTGCAGACCGTTTTGAATGGTCTTCCTGATTCATATCAGAGTTTTGCCTCTACTCTTCGGTTGATGATGAAAGGCAATCCGAATGCCTTGTCATTTGAGGAATTAGTCTCTGTTCTGTTGCAGGAAGATCAGTCCAGGCAGAACAGGTCCATTATGCGTGTTGCAGATCAAGCTTTCCTGGCTAGTCAGAAGGGCAAAGGAAAATGGAGCTCTTCTACTAGTAAGCAGAAATCTGCAAATGCTGCACAATCGAAGAACCGGGATAAAGATGAGAAGAAATCAGAAAAGCAGAAATCGTTCTGCAAGTACTGTAAAGGAAATGATCATATTATAAAGAACTATCCAAAACTGGCTGCTAAAGAGGCAAAGAAGAAAGAGGCTAGAATGGTTGTTGCAGAGGCCTCTACACCAAAAACAGAGTCTGCAAATCTTGTGCAGGAAGAAGAATGGGAGTTTACTACTGTCTGCAGTTTTGACCCATCTTCTCATGATCAGTGCATGTCTGCAGTAGACTCAGATGTTTGGTACTTTGACAGTGGGGCAACCAAACATATTACCTCGCAGCGTAGTTTCTTCTCTTCACTCGAGCCTGCCCCTACAGGGAATACTGTCACATGCGCCAATAACTCCTCTTATCCTGTTATGGGAGTTGGTAAGATCATTCTGACTACTGCTGATGGTAGTTCTTTCACTTTGTCAGATGCTTTATTTGTGCCAGGGATCAAAAAGAACCTATTATCAGTTTCTTCATTAGCCAAGATTGGCTTGGTTGTGAAATTCGTTGATGACACGTGTACAGTCCATGATCTCTCAATGGCGATGTGATTATTGCTTCTGGCATTTTATGTCGTGGGCTGTATAAGCTCATAGACTATGAAAAATCTGTGAATGATTCGGCATGTGCAGTTCATGATTCTCAGGCTATGTCAGATGCAAAGCTTTGGCATGCACGCTTTGGTCATCTGAATTTTGCTAGTTTGTTACGCCTGCAGAAATCTGAAATGGTGTCCTCTTTGCCCAAACTTGAGGCACCTGGAAAACATGTTTGTGAAGGCTGTATTTTGGGCAAAATGCAGCGTTCTTCCTTTCCAAAAGATGGTTCAGTTCGGGCTACGCAGAAATTGCAGCTTGTACATAGTGATGTCTGTGGTCCTATGGAGACACCCTCTTTTGGAAATTACCTTTACTTCGTGAATTTCATTGATGGTTTTTCCAGGCATGCATGGGTATATCCACTCAAAGCAAAGTCCGAAGTGTTCATGTGCTTCAAACAGTTTTTGGTTTTGGCTGAAAATCTGTCAGCATGTAAAATGGGCACCCTCCGTTCTGATCGAGGGGGGGAATATATGTCTTCAGATTTAAATGCATTTCTGGCTGAACGTGGGATAAAACACCAGTGTATAGTGCCGTATACACCTCAACAGAATGGAGTTGCTGAATGAAAGAACAGGTCACTCATGGAGATGGCGAGGTGCATGGCCAAAAGTCAGGCTTTACCACATAGTTTCTGGCTTGAGGCTGTCATGTGTGCAACATATGTACTGAACAGGTGTCCCACTAAAGCGTTGTAGTCTATCACTCCATATGAGGCTTGGCATGACCGCAAGCCATCTGTTGCTCATCTGCGTGTTTTTGGTTGTTTGGCATATGCATTAGTGCCTGAACAACATCGCAGAAAATTGGATGATAAGGTTAAACGTGCTAATGATGTGCTTCTGATCATTGTTGTCTATGTTGATGACATGCTGCTCACTGGTCCTATTGAGACACATATTACTGATTTTAAGGCTGATTTGCATGCCTCATTTGAGATGTCTGATTTGGGGTATTTGCATCACTATTTGGGCATTCAGTTTATGCATGTTGATGGTGGAATGGTTTTGTGTCAAACGAAATATATTGATACATTATTGCAGCGTTTTGGCCTTGAAGACTATAAGCCTATTGCCACTCCTATGGAGACAGGTTTACGATTGAGTCTTCATGATGCTGGAGATGCATTTGATGTTGTTCTCTATCAGCAAGCTGTTGGATGCTTGATTTACTTATGCATTACTTGGCCAGATATTCAGTTTGCTATCTCACAGATGAGCAGGATTATGCATTGCCCAGGAGTCACGCATTGGAAAGCGGTTAAGCGCATCTTTCGCTACTTGAGTGGTACTCGGCTACTTGGGTTGTTTTATCCCAAGGGGGGATCACTACCGCCAGATTTGCATGCTTTTTCTGACTCAGATTGGGCTGGTTGCTATGACACTCGTGTGTCCACCAGTGGTTTTTGCTTCATGCTTGGTAGCTCATGTATATCTTGGTTGAGCAAGAAGCAGCTTACTGTGGCCACTTCCAGTTGTGAGGCTGAGTATAGGACAGCTTTCACAGCTCGCACTAAGCACATTGAGGTGCATTATCACTATGTCAGGGAGAGGTTCTCTGCTAGGGAGATCAGCTTGGCATATGTGCCCACGTAGGAGAACATTGCAGACCTTTTCACGAAGGCTCTGCCTAGGGAGAAGTTTGAAGCTTTCCGCAAAGCTTTGGGCTTACTTCCTTTTGTGGAGTGATTTCCACATAGCTTGGCACTTCATTATACATGAGTGCCAGCTCCTTGTTCACCGCATCACTCCCAGGGGGGATTTGTTGATATATTTAGGTAGTGATGTGTGTGAACGCTCTAGGACCGCCGGGGCACTTTTTTCCCTCTTTAGGAGGTTTTTTTCCCCCGGCTTGTATATATGCCTATTGCCCTAATGGGCTACTTATCTTTGTACATTCTCTAGTAATACATTCAGTATTGTGTGTTTGTGCTCCAAGCTTCTTCTTCTTCCTTGTGCTGTTCGCGTGCTTCCGCAGACGTCTATCTCCAACAAGCTTAAAGGAGAATAAGATCTTGGAAAGATATTTTTGAGAGAGAATGAAGAGACAATTGTCTAGGAAACTGAGCAAGTTGGAACAAAGACTTGGAGAAATGGAAACAAAAATAGTTCAACTTGCATCTCAAATGCACTCATTAGCCACACCCCATACTAATGTAATTTCAATTCAATATATAGCGATAGAGGACAACTTAAACAGATCCATAGTGCCAACATCCCCCATGATCTCAAATAGTGATCCCAATGCTCAAAGTTTTGACTCTACCCATGTAGATAGCCCACCAACTTACTACATAGAATCACCTGAGCATAATGAGATCTATCAATATGAAGCACCATAAGAACCTACTTGGGAACCTCAATAATCCAATGTGATGTAAAGGAATCCAAACCCAAGGCCCCAATTAAGACAAATGAGACCCCAATCCGCTAGAGGACAATGCTACAAATGTTAAGGAGATCACTTTATACGTGGTTGTTCACTTCCTTCACCAATGAAGCCTCAACATATTGTGATTCGAGCTTTTGCTCCAATTGTGGAAAGGAGGATCTCCTCTGAGATTTCCCCAAAAATCCATCCAATTTGTAGAAGATAATTCCCATCAATATCATTGGCTTGGTAGTAGAACCTAATGAAAGTGCGACGAAGATTGCCCCTACATAGATAGTCACTAAAGTACATGCTCGAAAAAAGATGCTAGACATAGATGAAGAAGAGAAGTTAGACACTAGTGTGTCGGAGACCAAAGCTAAAAGGAGAATAGGATTTTGGAAAGTTATTATCTACAGAGAATGAAGAGACAATTGTCTAGGAAACTGAGCAAGTTGGAACAAAGACTTGAAGAAATGGAAACAAAAATAGTTCAACTTGCATCTCAAATGCACTCAGTAGCCACCACCCCATACTAATGTAATTTCATTTCAATATGTAGTGATAGAGGACAACTTAAACAGATCCATAGTGCCAAAATCCCCCATGATCTCAAATAGTAATCCCAATGCTCAAAGTTTTGACTCTACTCATGTAGATAGCCCACCAACTTACTACAAAGAATCACCTAAGCATAATGAGATCTATCAATCTGAAGCACCATAAGAACGTACTTGGGAGCCTGAATAATCCAATGTGATGACTAATAGAGGACTACCATATCTTTTACCTTAATACAGGACTACCACATCTGAATGGGTTTTGAAGTCCTTTATAAAATGTGGGAAAGAAGGGTAATCTACCTTGATCAATCTCATTTCTATCCACAAGGAACTACAACTTACAAATAAAAGTATTTGCATTACGAGAATACCATAAATTAAAATTTTCTAGACTCTCTTTCTAATGCTTCCTAGCCCTCTCTCCTTTCTTGCATTAGTGTTTATCTTATGTATTTTTTGTGTTGAAAATGTTTGCCAGACCTTAACAACTAGAATCCATCATTCTATACCTCTTCACCCATGCTACTTTGATGTTTTGGACTCCATAAGGATTCTAAAAAGTTTGAATATTTCTCCATCCTTTAGTAACTATATCTTCCTATCCTAAGACCAAATTATAGGTTGGTTATATCATTAACTTGACATATATCTTTTGATACCTAGTCTTGAAGCTCAAGATGATGTATAATACTTTGAAACACTTCTAAGACTACGTTTCCCCTGTTCTTATGATCGTTTGCAAAAGTATAAGGAAAATTTGTTCTATTGCATTAGGTAAAGTGTTATCCTTGATGATGCTCTTTCACTAACTAGGAAGAGGCCATTTTCCATTAGGTTAGAGGGGGCACGATTAGGGGACAACCTTGTTATACAATCTTTAACATCAGATGTAGGAGCATGATTAGGGAACAACCTTATTATACAATCATTAAGATCATATATTACTCTCAAAGATTTTCATGATACCTCCTTCTCAAGGAGAGCTTGCGTGGTATAGTTTATTTCTATCCAGAAGGAAGTAAAAGCTACATATAAAGGTATTTGAATCACAATAACACCATAAATTCAAATTTTGGGCTCATTTTCTAATGTTTCCTAGCCTTCTCCCCTTTCTTACATTAGTGTTTACATAATGTATTTTTTGTGTTGACACTGTTTTCCATGTTGAGAAAATCAAGCTCAACATGTGATGATCCAGGATGACACATATCACTTTTTTAGTTCTCTGACATGTATAGAGGTCACATCGGTATAGTCAGGGATACTTTAGTGAGCTTTACTAGATTTATGTATCAAGAGTGATTACACATCTGTTTCTTACCAACTCTCTCATTAGTGGAAATTTGGATTTTCTTTATGTATTGTTCTTTATATATTGCACTAGTTGTATTGTTGAATTAGGTCATCCTTGTGTATTCTCTTTATGTAATAGAAGAAGAAGAAGAAGAAGAATATCATTCTTCCTTGCCTCAACTTGTGTGTGCAAAGATCCATGAAAGATTTCTAGAAGCATCCTTACTCGAGTTAACTTGAGTTAATTTGAGTGTGTTGGGACTTAAATCCAAATGTCTAGGATAGCTAACACATGTTCGCTCAAGTCAAGTAGGATACATGTTTGATGGATATTAGCATGCATGTGAGAACTCTAGTTAGCTCCAAAAGCTATCTCCAAATCAAAAAGCTATATAATGGTTGATTGGGTAGTGAGTTGTAGGTCATTTCTAGTTTTATACTTCAACGTGCAAGACCTCTCATGTAAATCGATGATCTTGAAGATTTTGACGACACAAATGCATCCAATGGAAAGGAATGTAAGATATCTATTTTGAAGTGACCAATTTTAGAAAAACTAAAGATTTTGATGACACAAATGCATCCAATAGAAAGGAGTGTAAGATATCTATTTTGAAGTGCCCAATTTTAGAAAAACTTATTTCTACAAAAACTATTAAGTATTGGAATCCCTTTACTCTTTTCTTTTTTGCCTCAATGTTTACAATTGCACTTTATATGCCTTCACGAGGATCTTTGAAAAGATTTTGAAGCTCCATACTAAAAACGCATTTGCAATCAAACTAGTAGAGAAGCCTTGTGGAAGTAATCACAAAAGTGGTGATCTTCTTGATTCACTTGGTTTCCATGGTTGAAATGTCTTTACTTTTTAATATTGCTGCTACTACTACAGAGCAGGTTCGTTGGGATGGAAGAGATACCCAGGCACATGCATTGATAGCTTTGTCTATCAAACATGCCATTATTCCTCACATTCACTCTTGCAGAACAACTAAGGATGCTTGGGATATGCTTACCACATTGTACCAAGCTAGGAATGAGGCTTGTGTTGGTTACCTCCGAAAACAGTTGGAGAGTGAGCACATGAATGAAGGTGATTCCATGGATACTTTTCTAACAAAGATTAAAGACTTGAAGGAACAGTTGATTTTTGCTGATGAGGTTATACCAGATAGCTCACTTGTGTAGACCGTTTTTAATGGTCTTCCTCATTCATATCAGAGTTTTGCTTTTACTCTTCGTTTGATGATGAAAGGCAAACCCCTGCCTTATCATTTGAGGACTTAGTCTCTGTTCTATTGCAGATGATCAGTTCAGGCAGAATAGGTCCATTATGTAAGTTGTAGATCACGCTTTCCTGGCTAGTCTGAAGGGCAAAGGAACATGGAGCTCTTCAACTAGTAAGCAGAAATCTGCTAATTCTCCATATTCAAAGAAGGAAGATAGAGATGAGAAGAAATCATAAAAGCAGAAATTGTTTTGTAAGTACTGTAAAGGGAATGATCATATCATAAAGAATTGTCCAAAACTAGCTGCTAAAGAGGCAAAGAAGAAAGAGGCTAGAATGGTTGTTGCAGAGGCCTCTACACCAAAAACAGAGTCTGCTAATCTTGCGTAGGAAGAAGAATGGGCATTTACTATTGTCTGCAGTTTTGAGCCATCTTCTCATGAGCAGTGCATGTCTATAGTAGACTCAGATGTTTGGTATTTTGATAGTGGGGCGACCAAACATATTACCTCGCAGCGCAGTTTCTTCTCTTCACTCGAGCATGCCCCTACAGGGAATACTGTTACATGCACCAACAACTCCTATTATCCTGTTATGGGAGTTGGTAAGAGCATTTTGACTACTACTGATGGTAGTTCTTTCACTTTGTCAGATGCTTTATTTGTGCCAAGGATAAAGAAGAACCTGTTATCAATTTCTACATAAGCCAAGATTGGTTTGGTTGTGAAATTTGTTGATGACAGGTGTACAGTTCATGATCTTTCAAATGGCGATGTGATTATTGGTTCTAGCATTTTATGTCGTGGGCTGTATAAGATCATAGACTATGAAAGATCTGTAAATGATTTGGCATGTGCAGTAAATGATTCTCAGGCTATGTCAGATGCAAAGCTTTAGCATGCACGCTTTGGTCATCTAAATTTTGCTAGTTTGCTATGCCTGCAAAATTTGAAATGGTGTCCTCTTTGCCCAAACTTGAGGCACCTGGAAAACATGTTTGTGAAGGCTGTATTTTGGGCAAAATGTAGTGTTCTTCCTTTCCAAAAGATGGTTCAGTTCGGGCTACTCAGAAATTGCAGCTTGTACATAGTGATGTCTGTGGTCCTATGCAGACACCTTCTTTTGGGAATTATCTTTACTTCGTGACTTTCATCGATGATTTTTCCAGGCATGCATGGGTATATCCATTGAAGGCAAAGTTTGAAGTGTTCATGTGCTTCAAACAGTTTTTGGTTTTGGCTAAGAAACTATCAGCATGTAAAATTGGCACCCTCTGTTTTGATCGAGGGGGGGAATATATGTCTTCTGATTTTAATGCATTTCTGGCTGAACATGGGATAAAACATTAGTGTACAGTGCCGTATACACCTCAATAGAATGGATTTGCTGAACGAAAGAACAAGTCACCCATGGAGATGGCGAGGTGTATGGTCAAGAGTCAGGCTTTACCACATAATTTCTAGCTTGAGGTTGTCATGTGTGCAGCATATGTATTGAACAGGTATCCCACTAAAGCACTGAAGTTTATCACTCCATATGAGGCTTGGCATGACCACAAGCCATCTGTTGCTCATCTGCATGTTTTTGGTTGTTTGGCATATGCATTAGCGCCTGAACAACATCGCAAAAAATTGGATGATAAAGAAGTAAAATGTATTTCTGTTGGGTACAATTCTGAAAGTAAAGGCTATCGTTTGTATCATCCATAGACTAAATGCATTCTGGTTAGCCGTGATGTTGTTTTCGTGGAAGATACTATTCAGCCATTGCTTTCATGTACTAAGGAGACATCTGTTAGTTCCAAAGACATGTATGATACTTTGCTGCCTCTTTTTACAGGTGGACAGTCTAGTGTTGGTCCTAATGAGGCAACTTCTCAGCCTTTGCAGGTTTCATGTGATTATGCAGATAATTCCATTTCTGATGCAGATGTACATGATGCACTTATTGATGAGAGAGCTGATATTGAGTAGGCAAGAACTATGCCAAAATGGTTGGTGCAGACCTTGCGTGACAAAAAATTAGATGCACCTTTGTCATATCATACTCGTTCAGGCTCTCATATCACGATTCTCTTTTGCATCAAATTTCTATGCTATGGCTGGTCTCTATGATGAGAATGAGTCTATTTTGTTTGATGAAGCACAAAATTTAGAAAATTGGATGGCTGCTATGCAATCTGAATATGATGCTATAATGAAGAATGGTACTTGGTCTTTATGTGACTTGCCTCCTGGCAAGAAGGCCATTGGCACTAAGTGGATATACAAGCTGAAGCATAAACCTGATGGTACAGTTGATAAGTATAAGGCTAGGCTTGTTGCAAAGGGTTATGCGCAGGAAAGAGGCATTGACTTTGATGAGACCTTTGCACCTACATGCCGTATGGCTATTGTTCGGAGCATTTGTGCACTTGCAGCCCATCATGGTTGGAATGTACATCAGTTGGACATTAAAACTGCATTTCTGAATGGTGACTTACATGAAGAAGTGTATGTTTTTCAGCCCCATGGCTTTGTGCAGAAAAGGCATGAAAACCACGTGTGCAGGTTAAAGAAGGCATTATATGGTTTAAAGCAAGCACCACGTGCTTGGTATAAGAAGATACATGCCTATTTGATGGCACATGGTTTTGAGAATAGTCAAACTAAAAAGAACCTTATATGTTAAGCGTGCTAATGATGTGCTTCTAATCATTGTTGTCTATGTTGACGACATGCTGCTCACTGGTCCTATTGAGAAGCATATTGTGATTTTAAGGCTGATTTGCATGCCTCATTTGAGATGTCTGATTTGGGGCATTTGTGTCACTATTTGGCCTTGAAGACTGTAAGCCTATTGCCACTCCTATGGAGACAGTTTTACGATTGAGTCTTCATGATGCTAGAGATGCATTTGATGCTGTTCTCTATCACCACACTGTTGGATGCTTGATTTACTTATGCATTACTTAACCATATATTCAGTTTGCTGTCTCACACATAAGTAGGTTTATGCATTGCCCAGGAGTCAAGCATTGGCAGGCAGTTAAGCGCATCTTTCACTATTTGAGTGATACTCGGCTAATTGGGTTGTTTTATCCCAAGGGGGGATCACTACCGCCAGATTTGCATGCTTTTTCTGACTCTGATTGGGTTGGTTGCTATGACACTCGTGTGTCCACTAGTGGCTTTTGCTTCATGCTTGGTAGCTTATTTATATCTTGGTTGAGCAAGAAGCAGCCTACTATGACCAGTTCCAATTGTGGGGCTGAGTATAGGGTAGCTTTCACAGCGACTGTTAAGTGTGTGTGGCTCAGACGCCTTATGGCTGATTTGGGTGTTGGTTAGACTTCTGCCACCACCATCTTCACTGACAATCAGAGCGCATTGGCAATTGCAAGGAATCTTGTGTTCCATGCTCGCACTAAGCACATTGAGGTGCATTATCACTATGTCAGGGAAAGGTTCTCTGCTGGGGAGATCAGCTTGGCATATGTGCCCACGCAGGAGAACATTGTAGACCTTTTCATGAAGGCTCTACCTAGGGAGAAGTTTGAAGCTTTCCACAAAGCTTTGTGCTTACTTCCATTTGTGGAGTGATTTCCACATAGCTTGGCACTTCCTTATACATGAGTGCCAGCTCCTTGTTCACCGCATCACTCCCAGGGGGGATTTTTTGATATATTTAGGTAGTGATGTGTGTGAACACACTAGGACCGTCGGGGCACTTTTTTCCCTCTTTAGGAGGTTTTTCCCCCCCGACTTGTATATACGCCTATTGCCCTAATGGGCTACTTATCTTTGTACATTCTCTTGTAATATTTTTCAGTAGTGTGTGTTGTGCTCCAAGCTTCTTCTTCTTTCTTGTGTTGTTCGCGTGCTTCCGCAGACGTCTAACTCCAACAAAGAATAGTAATAGTGTCAAGAAAAATATGGCACAATGTTACAAGCGAGAAGTTGAATTCATGCTCAATAGTGTGCACAAAGACTTCATGAGCATTTTTCTTGGACAAGAGCTCATATCACTCCCATCATATGACAATTCTAGTCCATTGAACTTTTTAGTTTTTTATCATAACCCTACAATACTAGACGATTAGTGTGTTGGTCTCTCCTACTAATGGAATTTGACTTGAGGTAGTTGTCAACAAATGTGTTGGAGAAGAAACTCACATGTAGTAGTCACAAGAAGGGGTGAAAAGAATATCTACGGGGTTGTGAAGGAAGTAAGCATGACTGAAGGTGCCAAACAAGGCACATAGGCAAAGATGGGACCATTGAGGGCCTAAAATTTCCAGATTTTGCCTAAATATAGAGGAAGGAGGTGCACAAAGTGATAACTATGCATAAACGGAATCTTGGCATTGCGTTCAAGCATTTGAATTCTACTCCTTGTCACAATTTGGCTCTTCTATTGAGATTGTGGTTGTTGATATATTTTGGTAGTGATGTGTATGAACACACTTGGGACCATCGGGGCAGTCTTTTCCCCCTTTAAGAGGTTTTTTCCCCTGGCTTGTATGTATTCCTATAACCCTAACAGGTTACTAAGCTTTTTACATTCACTTGGTAATTCATTTGTGTTATGTTGCTCTCCAAGCTTCTTCTTCTTCCTTATGTTTTTCGTGTGCTTGCGTAGACCTTAAAATCCAAGAATTGGTATCAAAGGAGGTCACCACTTCATCTAGGGCATTGCCAACACGCTTGTGATCATATTCTCATAATCGTATGCAAATTGGTAATCATACTCAAGGTGATAAGGAGTTCAAAAATGGTTTGCTTTGTGTCGAAGTTTTGTTTCAACTCCAAATGCAGTATGGCAGTGCCTTTGCAAGATATTTTGTCATTTTGTGTGAAACATATATATATATATATATATATATATATATATATATATATATATATATATATATATATATATATATATATATATATATATATATATATATATATATATATATATATATATATATATATATATATATATATATATATATAGGTTTTTGTTGGCCAGTACAAGCACCTCAAATTCTTCTATAGGTTTAGTAGAGCTTGACAAGGTGATTTTGTTTAAATTTTGAGATATAATTATTTTTTTGCATGAGGATATTTAGTTAGTGGTCATGGATGTTGGTTGTTGAGGATAAGTTGCAAGGTACTATTTACCCATTGTGGGCATATATGATGTGTCATGTATTGGTGGCAAAATGACTTTGGAATATTGTGTAGGGTGTTGAAAAATGTCCTATTACACCTGTAAATATAGTTATTGAAGATGATGCACATGACATTGAAGATGATGATCTTCGAATTCCTGTTTGTGATGTGGTTCTTGCTACATCTACTGCATAACAACCTCATTGGGATGGAAAAGATGCTCACACACATGCACTGATAGCTTGTCTATGAAATGTTTCATTATCCCTCATATTTTCTCCTACAAGAAAACAAAGGATGATTGGGATAGACTTATATTCTTACACCAGCAAGAAATGAGGCTCATGTTGCTTATCTCTGAAAACAGTCAGAGAGTGAATCAAAGATTTGAAGAAGCAATTGATTTTCCTACTGATGAAGTCTTGCCACATAGTTCACTCGCATATACTGTTCTTAATGGTCTTTGGATTCATATCAAAGTTTTGCTTGTACTCTTTGATTGATGATGAAAGGCAATCCAAATGTCTTAACATTTGAGGATTAAGTCTCTATTTTGTTTGACGAAGAGCCTAAAACACCTAGACATAAGTCAATCTTGTCAAGGATAATCATGAAAGATTGGTTTCCCCAAGAAAATAAGAGTATAGAATTCTTCCTGAATAGAGAAATGGATGAAGCCTTGTAGAGGTTCAAAGCGGCCAAGCCTAGTGATGCCGATGGAGTATTCATATATGAATTCAAATATCTGCATGTTGCAAGGAAAGTTATCTATTTGGAGATGTTTGTAGTCATGAAAATATAAGACATGCTTGCACATGAAAGGGTGAATCAATTTTCTCTTTGCACAAGCCTAATGATCCCCATGAGTTAGCACTGGTTTGGATCCTCTCATGTCCTAGGAATTCAAAAGGAGAAGTCTAGAGAGTGACCAAAAGTAATTTTCACTACTCATTTAGGAAGAGAACTATCAGGATTAGACACTAATCTAGTAGAACAAGAAAGACCTAGAGGACATAGGCACCAATAAGGCATGCATGAATTCCCTCTGCCTAGGCCAAGAGAACACCCTTGAATCTTGCAACCCACTCAACTAGTGAAGTCAATGAAGAACTACTTTGATTGTATAGGAGATAAATTCAAGAAAGCATTAAGAGATAAATATGCGGAGGATTTTGTTGGAGCTTCACTCACTAATTAGGCATGCATATATGAAGACATATGGAGACATATGATGGAGGAAATAAGAAGTGAAGAAAAGACCTACAGAAAATCAAGCCTAAGTGAAGGGATAATTTTACTATTGTAAATTAGTGCAAAATTAGAGTCTAGATTTGTATTTGATCTTTAGAACTTACGAGTTCAAGTCAAAAAGGATGTAAACTTTAGGTATATAAGTTAATTTGAGTCAGGAACATGTAAGAGAGAACTCAATTTTGTAGTTTGAGGTAGTAGAGAAAAGTCGTGTAATTTCTGAGAGAGATGGTGAGAGAAAACTTCTGAGTCTGATAGAGTTTTCCATGGCTGTGAGCAAAATTAGGCCAAGCCATTTTGTACACACCTTCTCTGATAATCAACACATGTTTGTGTAGAAGCATTGTGTCTAATTCCTATTGTACATTGAGTCTCAAGTCATTTCATATGACTATGAAAGTTAGTTGACAGTTACGACTTTTCTGGCGCACATTTGACTGATCTTCTTAAGGTCAGATCTCGAAGCATGGTGTAAAGTTTTTGGTAAGTGATAGCTCGTTGGAAAGCTATAATCCTCAACTACATTTGGTCAAAAGATATTTGAGAAACGGGATGCGTACTCAGAGAAATCAGTTTAAGAATGAAGGTATGTCAAATCGATGAAGTACATTTTCAGTTTTCAGACATAGTGTAAAGATTGGTACAAAATCAGAGGATTGTGAAGTTATTGCTTGAAAGTTTTGTTTGTTATGTGTTGCTTAACACTAGCAAGAACTTTTCTTAGCAAGTAATCAAAAGATTTGGCAAAGATTAAGCTAATACAGGTCAGATTGAAAGATTGAAGAAAAGGCGCAGATTTCTGTGAAGTGAAATTTTGATTTTCACTAAGTTCAGAGATGAAGACTCATAATGTGAGTGTTGCTAAGCTAATGGTGGTTATGGAGGTCTTCTAATACCACATTAGTTTAGTTCTTGTGGTGTTTTACACACCAACAAGTGGTATCAGAGCAGATAAGGTCCTCGAGAATAAAAGGAGTGCAGATACAAGAAGATTTGAAGAGTTCTTTATCAAAGAAGGAGGAAGCTGAGGTGTTCAACAATCAAAGTCATCAGAAGAGTATTTCGAAGTTACTCCCAAGAGTAAAGGTCTACAAAAGGTATCATTCTTTAACCTTACACTTACAGGTTGAAGCAGAAGCAAGGATACCATGGCAGATCATGTGTCCATTGACAAATTGGACAGAGATAACTATCCTGCTTGGGTAATGAGGATGGAGGCCTTACTTATGAGTAAGGACTTAATCGTATATGTGACAGGTGAAGAGGAGAAGCCTAAATTTGAAGATGAAAGTCATCCAAGGAAGGAAGAGCTAGAAGCTTTGAAGCTATGGCAGAAGAGAGATGCAAGTGCAAGAGCTTATATATACAACACTATTACAGATCACTTGTTGCCACATATCAGAGGTTTAGAAACAGCTGAAGATATTTGGAATGCTTTGGAAGACCACTTCCAAAACACTACTAAAGCTAGGAAAGCTAGCTTATGGTCAGAGTTTACCACATTCAAGAAAAAGCAAAGTCAAAGCATTAGTGATTATGTTACTAAGATGAAAGACTTGGCAGATAGCCTTGGATCTATTGATGAGGATATTGAAGATCATAGGTTGATAGCTCAATTACTTGCAGGATTAAGAGGTGATGAAAGGTGGAAGCCTTTTGTACTTTCAACAGAACTCTCATTAAACCATTATGTGCCAGAATTGAATCAATTACTTGGATTGATGCTTACATTTGAGCAAGACTTAAAGTCAGATGGAGACAAAGGTCAAAGTTCTGCAATGTATGTGAAGAATAAAAGGAAAGGAGATAAAGGCAAGGCAAAGGATGAAGAAGAGTCAACAACTCAAGCAAATTATGCAAGAGGAAGAGGTTTTGGCAGAGGCAAAGGTCGAGGTAATGGAAGAGGTAGAGGTAATCAGAACAATAACAAGAAGACATGTTGGATTTGTGGATTGAGTAATCATCTAGCATATGATTGTTGGCACAATCAACAAGGAGCAAGCCAAAATCAGAACAACAATGGCAGAGGAAGAGGTGGAAGGTTTCAGAATCAATTTCAAAGAGGAAGACATAATTCAAGAGGAAGTTTTGGTAGAGGTGGTGGAAGAAATTGGAATCAGAATCAATCATATAACACCACATATTACAATTATGCAAATGATACACAGAATGACAACCATACAACATTGATGATGAATTCAATTAGTTCATCAGAGAAGGAGAATCTCAAGGTATTCTATATTGACTCTGGTTGTTCAAATCATTTATCAGGTAATATAGAATTATTGTCAGAATTGGAAGAAGGAAATTCAAGTCATACAGTACAAACAGGTGACAATACAAAGCATAATGTGCATTCAATTGGAAAAGTGAAGTGCAGGAGTGGAGCTGATTTATTAACAAATGTTTTGTATGTTCCAACAATACCAAAGAATCTGATTAGTGTTGGACAAATAGTGGAAAAAGGTTTTCAAGTCAGATTTACAAATGAAGGGGTATTTGTTGAAGATCCAGAGGATGCATACAAACCAATTGTTTGTGGTAAGAAGGAAGGTAGACTTTTTACTCTCAAAGTGCAAGGAAATGTTGGTCAAGCCCTAATTACACATGGTGATGAAGTAATTACAGAGTTAGATCTTTGGCATAAAAGATTGGGACATTTCAATGAAAGAGGAATCAAAACTATGGTGGAAAATCAATCTGTATTGGGACTACCAAATGTGAAGAATCAACATATGATATACAAGTGTGAAGCTTGTCAGATGGGAAAAGCTCATAGACAACCATTTCAGAAGAAAGGTTTCAAGCATGATGGTTTGCTTGAACTCATACATACAGATGTATGGGGACCAACAAAAGAAGGTTCAATAAATGGATCTAGGTATTATGTTTTGTTTATTGATGATGCTACAAGGTGGATAACCCTTTATGTTCTAAAAGAAAGATCAGAAGTCTTTGGAGCCTTCAAACATTTTCATGCTTATGCAGAAAGAGTTACAGGTCACAAACTCAAGAGGCTAAGGTCTGATGGAGGGGGAGAATACTTCTCCCAAGAGTTTAATGATTATCTTTGGAATGCAGGTATCAAGAGAGAGATAACTTGCAGGTATACACCTCAACATAATGGGGTGGCAGAAAGGAGGAATAGAACATTGGTTGAATTTGCAAGAGCAATGTTAAAAGAAAAGAATTGCCCTAATTATCTTTGGGCTGAGGCTGTAAATACAGCCACATACCTTGTGAATAGGTTACCATGTGGAGCTTTGAATGGTATGACCCCTTATGAAGCTTGGTGGGGTAAGAAACCAACACTTGACCATTGTAAAGTGTTTGGGTCAATTGCCTATGCTTATGTACCATCACAACTCAGACATAAGCTTGAACCAAAGGCAGAAAGATATGTGTTTATTGGGTATGATGAAAAGCAAATGGGTTATAGACTATGGAGTCCTTTAACTAAACATTTTATTGTTTCCAGAGATGTGACCTTTGATGAACAGAAGAGTTGGTATGCAGATAAAGAATGTGAGCTTGAAACATTTGAGGAAGAGATAAGAAGGAGTGCAAGAGGTAAATCACATATGCAGATAGATGGAGATGAAGAACATATGCAAGCAAGCACATCAAGAGTTGGATCATATAGAAGGAATGAAGATGGACCAATATTTGATGAAGAAGTATATCCAGATAGACATGAAGTGTGTGAACCAAGAAGGTCAACCAGAATAAGGAATCAACCTACAAGGTATTCATATGACACTTCTTACTTGACTCAGAAAAATTATGCTTACATGGTTAAGGAAGATGAAGAACCTCAAAGCTATGATGAAGCAAAAGGTAAGAGACAATGGGAAGTAGCAATGAAGGAAGAATTTGATGCTCTTGAAGAGAACAAAACTTGGGAACTTGTCCCAAAGCCTAATGGTAAGAAAGTGATTGGAAACAAATGGGTTTACAAAGTTAAGAAGCATGCAGATGGAACTATAGCCAGATACAAAGCTAGATTGGTGGTTAAAGGCTATGCTCAAACATTTGGCATAGATTATGATGAGACATTCAGTCCTGTGGCAAAGATGTCAACCATAAGGACAATCATTGCCATTGCAGCATCAAAAGGATGGAGATTGAGTCAATTGGACATTAAGAATGCATTTTTGAATGGATATATATCAGATGAGGTTTACATGGAGCAACCTCAAGGGTTTGCAGATCATAAGTGTCCAAATTATGTTTGCAGGTTGAGAAGAGCCCTTTATGGTTTGAAGCAAGCTCCAAGAGCTTGGAATTATAGACTTGTAAAGTATCTTAATGATCTTGGATATCAAAGTTCAAAGGCAGATGCAAGCTTACTTATCAAAAGAACAGATGAAGGTATGATCTACATTTGTATATATGTAGATGACATTATAATTACAGGTACCTCAAATGAAGGAATCAAGGAGGTGAAGAAGCTACTTGAAAGAGAATTCAAGATAAGTGATCTAGGAAAATTATCATATTTTCTTGGAATGGAAATCACTTATGCAGGGCATGGCATTTATGTATCACAAGAAAGGTATCTCTTGAATCTTTTAAAGAAGTTTAACATGGAGAATTGCAGAGAGGCATTTACACCATTAGAAGTCAATCATAAACTCAGTAGATATGATGGTGCAGAGTTCAAAGACATGAGGAAGTATCAATCTCTAGTTGGAAGTTTGATTTATGCAACTCTAACAAGGCCTGATCTTAGTTATGCAGTTGGTGTCCTTTCCCAATTCATGCATTGTCCAAAGGATCCACATTGGATTGCAGGTCAAAGAGTCCTTAGATATATCAAAGGGACTTTGAAAGAAGGATTGTATTATCCTTTTACATCAGATATAAGATTGAGAGCCTATAGTGATTCAGATTGGGCAGGAAGTCAAGATGATAGAAGGTCTACACATGGCTACATGATATACATTGGAGATAAGCTTGTGAGTTGGTGTTCAAAGAAACAACACACAGTGGCCTTATCATCAACTGAAGCTGAATACAAAGGACTTGTGGAAGCAGCAAAGGAAGTCATATGGATGCAGACATTATTCAAAAGCTTGGGAATTGATCAAGGTATACCCATCATTCATGGAGATAACATGAGTTCATTATATCTTGCAGCAAATCCTGTGTTTCATGCAAGGACAAAGCATATAGAGATACAGTACCATTTTCTTAGAGAAAAGGTAATGGAGAAAGAGATTGAAGTGGTGTATACTTCCACAAAAGATCAGATTGCAGATATTATGACAAAAAGCTTGGATGGAGTAAAGACAAGTAAGTTCAAGGAGATGGCAGGAATAAAAGAGAAAGAGACTATGTGAAGAAGTCAAATTATGCTAATTAGTGATTGAGGGGGAGCTGTTGGAGCTTCACTCACTAATTAGGCATGCATATATGAAGACATATGGAGACATATGATGGAGGAAATAAGAAGTGAAGAAAAGACCTACAGAAAATCAAGCCTAAGTGAAGGGATAATTTTACTATTGTAAATTAGTGCAAAATTAGAGTCTAGATTTGTATTTGATCTTTAGAACTTACGAGTTCAAGTCAAAAAGGATGTAAACTTTAGGTATATAAGTTAATTTGAGTCAGGAACATGTAAGAGAGAACTCAATTTTGTAGTTTGAGGTAGTAGAGAAAAGTCGTGTAATTTCTGAGAGAGATGGTGAGAGAAAACTTCTGAGTCTGATAGAGTTTTCCATGGCTGTGAGCAAAATTAGGCCAAGCCATTTTGTACACACCTTCTCTGATAATCAACACATGTTTGTGTAGAAGCATTGTGTCTAATTCCTATTGTACATTGAGTCTCAAGTCATTTCATATGACTATGAAAGTTAGTTGACAGTTACGACTTTTCTGGCGCACATTTGACTGATCTTCTTAAGGTCAGATCTCGAAGCATGGTGTAAAGTTTTTGGTAAGTGATAGCTCGTTGGAAAGCTATAATCCTCAACTACATTTGGTCAAAAGATATTTGAGAAACGGGACGCGTACTCAGAGAAATCAGTTTAAGAATGAAGGTATGTCAAATCGATGAAGTACATTTTCAGTTTTCAGACATAGTGTAAAGATTGGTACAAAATCAGAGGATTGTGAAGTTATTGCTTGAAAGTTTTGTTTGTTATGTGTTGCTTAACACTAGCAAGAACTTTTCTTAGCAAGTAATCAAAAGATTTGGCAAAGATTAAGCTAATACAGGTCAGATTGAAAGATTGAAGAAAAGGCGCAGATTTCTGTGAAGTGAAATTTTGATTTTCACTAAGTTCAGAGATGAAGACTCATAATGTGAGTGTTGCTAAGCTAATGGTGGTTATGGAGGTCTTCTAATACCACATTAGTTTAGTTCTTGTGGTGTTTTACACACCAACAGATTTATTCACTCAATACAATGCTTTTGGATTAACATCAATGAATACACCCTTTACATGGTTTCAACCCTTTATATCAAGGTCAATTGAGGGATATTAACCAGTTATTAAAGGCATTCATCACAAAATTCTCCAAGAGTGGAATCAGACATATTACATCCTCATTGATCCATGGATTTCAACAAACATGGTAGGAAACTATGAGATTAGCAAGGCATACATTTAGACAATACATTGAAAGATGTCCAATCCTAGAGCTACCTACTCTGGCTAAAGAAGTTTCCCTATTCTTAGATGGATTATTGAGTGAGAGGCTATGATCATTGTCTATCTGAAGGAACCCAAAACCATAGAGCAATGTGTAAGAATGTGAATCGATATCGATGATAATTTGGGGGAAGAGTTAGAACTTTCTAAACGCCATAAGGACTCAGATGGTTCTACTAGATTCACCTCCAAACCCTCAACATCAATAGATGAATCAGTAGAACAAGCCTCTCGAAAGCTAGAGTGCCCAGTAGAAGAAATTCTAGAGTGGTGTTGGTGAAGCATTGTTATGCATGTGGAGGAGATACAATGGCAAATGTTTTCCCCTTGATGGCTTAGATTTCAAGAAATCTAAATGCCAATATGGCACCATTTGGAGAAAATACACAAAACATACTACATAATAAACAATAAACAATAAACAAGTAGTTAGACAAAGCTACCAACAACCTTATCAACAACTTGTAGATATCAAAACCAATACCAACCACCACCATACTATAGGTCACAAAAACCATACCAACCACACTATCATGCACAACAAAGACCTCAACTAGTGTCAGGTTAATAGCCACCACCCCATACTAATGTAATTTTAGTTCAATATGTAGCGATAGAGGACAAATTAAATAGATTCATAGTGCCAACATCTCCCATGATCTCAAATAGTGATCCCAATGCTCAAAGTTTTGACTCTACCTATGTAGATAGCCCACCAACTTACTACACAGAATCACTTGAGCATAATGAGATCTATCAATATGAAGCACCATAAGAACATACTTGGGAGCCTGAATAATCCAATGTGATGTATAGGAATCCAAACCCAAGGCCCCAGTTAAGACAAATGAGATCCCAATCCCCTAGAGGACAATGCTACAGATGTCAGGGGGATCACTTTATATGTGGTTGTTCACTTCGTTCACCAAGGAAGCCTCAACCTATTGTGATTCAGGGCTTTTGCACCAATTGTGGAAAGGAGCATCTTGTATGAAATTACCCCAAAAATCCATTCATTTCATAGAAGATAATTCCCATCAATGTCATTGTCTTGGTAGTAGAACCTAAGGGAAGTGTGACTAAGATTGTGCCTATACAAATCGTCACTACATCACATCCTCTAAAGAAGATCCTGGACATAGATAAAGAAAAGAAGTTAGAAGCTAGTTAGTTGGAGACCAAAGCTAAAAGGAGAATATGATCTTGGAAAGATATTTTCGAGAGAGAATGAAGAGACAATTCTCTAGGAAAATGAGCAAGTTGGAACAAAGAATTGGAGAAATGGAAACAAAAATAGTTCAACTTGAATCTCAAATGCACTCAGTAGCCACATCCCATACTAATGTAATTTCAGTTCAATATGTAGCGATAGAGGACAACTTAAACAGATCCATAGTGCCATCATCCCCCATGATCTCAAATAGTGATCCCAATGCTCAAATTTTTGACTCTAACCATGTAGATAAGCCACCAACTTACTACACAGAATCACCTCAACATAATGAGATCTATCAATATGAAGCACCATAAGAACCTACTTGGGAACCTCAATAATCCAATGTGATGTAAAGGAATCCAAACCCAAGGCCCCAATTAAGACAAATGAGACCCCAATCCGCTAGAGGACAATGCTACAAATGTCAGGGAGATCACTTTATATGTGGTTGTTCACTTCCTTCACCAAGGAAGCCTCAACCTATTGTGATTCAAGGATTTTTCCCCAATTGTGGAAAGGAGCATCTCCTTTGAGATTTCCCCAAAAATGCATCCAATTCATAGAAGATAATTCCCATCAATGTCATTGGCTTGGTAGTAGAACCTAATGGAAGTGTGACTAAGATTTCCCCTATACAGATAGTCACTAGAGCACATGCTCTAAAAAAGATCCTAGACATAGATCAAGAAAAGAAGTTAGAAGCTAGTGAGTCAGAGAACAAATTTAAAAGGAGAATAGGATTTTGGAAAGATATTTTCGAGAGAGAATGAAGAGACCATTGTCTAGGAAACTAAGCAAGTTGGAACAAAGACTTGGAGAAATGGAAACAAAAATAGTTCAACTTGCATCTCAAATGCACTCAATAGCCACCACCCCATACTAATGTAATTTCATTTCAATATGTAGCGATAGAAGAAAACTTAAACAGATCCATAGTTCTAGCATCCCCCATGATCTCAAATAATAATCCCAATGCTCAAAGTTTTAACTCTACTCATGTAGATATCCCACCAACTTACTACACAAAACCACTTGAGCATAATGAGATCTATCAATATGAAGCACCATAAGAACCTATTTAGGAGCCTGAATAATTCAATGTCATGTAAAGGAATCCAAACCCAAGGCACCAATTAAGACAAATGAGTCCCCAATCCCGTAAAGGACAATGCTACAAATGTCAGGGAGATCACTTTATATGTGGTTCTTTAGTTCCTTCACCAAGGAAGCCTCAACCTATTGTGATTCAAGGGTTTTTCCCCAGTTGTGGAAAGGAGAATCTCCTCTGAGATTGCCCCAAAAATCCATCCAATTCATAGAAGATAATTCCCATCAATATCATTGGCTTGGTAGTAGAACCTAATCAAAGTGTGACTAAGATTGCCCCTATACAGATAGTCACTAGAGCACATGCTCTAAAGAAAATCATAGAGATAGATCAGGAAAAGAAGTTAGAAATTAAAAGGATAATAAGATCTTGGAAATATATTTTCGATAGAGAATGAAGAGACAATTGTCTAGGAAACTAAGCAAGTTGGAACATAGACACTGGAGAAATGGAAACAAAAATAGTTAAACTTGCATCTCAAAGACACATGAAAAGTGTAATTTTGAGATAAGTCTATTGGATTTGATAAAGTGTTCAGCCCAATTGTTTGTCTAATGTGTATCAATTCATAAAGATGTATGTTGCAGAGCAAAGAGGCACAAAAGAGGAGCCCAAAATTTTCAAATTAATGGGCATATTTTCTTCTTCAAAATCTTAGAAATTCCCTCAAAGCTATGTAAATGCACTAGAGGAGTCCTCTAGATGCACAAAGTCCAACTCATTGTAACATATTTCTTGTAAAATAGTAGGAAATTAGAGATTAACCAATAAAATGCCGGTCACTTGTGTGAAAGGAACAATTTTAGGGCACATATATATAAGTCACTTTGTGAATCTTTGTAAAGACTTTTTGCCATTGTGAAGAAGGAGAGCTCTAGAATTTCAAATTTGCTTCTTTATTGCAGGTTTTCATCTTCTCTATGATCTTTTTTTTGTGTGTGTGTGTGTGTTTAAAGCTTGGAATGAGTGTGTAAGACTGTTATCTACCCCTCCCCATCACTTTTGAGCTACTTGTTGGGGATCTCACGACTCTGAGATCACCCCTTGATGGCCGTTACGGCAAACGCTTGAACCTTGTCAAGTCTACGAAAATTGCCGCGCCATCAAAAAGATGCTAAGCTAGAGCGATATTAGAACACCTCTATAATCAGCAGTAGCTCAGCACAATTACTGTCACTCAAACGCATAAGAATGCGTTTTGAATCTACTCAAAATTCCACTGGAACTAGTGAAGAGTGGTTGTCAGATTCGAGTGATACCATTACATACGTCTCGTCGAGAGCTTCAAAACAAATCTGCTATAGGCCATATTTGGAGTTCGGAGCTGGGAGAAACATTCAAATTTGTATTCACTATCGTAAGTGGTATCGGGGCAGACACTTTCAGAGATTAAGTGAGTTGGAGAGGTAGTTTAGTCTTTTCTCATGCATTTTAGCTTAACCATTTCATTATCCATCATGTGCGCACACATCCTCATACACTTGGTTAGGTCGGTTCTTCGGATTGATAATTAAGCGTGTGTCAATCCACCACTATACGTACTTGTGTGGAAAACGAGATTTAGTCTCTTTGACACAAGTCCCTAAGATCTCGTGACTTAGGTACACATGTTTTTGGTGCCGTTGCTGGGGAACACGCCCAACCAAGGTGCCTTCGTGATGGTTATAGCTCTGGAGTGAAGAAATCATACTTGTAGAAGTGAATTCGTTCAGTGGCAAGTAGTCAGAAACTTCCGCACTTGTTGCTTCACATCCCCGAGGTGTGTGTAATGAGTTGTTAGGTTTAGGATTAAGAGAGAGGGAGAGAAGAAAGAGTTAGGGTTAGGTCAAGAAGAGAATTAGAGTAGGATTAAGTTGGAAAATACCAAGAAAAATCCCAAAAAAATTGCCAAGATAGTGTAGGATAGGTTTCAGTCATCAAAAACTATAAAAACCAAAAAATGTAGCTCATTTGACAACTGCTCAGAAGTTGGTATCACCTGCAGAGAGTGATTGGTATTGCCTGTGTGGTATGGTGCAATACCAGCCCTCAAAGCATCCTAGTGAGCTCTAGGCCTAAGCAACACACCTCCAAGGTAAGCTACCTCAAGACTTCAATATCAAAAACACTGTAAAAATGCATTAACACATGATTAAAGGCACATTCGGTATTGCGGGGTGGGATAGAGAGATTTAAGACTTTTCTTGAGTGAGACAGAGGGTGAGGAGTGAAGAGGAGTGAGAGAGAGACCCAGGGGTGAAAAAGTTTTTGTATTTGGAGCTATTTTGGCTGTAGTATCGTGATCGGTTGAGTTTTGGTATCGCGATACCAAAATTCCCTAGTATCACGATACTCGCCGAAGTATCGTATTTTTGTATACCACTTGAGGTATCGCGATACCATCTTTGGTATCGTATCATCAAGTTGGTACGCGATCACAATCTACCAGTGGTATCGTATCCCGGTCCACTTGATATCGTATCGCTCCGGTTACGGTATCGTATCGTCGATCGAGCGGTATCGTATCGCACACAAATCCAGTATCGTATCGTTGCCTATCGTAGTATCATATCATGTGTAACAGGAGTATCGTATCGTGTAGAACTAAAGTATCGTATTGTGCATTGTTTTAGTATCGTATCGCGATCGTGCACCGGTATCGTATCGTGAGTATTCTTGGTATCGCATCGTGATGAATTTTAGTATTGTATCATGCGAGTGTGCAGTATCATATCGTAACCTGCACTTGTATCGTATTGTTAGGATTCCCAGTATCGTATTGTGCCTTCAGGTGGTATCGTATCGCCTAAGCACATATTATCGTATCACGTGAAAAGTAGTGGTATTGTATCGTGTGAAAAGTAGTATCGTATCGCTCAGGTCTCTGGTATCGTATCGTCGACTAACCCAGTATCGTATCGTCACCTGTAGTGGTATCGTATCATCGACAAATTGGTATCACCTAGTGGAGTATCACCATAGTGGTATCGTCCAGAAGACTCTGAGCATTTTTAAGGGAAAATTGAGGTGTTTGAAGAGCCAATTAGGGAGAGAATTAGAGCTCGAAGTAGCACAGGAGGGTGGATGAACTTGAGGTTAGGAAGGGTGCTAAATAGCAGGAGAAATGTTATATCATCGGTAGGAAGTACCACTCAGGTCAGTCACTACTCTACCTATTTTGACACCTCTAGTGACTCGGAGGAGGAGATACCTATGGCATCAGAAGACATGCAAGGTCCTGTTCCCGAGAGAAACTTCATGTCTATTGTAGAAGGTGAATACCGCACCTCCTTACAATATGTGTCTACTAATGTCCAAGAGATTCCCATCTACCCGGATGGTGACCTCCACCAATTCCACAATTGTGCCCAGACCAGCTGTCAAGTATGAAGGAGGAGCATACATGGATAAGTTGTTGGAGATAGACGTCTATGGAAGCACGCGAACAGCACAAGGAAGGAGAAGAAGCTTGGAGCACAACACACAATACTGAATGTATTACTAGAGAATGTACAAAGATAAGTAGCCCATTAGGGCAATAGGCATATATACAAGCCGGAGCAAAAAAACCTCCTAAAGAGGGAAAAAAGTGCCCCGGTGGTCCTAGAGTGTTCACACACATCACTACCTAAAATATATCAACAAATCCCCCCTGGGAGTGATGCGGTGAACTAGTAGCTGGCACTCATGTATAAGGAAGTGCCAAGCTATGTGGAAATCACTCCACAAAAGGAAGTAAGCCCAAAGCTTTGCGTAAAGCTTCAAACTTCTCCCGAGGCAGAGCCTTCGTGAAAAGGTCTGCAATGTTCTCCTGCGTGGGCACATATGCCAAGCTGATATCCCGAGCAGAGAACCTCTCCCTAACATAATGATAATGCACCTCCATTTGCTTAGTGCGAGCATGGAACATAGGGTTCCTTGCAACTACCAATGCGCTCTGATTGTCAGTAAAGATGGTGGTGGCAGAAGTCTGACCAACACCCAAATCAACCATAAGGCGTCTGAGCCACACACACTCAATAGTAGCTGTGAAAGCTGCCCTATATTCAGCCTCACAACTGGAAGTGGCCATAGTAGGCTGCTTCTTGCTCAACCAAGATATACATGAGCTACCAAGCATGAAGCAATTTAATGTCCAACTAATGTACATTCCAACCATGATGGGCTGCAAGTGCACAAATGCTCTGAATAGTAGTCATACGGCATGTAGGTGCTAAGGTCTCATCAAAATCAATGCCTCTTTCATGTGCATAACCCTTTGCAACAAGCCTGGCCTTATACCTGTCAACTGTACCATCAGGTTTACGCTTCAGCTTGTATACCCACTTAGTGCCAATGGCCTTCTTGCCAAGAGGCAAGTCACATAAAGACCAAGTACCATTCTTCATTATTGCATCATATTCAGATTGCATAGCAGCCTTCCAATTTTTTGAATTTTGTGCTTCATCAAACGAAACAGGTTCATTCTCATCACAGAGACTAGATGTAGCCATAACATAGCAATCTGATGCAAAAGAGGCACTGTGAGAGCCTGATCAAGTACGATATGACAAAGGTGCATCTAATTTGTTTTCACGCAAAGTTTTCACCAACCATTTTGGCATAGTTCTTGCCTGCTCAATATCAACTCTCTCATCAATAAGCGCATCATGTAAATCTGCATCAGAAATGGGATTATCTACATCATCACATGAAACCTGCAAAGGCTGAGACCTTGCCTCACTAGGACCATTACTAGACTATCCACCTGTAAAAAGAGGCAACAAAGTATCATACATGTCTTTGGAGCTAATAGATGTCTCCTTAGTACATGAAAGCAATGGCTGAATAGCATCCTCCACAAAAATACATTTTACTGCTTTATCATCCAATTTTCTGCGATGTTGTTTGGGCACTAATGCATATGGCAAACAACCAAAAACACGCAGATGAGCAACAAATGGCTTGCGATCATGCCAAGCCTCATATGTAGTGATAGACTGTAGTGCTTTAGTGGGATACCTGTTTAGTACATATGCTGCACACATGACAGCCTCAAGCCAGAAACTATGTGGTAAAGCCTGACTCTTAACCATACACCTCGCCATCTCCATGAGAGACCTGTTCTTTTGTTTAGCAACTCCATTCTATTGAGGTGTATACGGCACTATACACTAGTGTTTTATCCCACGTTCAGCTAGAAATGCAGTAAAATCAGAAGACATATCCCCCCCCGATCAGAACGGAGGGAGCCCATTTTACATGCTGACAGATTTTCAGCCAAAACTAAAAACTGTTTGAAGCACATGAACACTTTAGACTTTACCTTCAATGGATATACCCAGGCATGCCTAGAAAAATCATCGATGAAAGTCACGAAGTAAAGATAATTCCCAAAAGAAGGTGTCTGCATAGGACCACATACATCACTATGTACAAGCTGCAATTTCTGAGTAGCCCAAACTGAACCATCTTTTGGAAAGGATGAACTCTGCATTTTGCCCAAAATACAACCTTCACAAACATGTTTTCCAGGTGCCTCAAGTTTGGGCAAAGAGGACACCATTTCAGATTTCTGCAAGCGTAGCAAACTAGCAAAATTCAGATGAACAAAGCGTGCATGCCAAAGCTTTGCATCTGACATAGCCTGAGAATCATTTACTGCACATGCCAAATCATTTACATATCTTTCATAGTCTATGAGCTAATACAACCCACAACATAAAATTCCAGAAGCAATAATCACATCGCCATTTGACAGATCATGAACTGTACACCTGTCATCAACAAATTTCACAACCAAGCCAATCTTGGCTAATGCAGAAACTGATGACAAGTTCTTCTTGATCCCTAGCACAAATAAAGCATTTGAAAAATTGAAAGAACTACCATTAGCAGTTGTCAAAATGATCTTACCAACTCCCATAACAGGATAAGAGGAGTTGTTGGTGCATGTAACAGTATTCCCTGTAGGGGTAGGCTCGAGTGAAGAGAAGAAACTGTGCTGCGAGGTAATATGTTTGGTCGCCCCATTGTCAAAATACCAAACATCTGAGTCTACTGCAGACATGCACTACTCATGAGAAGATGGGTCAAAACTGCAGACAGTAGTAAATGCCCATTCTTCTTCCTGCACAAGATTAGCAGACTCTGTTTTTGGTGTAGAGGCTCTACAACAACCATTCGAGCCTCTTTCTTCTTTGCCTCTTTAGCAGCCCGCTTTGGACAGTTCTTTATGATATGATCATTCCCTTTACAGTACTTACAAAACAATTTCTGCTTTTCTGATTTCTTCTCATCTTTATCTTCCTTCTTCAAATATGCAGAATTTGTAGATTTCTACTTACTAGTTGAAGAGCTCCATTTTCCTTTGCCCTTTTGACTAGCTAAGAAAGCTTGATCTTCAACTCGCATAATGGACCTATTCTGCCTGGACTGATCTTCCTGCAACAGAACAGAGACTAACTCCTCAAATGATAAGGCATTTGGATTGCCTTTCATCATCAACTGAAGAGTAGAAGCAAAACTTTGATATGAATCAGGAAGACCATTCAAAACGGTCTGCACAAGTGAGCTATCTAGTATAACTTCATCAGCAGAAATCAACTGTTGCTTCAGGTCTTTGATCTTTATTAGGAAACTGTCCATAGAATCACCTTCATTCATGTGCTCACTCTTCAACTATTTTTGGAGGTAAGCAACATGAGCCTCATTCCTAGCTTGGTACAATGTGGTAAGTGTATCCCAAGCATCCTTAGCTGTTCTGCAAGAGCTGAGGAATAATGGCACGTTTGAAAGACAAAGCTATCAATGCATGTGCCTGGGCATCTCTGCCATGCCAACAAATCTGCTCTGCAGTAGGTGCAGCAGAAACCACAGTACGAACATGAATATGCAGAATATCATCATCTTCGACACCTTCTCCATCAGCTTCAGTACCTGTAGTTGTAACAGTTGCAAGTGTGATAGGACGTTTTTTGACACCCTGCATAATGTTCCACAGTCCTTTTGCAACCAACACATGTCGCATCATATAAGCACATGATGGGTAGTTGGTACCATCCAACTTATCCTCAACAACCAACATACGGAATACATCACTGCTTTCCGCCATGGCCGATGACTAAAATACCTTGATGCAAAAAATTGACTATATCTCAAAAATGTTGAATAGAACTACCTAGACGAATTCTGCTAGACCTGTAGTAGACTTCGAGATGCTTATACTGGCGAACAGAAACTGGTATATACCTTTGGCACAAAAAGACGAAATAGCCTGCACAAGCGCTGCAATAGTGCATTCGGAGACCGAAACGAGCTCAGATCGAGATTTTGGCACCACATAGCAAAGCTGTTTTGATCTTGGAAACACGCTGAGTATGCTCACCAAAATTCATGTGATTCTGAGACTTCAAACGGAGGAGTGTCGAGGGCGCCCTAGATGAAGCAACGACCTGCACTGATACCAATTGTTGGAGATAGAGGTCTGTGGAAGCACGCGAACAACACAAGGAAGGAGAAGAAGCTTGGAGCACAACACACAATACTGAATGTATTACTAGAGAATGTACAAAGATAAGTAGCCCATTAGGGCAATATGCGTATATACAAGCCGGGGGAAAAAAACCTCCCAAAGAGGGAAAAAAGTGCCCCGGCGGTCCTAGAGTGTTCACACACATCACTACCTAAAATATATCAACATAAGTTGGGTCACATCTACATAGTGACAGAACACCCAGAATTGATCAATGAGAGAGGAGAGTTAGGAGGACAAGAAAATTCAGGAAGACTGAACCCTGAGGAGTTGGTAACCACTCCCAGAGGCAAATCAGTGGTAACTCGAATCTTGAGAGGGGATTTGATACCTCAAGATGACTATTTACTGGAGGTTTAATTGATCCATGGATAGACTTATTACTCCAAACTGACTCACCTACACAAGGATGGGAAGAAAGCCCGATGACATTCTACGAGTTGAAAGATCCTAAAGACGAGTCTAGAGTAACATACCTGGACAAGAACCAAAGAAGGTATTGGCTTGTCGATGCTATAGATAGAGCTCGATTGAAGTATATGGGCTTGCCTGTATTCCCTCAGCGAGAGTAGGCAACTACCTCTCAAAACCCCTTCGGAATACAACAAGAGACATAACATACAATGTTGGGACAAACGAGCCATAGGAGTGTTCCAAACCGAACCGATGTACAATTTACAATGCCAAGAATGCAAGCACATAATCAAACACACCCCGGAGTGGGTAACCTACACATGCCACTAGTGAGACCAAGACCACCACTAGGAGTGCAACCCAGAATGCATCCACTCAGACCAGCAATTCCTGTAATGCCTAGACAACCAGAGCCCATGAGGAGATTGAGACTGATTCAAGTGGCCAAATGTATGAGAAATCATTATGATGGATTGGGAGAACATTACGACCACATAGCAGAATTTAAACAAGTTCTAAGAGCAGAACAAGTGGATGATTTCTTTGTGCAGTATGAGTCCTTTGGACTCACTCTCACATGAACGACTCTGACATGGTTCCAACCATTAGTTCCCAATCAATTTGGAGATATTGAGCAATTCTTTCAAGAATTCATAGGGGAATTCACCAAGAGAGGGATTAAACACAACTCTTCATCTTTAATCCATAGCTTTAAATAGAACCGCAATGAAACTGTAAAAACACCTGCCCGAAGATTCAATCAATATGTTGATAGATGCCTAGTAACAGGAAGATGTACACAACAAAAAATGATATCTTTATTCTTGGACGGACTAACGAACAGAACTTTAAGAACTTTAGTCTATGTAAAGAGGCTACAGACGTTGAGTGAATGTCTTCGAGAGTGTATTGACCTAGAGGACAACCTAGCAGATGATCTCAAGAGTACAACCAGTCCTACTAAATCAGAGACACTCGGAGTACGGTTACATCCAACTCCAGTAATGTAGAAGAATTAGCAAATGATAGGCTCCTAATGCCGCAGGAAAAAGTGGTTTTACGAGACTTTATTCGGTTTAAATCCCTCGGAATCGGTCTACTTGGATTACCTAGAGCCCACAATTATCTCGCAATGGATTCTTCCTGTGTCTATGCACTAGCTCATATATTTCCCGGTAGACGCACCAAATGATACATATATCACTGATGTCTTTGGATGTGTATTTATCCATTCCAAACAAGAAGTATTTTCATCAAGCAAACTAACTGAGTTGAGTTCTGTATAGTGCTCACGTGCACTCAAAGCACTTCCATCTACAAAGGATTCAAGAAGAGGACGGTCGGGTCCACTCGAGTTCCTTCTTCATGCATAGGCTATATGACATTATCCTCTAAATGTTGCGTGGAGTGTATCAGAATCTTTTGAGATTCCTTGCCGCGAGAGACAACATCTTGAAAAAATTTAACCTCGGGGATGCACCAGAATCATGGAGTAGGTCATAAAAGAAATCAGCAGAGCGGCATGACCCAACACCACGAACAATGTCACTGTACTTTCAAGATCTGTCTTTTTTTATCCCTCTCCCGGCACATCTTTTATACATGGTTTCCACAGCATCCGAAGGTCAGCTCTTCTTTCCAGCTCAAGCCCATGATGACCTTCCAAAAGCAGTCAACTATGCACTCATAATGCTTCTCAGCTGGACTCAAACCATACTTTTGCACCATTATATCCAGCCACCAATAAGTTTCATTGAGAAGACCTCTTCCTGCATGATGCATCTATATTCGCTCTTCAGCATACTAATTTAGTATCAAGGAGAGCAAAAAAATTTACTCCAATTGTCTGCATATAGCGGTACATTCACGATGTGGATTTTCTCAATAATGAACTTCCCACCTCGCACCGTGGCTGATGAGTAGTGGGATTAACAAGTTTGACTGTATTTGTCATAACTAGGGTTAAAAAATAGTGTTGTTTGTGCCACCACTATACAATAATGTGGGCACTCATTTTCTCATGATGGGACTCATCTCCTCTTCCTCGCACCACCCGCGATTTGTTTGGGCTAGCTGAAAAGCTTCATGCAATATATTATTCAGAAGGTATTGTTGAAGCACCTAGAGGCAATGCTTCTTTTGCCTTTTGTTGGAAAATGTCTGAAAGCTCCCCATAGATGCAAGCAGCCACTCCTTGTCTTCTACGTTCCCTCAGATACACCATTTCATTTACCTCTGCTACCTAATGCAAAATGGATTTGGAGTCAGTCCTATGCATTCACCCTTTATTGCAGATGTGCTGATGTCCAATGCTTGCCAATGTACTTCCCACAAAACAGTCTATCTCCATTTTTTAGCGTACAAAACCTACATCGTTCTTTGTTTGTAGACGGGGACGTCTTATGCTTTCGTTCCCTGCTATCATAAGATTGGTCAGATCACATGATTTTGCGCTACAATCTAGACCCGCTTATCAGTGAAGTCGATCTTCCTTTATCCTTTCAAGAAACAAAACAAAAGCTCTCATGTGCTCTTATTAGGGAGCCAAAAAACCTCCTCTAAACCTCGGCAAGCAGATATCGCAAAAACCCTCTCATCAAAATACTCCCATCTGCTTATAATCACCCCCAAAGATCATCTCCTGCACGATTACCCTTACACTTCTCTATAAACAATTCCCTTTAGCGAGGCCTTGGTTAGAGCATGTATCCCACCTATAAGCTATAATTTCTTGGCAAGAACCCATCCATCATGCCTATCGATTCCATCTATAGGACACAAAATTATCCAAGCGGCTCTGGATGAAAAGTCTGCATATCATCATGTATTGCCTTCTGCACTACCCCCAAGACTCTCTCTCCCCGTGTGCACTGCTCTAATGGATACCCTTGAGCTTCCCCCAGCCTTAAACGCCAAAAACATTATCCCCTTCAACAGATATATCCATCTATATGGGCACATCAAAGCCTGCAAAAGTAACAGCTTGCCTCCTCTGCATCAAATCAATCACAAGAGATAGGCTCACAGAGAGGAATGATCAAATAGAAGGATGCGGTAAGAAATGCATGATGAATCACATCATTGGGAAAGCATAAAGTTGCGCAAAGGCATCAAATCACAAGAAAAAACACGGTATTAACGAGCAAAAGAACTCAGAAATATTTGTGATGCTGGTTCAGTCGGGGTCGGATACATTCGCTATTTAGACACTCATGGTGATAGGGCCATACATAGATGACAATTATTCACGTTACCAAAGTGGAAGAGAACCATCTGAGAGATCATTTTACCATATGGCAAACGAGAGGAAGACGACGACAGCAATTACCGTAGACATATCAGTTCAGCCAACATTTGATTTCCTCCTCCGTAGAGTTATCTCCTTCGGTCGACCCTTGCAGTCTTGTACATCTTGGGGCACCCCCATCCTTCTGTTCCTCCAGCCAGAACAGCAACGGGAATAGAGCAGACTCCTCCCAGTGCACAGGGCGAAGAAACAAAAAAAAAAGAAAGAAAAAAACCCCCTTCAAAGCCCCCGAAACCTCAGCAGCCTCCGTTGGCCATCTACACCTTGAACGCCAGCAGCATCCTCCCCGTCCACGGTAGCTCCTGCCCAGATATTCAAGCTATGTCCTCCTCCCTCTCTATTTTCCTCCCCGTCGATATACCTGCACAGACACATAAAAAACGAAGGGAGAGAGCCCCCCAATTGACAGTCCCCCCCCTTTTCTTGGCAGCCCACTTTTCCCTTCACACAGAGCGCGCTCCCTTTTTTTTTTGTCTTCTCCGCCTGCACGATCCCCACCAAGAAAAATTACAAAAAAAACCTCCCTGCCTGTCACACTCCTTTTCTGGCAAAAACGGAAAGGGGGAGTCTTCTGACAAAAATAACCTCCACGACAGTTCCTCCAGCCTCTAATTTTTTGTTTGGTGACAGATCCGTTGAGGGCATCTTTTTCCCTCACATCACGTTCATCTGTATTGCACAACTCCCACAACTGAATTTGGATGAGAGGGCAATTTTTTTGCACTATTGCTAGGGCCTTCTCTAAGTTACCTGCACGGCAAAAGACTCCCACCATTCGGATGTGATGGGGAAGAGAAGGAAAAATGCCATGGCATTCGCTCATGGATTCAAAATACAATTCGCTTGTTATGTAAAGGCCTTTGCGACCACAGGCACCAAGAATAATGATGAATGTGACTGGATCAGGCTCAACAACATCCCTCAACATTTCCTCGTACATCCGGCAGACATCTTCACTTTCTCCAACTTGTGCGTAGCCTTCAATTAGAGAGGTCCATGAAACCACATCTCTCATGGGAAGTTTTGTGAAAACCTCGTGAGCTCTTGAATTGGAGCCACATTTAGAATACATGTCAATGAATGTGTTGCCAACAAGTAGCTCTTTTTCAAGAAGACCCTTCCTCTCTATCTCAGAATGCACTTCTTGTGCTATGGAAGTAGCCCCAATAATACAACAGGCTTGTAAGCTGCAAGTAAGAGCAACAGAATCTCTTGAAATTTCCTCAAGTTGCATGCACTCTAGCACTTGTAGATATTGTCACTGTTTGATTGCTCAGTATATCCTGCCAACAATGTAGTCCATAAAACAATGCTTCTAAACTGAAGCCTGTCAAACACCTCTTGTGCTTTTTGCAGAAAACCAAATATGACATACATGTCAATTAAAACATTGTCCGTGCTTGGATCCTCTATAAGTCCTCGTCTTGCAACTTCAGCATGTATCTCTTCCCCCTTGCCAATATCTTTGATAGAGCTACATGCTTCCATAGTGCATATCAATGCTACATTATCAGCAACAATACCCTCTGCCAGCATCTGCTCTAGCATTTTAGGGTTTCCAAATTGTTTCCACATTCTGTATGTCCCACACTGTCCCAATTTGAGATGATTGTGCCTGAATGTGTATTGCAAGTTGTACAGCTAACAGAGATTAGAGTGCGAGGATCCGAATATGACAATTTTGCACACAGATGTTGAGCTACTTTATCACTGCTTCCACTGAGAATGACTGACAAATATCAGCAGCCTCTGCGCTTAAGGAGCCGTTCACTGCTACCTGGATGAAGTCAAAAAGATCTTCTATCCTGCTTCCTTTCCCACATAAGTTGATTGCTCGAACAGCTTTATCAAATGAGCAGCCCATTTCTATTACAATTGTTGCTAGATTCATATCTGACTGGGTTATGCTTTTGTTAGGTTTTGGAAATGATCGTTCTGCATCAACAACCTAAGACACTGCCAAGGAAAATTCTTGCTCCAACAACCCGCGTTGAATATTGTGCATGTGTATTTCCGAACCCCTTTTATTCAGCCTTGATGTTACCACATTTAATCATAATTTATTGTTATCGACCAACATCTTTCTTTGACGGATACCTGCAATCCACATATAATTTGAAAAAATGGAAGCATGTTAGTGCACCAAAACCAACCATTTCTTGAGCTAACATACTTCCCTCTTCTTAATTGCGAAGTCGTCCTCGACGAGCTACTCTATGCTGTCATATAATCCACACAATCATGAACATGTCAGTTTACAACTTATATTACCTTTTCATCGAGCCGCCACTTCCACTGAACCTGCACTCATCGAGGCTATTAGTGCTCAAAAATCACTCATAAATACATTCAAATTAGTCACTTCCAAAATGATCCAAGAACCTGCGCATATATGCAATTCTATTTCAGCCATGCATCAATTTGCCCATACATTCCATTATGAACATAGTCTCAACCAAAATAACACATGCACACCTTTCCATGTTTTAGATATGCAACTACCATTGCGGAAAACAGAAAAGAAAATACCGAAAACAACAACAACTGAAATGAATCAAATCGGAGATGCAAAAATACCCAAAATGCATACCCCATTATTGCATCTACTATTCACTATGTACAATCATTCCATGACTAGACATTCCCGAAGAATCCCCATCGTCGTCCTACAAAAATCATCAAAACTTGAGTACAAGTCAAGACATACATCAGAACCCTGGAGTATCACACATACTAGAAAAACCCTTAGATAGCGCACACAAGTTGTAAAGCAAGACCGTTGCATTACCTCGCTAAAGCCTCATCCATAAGTACATATAGAGTCTCCGTGCCTTCAAGAATGTTGATTCAAAGTGAGCTGATCTGTCGCAAGCCAACACATACCAATCACACAAGCAAATAACGTTCCCTTCCAGGCGATCATCGCCCTCTCCTCTCTCTCTCTCCCCCTCAGGAGTGGGGAATAACTTCATATGAAGATTTTATTTATATTCACACGTTGGCCTACATTGACACTGGATGCGATTCGTGGACCTGACCACCCGATCAGGTTGATTCCACCTATCTACCAATGCAATGCAACGCACAACACACAAACTTATAATGATAACACATAACATATATCAGCTAGCCCATAACGAAGCTGGATACGGCTCGTGGTCGTGACTACCCAGCCACGATGGCTCCACCTGCCTACCAACCCGTTATGGCGCATAGCTAAGACACAAACATATGCATCCCAAGCCTATGGCGAAACTAGCTGCGGCTCGTGGTCCTAACCACCCGGCGAGGATAAATCCACCCACCTACTAGCCCACCATAGCGCATTGGTACGATCACAACAACACAATATTTTTTCCTTTTCTTTTCTTTTCTTCGTTTTTTTTTTCATAGTTAATTAGTTCACCCAAGTCCTGAGAATTAGGGAGAGGAAGAAAGGGATTTTCCCCACTTTTCCCACACATGCATGCAAACATATACACACTAGCTTTTGACAGATCAACCACCTCTTCACTCCATTCTCTCAATTACAGACACTACATATGTATTCATCGAGTTGACTTTTCACTTGGTAACTACAGCCGGCTATGCCTTAGTCCCTCCTGTACCTATCCTTAGACGATCTAGAATGTGAGTCTCTGGGATGTCTCATGTAGTCTCACCTCGTACTCGCATCCCGACAACTTCCCTAAGGCGAGTCAGGCTCAACTTCGGGAGCTCCGTCATCACTTCCTAGCGTTAGCACATCTGCCCAAGCCCATGTGATATCGTTTTCCTCGTTAGGCATTTCCCTAGAAGGATCAAAATAGTAGTATCGATCTCCCGCCCATCCTACATGTCGAGCTAGGTATTCCTCGAAACACTCAATGTAAAATGCAACACCCAAACCTTGGTTTATAAAGCATACCAGCCAATGCGCTTCCTCAACATCGTATTCCGTCTCAAAGCCGTCGACATCTATGTCCATGCGAGCGAACGTTTGGTCCGAGAAATATATCCTTAGCTCGTACAAGTAGAGTTGCGTAATTTGGTCTGCCATTTTGTTACTTAGGCTCTAATAGTCTCTGCATAACACAAAAAATATTAGAAGTCCAAAATTCTTGAGCTAGCAAGGAAGGATATTTATGACACACAAATCATAGCTTACATATGCGCATATATATAATACCATACATGTATGTACAAGGAGTCTACTTCGTCATTTCGTTTGGATCTCGTCTGGCTTCTCCCGTCCTAATATCACTTGAAATATGGCTTAACTCGAAGCACGTTAACTTTCACGGGAGCATATTCTTCTCCTAAATCTTGAATTTGCATGGAACCATTGGAATTGAGTTCCACCACCTTAAACGGTCCTGCCCATCTTGTCTGTAACTTCCCCGGGAATTTATAATATTTACTATCATAAACTAGCACCAAATCCCCTTCTTGAATCACATAGGTTTTGAGATTCTTGTCATGCCTCTCCTTACGTCTCTTCTGAATAGCTTCCAAACTTTGTTGTGCGATGAGTCTCTTTTCTTCCAGCTTGACCAGTTGTATGTACCTCTCCTTCAATGACTCTTCCTCCCCCAACCTGGCTTCGATGGCCACTCTTAATGTCGGAACTTCTTTTTCTATGGGAAAGATGGCTTCCTCGCCATATACTAGGGAGAACGGAGTGCTCTTTGTCGTCACTCAGTAGGATGTTCGATACGCCCACAAGGCTTCCAAAAGTCTCTCATCCCAGTCTCTCCTATGCACAGCTACTGTCTTTGTCAGAATCTCTTCAAGAACTTTGTTGGTGACCTCCACTTGTCCATTTGCCCTCGGGTAATATGGAGTGCTTTTTCTATGTTTGATCTTATATAATTCCATTAATTCTTCGATCAGTTCGTTGACAAAATGTGTCCCTCTATCACTCACTATCTCCAACGGGCATCCGAATCGAGTGATAATTTGTTCGTACAAAAATTTAGCAACATCAATAGCTCGGTCAGTTTTCAGAGCTTTGGCTTCCACCCACTTGGTAACATAGTCAGTACAGACCAAGATATACCTATTGGATCTTCGTCGTGAGGGAGGATCAATAGGCCCCACAAAATCAATTCCCCATTTCTCAAACGGCTTAAGAGCCAACACCGGCGTAAGAGGAGCAGCATGTGCTAATGTGGGTTTGCCCATTCGTTGGCATTTGTCACATTTCTTACAGTATGTATGTGAGTCCTTGAACAGCGTTGGCCACCAATACCCAGCCAATAAAATCTTTCTTGCCGTCAGTTCACCAGCAAAATGCCCACCGCAAGGTTCGTCATGCAAAGCCCTCAACACTAGATTTGCCTCTTCTTCCTCGAGACACCTCCGATAAATGCTCTCATGAACAAAATATCGATAGAGTTGCCCCCCAATGATGCTATGGTGCTTTGCCAATGCTAACAGCTTTTGCTTCTCTCTCTTGCTTGCTCCTGGCGGATATTTAGTAGTGCATAAGAAGTTCACCAAGTCGGCATACCAAGGTATTTTAGCTTCAACCTGGAATAGATGTCCATCAGGAGCATCGTCGGGCACACCAGAGATTGGCTCCTCATTAACAATTCGAGATAAATGGTCAGCCAATATATGTGCCTTGCCTGGTCTGGTTACCACTGTGAACTGAAATTCTTGGAGGAGTAGCTTAATGATATACTTAAGGGCTTCATGATCCACATAAAAAGTGAAATGCTTTCCCATCAAGTAATGCCGATACTTGTTCACCGCAAAGATCATCGATAGGCATTCCTTCTCCGTAGTCGTATAGTTTTTCTCAGTGCTATTCAAGTTGCGACTTGCATAGTAAATAGGGTGGTCCAACTTCTTTTCATCGGCTTGGCATAGTACTGCTCCAACCGCAGTATGAGAAGCGTCGGTATGCACATGAAATTCTCTCGTCCAGTCGGGTGCCACCAAAATCGGTGCATTTATCAACCTCTCCTTGATCGAGTCGAATGCAACTTGACACTCTCCATTCCATTGGTATTGTTGGTCTTTCCTCAAGAGATTCGTCAGTGGTGCCACTATGGATGCAAAATTTAATATAAAACGTCGATAATAATTCGCATGGCCCAAGAATCCTCTGAGTTGTCGCAAATTTTACGGTGGTGGAAGTTGTCCGATCTTTTCCACTTTATCCTCGTCGACCGCAATCCCTTTTTCGGAAATAACATGTCCCAAAAGCAATCCTCTTCGTACTCCAAATGTACACTTTTCAGGATTTAATGCGATGCCTTTTTCAATGCTTCTTCTTAAAATCGCTTCGATCCTCTCCATCATGTTTTCATCGTCGCCTCTGATTGCAAAATCATCGAGAAATATCTCCATCCAATCCCGCAGGTAGTCTTGATATGCAACTATCATTGCTCTCTGGAATGTGGCCGGTGCATTGCATAATCCAAATGGCATCACACGATATGCGTACGTACCCCATTCTGTCGTGAAAGTAGTTTTTGATTGATCCTCTTCATGGATTTGGATCTGGTTGTACCCACTGAAACCATCCAAAAATGAGTATAATTTATGGCCAGCCACTCTGTCCAAGATTTGATCAGTGAACGGCAAAGGGAAATGATCCTTCTTCGTGCGCTCGTTCAACTTTCGATAATCTATGCAAATATGGATTTTCTTATTTTTCTTTGGAACCACTACAATTGGTGATACCCATTCGCTGGATGCGATGGGATATATGAATCCTACCTCCAATAATTTGGTCAATTCCAGCTTGATCAATTCCGAGTAGACTGGATTCGTTCACCTGAGTCGTTGACATATTGGTCGTGTGCCTTCTTCCAAGTCTATATAATGTTGGCAGATTCGGGGATCAATTCCTCTCAGATCACTGTATGACCATGCAAAGGCCTCGCTGAAATTTTTGAGTGTCGTTTTAATACAATCTCGTAATCTGTCTGGTAGCTCTGACCCCACGCTCAAGAACTTTTCTGGAAAAACTTCCCACTTTTCCAACTGAGCTTCTCGCGAATATTCCTTATTCCTTGATGACACTGTGATTGGAACATGCTCTCCAATCACGCGTGCATGGTTGGCCAGTAAATCATTGTTTTGTTCTGTTCCGATTGAACCTAGTTTCTTCAATTCAGCTTTTACAATGGCTTCCGACACTTTAGTCTTACTCTTCACTTCTTTTTCCGATTCTCGACTTCTCTTTAGAATCTCCGCTTCTAGCATTCTAACTCTTTCTCTCAACTGTTGCACTTCCATTGTCGGAGCTAACTCCAGTTTCAACTCTTCTCTTGAAGTTCCCTTCTCCAGGGATTGAGTAACTTTGTTTTTACTTGCGTCTATACTCAACATGTAGCACTCAAATTCTCTTGTATGTGTCAACCATCCCAGCAACTCCTGGTCTGAATCGTCGTTATAGAGTAATGGATTTTGATACTCTCCCATCTTCGTGTCTTGATTCTTAAAGAGCTGCAAGTTGAACCCGTCTTGAAGCAGATTCTTGTAGGTGTCCGTGTTCAAAGAAAACCTAGCTCGTGCAATCTCATGGCTTGCTCTCTCCTTCTTTTTCTTTTCCATCTCATCGACTATTATTGTTTTCTTCTTGAATCCAATCAGACTTTGGCCCTATTGAAATAAAACCTGTGCGCTAGTCATGCACATATTTGGCTTGCACCAGCCATGGCCGTCCAAGTAGGATCGAGAAGGTAGCCTCTGAGGTCCTTGGTCTTACTATCAGATAATCAGCTTTAAACTCTAGACCACCCACAACTGTGCTTACATTCTTCAAAAGACCCGCAGGCTTCACTTGTGTTTGATCTGCCATTCTCAAAGACATCGGCGTTTCTTCCATGTGGTTGAGGCCCAAAGCTTTCATCATGAACTCAGTCATCAGGTTGACTGCGGCTCCACTATCTAATTGAGCACCAGGGACTGCATATCCTTTAATTTCGACCGTCACAGCTGGAGCATTCGAATCGATTTGCGTCGTAATACTTTAAATGATTCCTTGGACATCTTTATCTTGTCTATTTTTGTCTCGAGCTTTCCTCGGTTTCTTAATATATTCGTTGTAGAATTGTTTCCTATAAACAGGTGAACATTTTAGCAATGTGCCAATGTCTAGCGTGACTTCCGTGTCAGCGAGCAACTTTACAATATCTACTTCTTCCGAACTTTGTCCTTCCTTTCTAATCTTAGGAGCTTTCAATCTTTCAGGGAATGGTGCTATGCCCGGCACAAACTCCTTGGTTACTGGTGGAAGAATCTCAACCTCTTCCCCATCCTCAAACTCTTGCTGCCCAACAAGTCCTCCAACTTGGTTTGCTACCTCTTCGTGTTCAGCTATCCTCTCTTGACTCCCTTCTTCACCTTCGCCTCCTGGATTCTTCTTCGAATATTCTTGAGTCCTTGTGACTACTGCCACAGTTGGATCTTTGTGTGGTTTCTTGGCCTCGTAAGCATCCACAAAGTGCATTGACGAGCTAGAGCCTTCTTGAGGGTTCGGTGTCTTGAACACTACTCCGATCGTAGGAACGTGCTCTTGAGCTCTCGATGTGGAATGCATCTGAGTATCAACATAATTCGAGGATCCTAGTGGTCCTTTTTCCTTGCCGGCGGTAGCTCTTCGTTTTGGACAATCCTCATCAAAGTGGCCCTCCCCACTACAGTACCTACATAATGGAGTATAATCAATTGGCTTCTTTTTGTTTGGACATCTAGATTGAGTATGGCCAAAGCCATGACATCTCCAGCACTGGATTGGACCATCTCTTCTTTGATCACGTACGGCTCCTCTTGGATAGTCTCCTCCTTGACCCTGAGCACCATATCCATAAGTCGGTCTGTTTTCCCAACGAGATGTAGGTGGTACACTTTGAGCGGGCAATCCCGTGTAAGGTCTTTCTCTTGTATCTCCTGATTTCATGGTCCTTTCTTCATAGGCTCTCTTGTTGTAACATCGGTCCTCTGTGTGATTTGTTCTTCCACAAAAAGTACAACGCATCCTAGGTGGCGATCTATCTGTGAATACTCTCGAGACTGTAGGGCATTCTGAAGCCAAATGGCCGTAACCATGACACTTTCCACACCATGTATTCGATCGAAACACTTGATTCGGGTTCGTAGTTACCTCTGGTTTTACTATGTATGTTTCCTGGGTTATTGTGGCAGCTTTTATAGCTTGTGTGACCAACTCCAATATTCGTTCTTCGGTTAGCGCAGGCTTTACCTCGCCTGGCATGCTAGTGGCAGCTACAAAAGCTGGGGTCGTCAATGCGGGACTTCCTTGGCCAGGATCTTTCATCGGTATGGTTCCTGGGCCTCCCATAGGCTCGTATAAGAGCTCCATCTTCCTTTGTTGGCATAATTGTACTTCCTCCCAAAGCCTCGCTTGCTCTTTAGCATCCATTAAGGTCGCAGGTCTTGTCAGGCTGATATGCTGCTGTGCCGTAGGATCTCGCAATCCCGAAATGAATCTTCGTTTCAATGTCTCATCGTTCGGGGCATTCGCGCCCATCTTTCTTACCAACGTTTCCATTCTTTGAATGTAGTTATCGATGCTCTCATTGACTCCTTGTCGCAAATAATCCATTTGTTGGGCCAATCTGTCTTGGAAGCCCTGTTGCCGAAACTTTGCTAAGAAGGCTTCCTTGAGCATTTGATAAGTTCCACGCTCTTGTGGTGTCAAATTCCCATACCAATTGGCTGCCTCATCACGGAGAATAGCCGAAAAAATTCTCAACCTTTGATCCTGGTCAACTACATCATTGGCCTCACAAGTAACCTCAAACAACTGGATAAAACTATCCGGATCTTCGTCCCAAGTACCTGAGAACTTGGTGGTGAACCGAAATCCGCTGAGCCATTTCGAACAGAGGTGTGATGTCGATATCACTTCGATCCCAGAAATTTAATGCACGTGGCCTCAGGATCCCTCCTTCAAACTTCCGTACTTGACTCGCGACTCTCCTACGGGAGTACACATTTTTGACTGATTTCTTCGAGCCAATCGAGGTCCACTCACCTGGCGGTTCCCACCTTCTCCTTTCTCTTTCAAGGGCTCTTCTCTGAGCGCGTTCCTCTCTTTGAGTTTCTGTTGCACCTGACGATGAGCTCCCCTCGCTCATGTACTAGATCTTGGGTCCGCAAGCTCGGCCAACCTGTGGCGCTAGGCGAACCTATGGCACTCTCTTATAGAGACGTACCAAGCTTTTCCATTCAAACGCACCAAATGATAGGCTCCTAATGCCGCAGGAAAAAGTGGTTTTACGAGACTTTATTCGGTTTAAATCCCTCGGAATCGGTCTACTTGGATTACCTAGAGCCCACAATTATCTCGCACTGGATTCTTCTTATGGCTATGCACTAACTCATATGTTCCCGGCAAACGCACCAAATGATAGGCTCCTAATGCCTCAGGAAAAAGTGGTTTTACGAGACTTTATTCGGTTTAAATCCCTCGGAATCGGTCTACTTGGATTACCTAGAGCCCACAATTATCTCGCAATGGATTCTTCCTGTGTCTATGCACTAGCTCATATATTTCCCAGCAGACGCACCAAATGATACATATATCACTGATGTCTTTGGATGTGTATTTATCCATTCCAAACAAGAAGTGTTTTCATCAAGCAAACTAACTGAGTTGAGTTCTGTATAGTGCTCACGTGTACTCAAAGCACTTCCATCTACAAAGGATTCAAGAAGAGGACGGTCGGGTCCACTCGAGTTCCTTCTTCATGCATAGGCTATATGACATTATCCTCTAAATGTTGCGTGGAGTGTATCAGAATCTTTTGAGATTCCTTGCCGCGAGAGACAACATCTTGAAAAAATTTAACCTCGGGGATGCACCAGAATCATGGAGTAGGTCATAAAAGAAATCAGCAGAGCGGCATGACCCAACACCACGAACAATGTCACTATACTTTCAAGATCTGTCTTTTTTTATCCCTCTCCCGACACATCTTTTATACATGGTTTCCACAGCATCCGAAGGTCAGCTCTTCTTTCCAGCTCAAGCCCATGATGACCTTCCAAAAGCAGTCAACTATGCACTCATAATGCTTCTCAGCTGGACTCAAACCATACTTTTGCACCATTATATCCAGCCACCAATAAGTTTCATCGAGAAGACCTCTTCCTGCATGATGCATCTATATTCGCTCTTCAGCATACTAATTTAGTATCAAGGAGAGCAAAAAAATTTACTCCAATTGTCTGCATATAGCGGTACATTCACGATGTGGATTTTCTCAATAATGAACTTCCCACCTCGCACCCTGGCTGATGAGTAGTGGGATTAACAAGTTTGACTGTATTTGTCATCACTAGGGTTAAAAAATAGTGTTGTTTGTGCCACCACTATACAATAATGAGGGCACTCATTTTCTCATGATGGGACCTCATCTCCTCTTCCTCGCACCACCCGCGATTTGTTTGGGCTAGCTGAAAAGCTTCATGCAATATATTACTTAGAAGGTATTGTTGAAGCACCTAGAGGCAATGCTTCTTTTGCCTTTTGTTGGAAAATGTCTGAAAGCTCCCCATAGATGCAAGCAGCCACTCCTTGTCTTCTACGTTCCCTCAGATACACCATTTCATTTACCTCTGCTACCTAATGCAAAATGGATTTGGAGTCAGTCCTATGCATTCACCCTTTATTGAAGATGTGCTGATGTCCAATGCTTGCCAATGTACTTCCCACAAAACAGTCTATCTCCATTTTTTAGCGTACAAAACCTACATCGTTCTTTGTTTGTAGACGGGGACGTCTTATGCTTTCGTTCCCTGCTATCATAAGATTGGTCAGATCACATGATTTTGCGCTACAATCTAGACCCGCTTATCAGTGAAGTCGATCTTCCTTTATCCTTTCAAGAAACAAAACAAAAGCTCTCATGTGCTCTTATTAGGGAGCCAAAACACCTCCTCTGAACCTCGGCAAGCAGATATCGCAAAAACCCTCTCATCAAAATACTCCCATCTGCTTATAATCACCCCCAAAGATCATCTCCTGCACGATTACCCTTACACTTCTCTATAAACAATTCCCTTCAGCGAGGCCTTGGTTAGAGCATGTATCCCACCTATAAGCTATAATTTCTTGGCAAGAACCCATCCATCATGCCTATCGATTCCATCTATAGGACACAAAATTATCCAAGCGGCTCTGGATGAAAAGTCTGCATATCATCATGTATTGCCTTCTGCACTACCCCCAAGACTCTCTCTCCCCATGTGCACTGCTCTAATGGATACCCTTGAGCTTCCCCCAGCCTTAAACGCCAAAAACATTATCCCCTTCAACAGATATATCCATCTGTATGGGCACATCAAAGCCTGCAAAAGTAACAGCTTGCCTCCTCTGCATCAAATCAATCACAAGAGATAGGCTCACAGAGAGGAATGATCAAATAGAAGGATGCGGTAAGAAATGCGTGATGAATCACATCATTGGGAAAGCATAAAGTTGCGCAAAGGCATCAAATCACAAGAAAAAACACGGTATTAACGAGAAAAAGAACTCAGAAATATTTGTGATGCTGGTTCAGTCGGGGTTGGATACATTCGCTATTTAGACACTCATGGTGATAGGGCCATACATAGATGACAATTATTCACGTTACCAAAGTGGAAAGAGAACCATCTGAGAGATCATTTTACCATATGGCAAACGAGAGGAAGACGACGACAGCAATTACCGTAGACATATCAGTTCAGCCAACATTTGATTTCCTCCTCTGTAGAGTTATCTCCTTCGGTCGACCCTTGCAGTCTTGTACATCTTGGGGCACCCCCATCCTTCTGTTCCTCCAGCCAGAACAACAACGGGAATAGAGCAGACTCCTCCCAGCGCACAGGGCGAAGAAACAAAAAAAAAAAAAAGAAAAAAACCCCCTTCAAAGCCCCCGAACCTCAGTAGCCTCCGTTGGCCATCTACACCTTGAACGCCAGCAGCATCCTCCCCGTCCACGGTAGCTCCTGCCCAGATATTCAAGCTATGTCCTCCTCCCTCTCTATTTTCCTTCCCGTCGATATACCTGCACAGACACATAAAAAACAAAGGGAGAGAGCCCCCCAATTGACAGTCCCCCCCCCTTATCTTGGCAGCCCACTTTTCCCTTAACACAGAGCGCGCCCCTTTTTTTTTTGTCTTCTCCGCCTGCACGATCCCCACCAAGAAAAAATACAAAAAAAACCTCCCTGCCTGTCACACTCCTTTTCTGGCAAAAACGGAAAGGGGGAGTCTTCTGACAAAAATAACCTCCACGACAGTTCCTCCAGCCTCTAATTTTTTGTTTGGTGACAGATCCGTTGAGGGCATCTTTTTCCCTCACATCACGTTCATCTGTATTGCACAACTCCCACAACTGAATTTGGATGAGAGGGCAATTTTTTTGCACTATTGCTAGGGCCCTCTCTAAGTTACCTGCATGGCAAAAGACTCCCACCATTCGGATGTGATGGGGAAGAGAAGGAAAAATGCCATGGCATTCGCTCATGGATTCAAAATACAATTCGCTTGTTATGTAAAGGCCTTTGCGACCACAGGCACCAAGAATAATGATGAATGTGACTGGATCAGGCTCAACAACATCCCTCAACATTTCCTCGTACATCCGGCAGACATCTTCACTTTCTCCAACTTGTGCGTAGCCTTCAATTAGAGAGGTCCATGAAACCACATCTCTCATGGGAAGTTTTGTGAAAACCTCGTGAGCTCTTGAATTGGAGCCACATTTAGAATACATGTCAATGAATGTGTTGCCAACAAGTAGCTCTTTTTCAAGAAGACCCTTCCTCTCTATCTCAGAATGCACTTCTTGTGCTATGGAAGTAGCCCCAATAATACAACAGGCTTGTAAGCTGCAAGTAAGAGCAACAGAATCTCTTGAAATTTCCTCAAGTTGCATGCACTCTAGCACTTGTAGATATTGTCACTGTCTGATTGCTCAGTATATCCTGCCAACAATGTAGTCCATAAAACAATGCTTCTAAACTGAAGCCTGTCAAACACCTCTTGTGCTTTTTGCAGAAAACCAAATATGGCATACATGTCAATTAAAACATTGTCCGTGCTTGGATCCTCTATAAGTCCTCGTCTTGCAACTTCAGCATGTATCTCTTCCCCCTTGCCAATATCTTTGATAGAGCTACATGCTTCCATAGTGCATATCAATGCTACATTATCAGCAACAATACCCTCTGCCAGCATCTGCTCTAGCATTTTAGGGTTTCCAAATTGTTTCCACATTCTGTATGTCCCACACTGTCTTGATTTGAGATGATTGTGCCTAAATGTGTATTGCAAGTTGTACAGCTAACAGAGATTAGAGTGCGAGGATCTGAATATGACAATTTTGCACACAGATGTTGAGCTACTTTATCACTGCTTCCACTGAGAATGACTGACAAATATCAGCAGCCTCTGCGCTTAAGGAGCCGTTCACTGCTACCTGGATGAAGTCAAAAAGATCTTCTATCCTGCTTCCTTTCCCACATAAGTTGATTGCTCGAACAGCTTTATCAAATGAGTAGCCCATTTCTATTACAATTGTTGCTAGATTCATATCTGACTGGGTTATGCTTTTGTTAGGTTTTGGAAATGATCGTTCTGCATCAACAACCTAAGACACTGCCAAGGAAAATTCTTGCTCCAACAACCCGCGTTGAATATTGTGCATGTGTATTTCCGAACCCCTTTTATTCAGCCTTGATGTTACCACATTTAATCAGAATTTATTGTTATCGACCAACATCTTTCCTTGACAGATACTTGCAATCCACATATAATCTGAAAAAATGGAAGCATGTTAGTGCACCAAAACCAACCATTTCTTGAGCTAACAGCAAAACTGGTAGTGAAGAAGTTAGGAGTTCACGGACAAAGGAACTACCAGCATACATCACTAAAAATACCCATGTTACAAAGATGTAGCCTATGTGGAGGAGATCACCCCACTCACATGTGTGTACGAGGAGGAACATGTGTACCTCAAGCTTACCCTTATAATAGGCAACCCCATCAAGGAACCACCTTGTATTGCCACATAGAACAGAAATACACTAACCATACCACGGAGAATTGCCCATTCAATAGGAAGACATGACCTTTAAACCCACCTCAGTATCGACCATATGCATACCCACCCATAGAGCCAGGCAGGGAGATTCCAAGGTATAATCCCTACCCAGCACCACCAGGAGCCCCTAGACCATATGACCAGGTGCAATTTGGAAACAATCAACCAGTGTTAGGACCACAACCGCCACATCCTCAACATGTAGTACCTGTCAAGTATGCCCAACCAGAGGAAAACTTAGAAAGAGCCATAGTGCCAACATCACCAATAGCCAGTGTAGAATCTCCGAACCCAGGATACGAGCAAACCCAAGGAGATTACTATCCCTATGACACCGGCTTGATGGGTACGAGCAAACTTATGACCCGCAATACTATGGATATGAAGGGTATGACAATGTCTATGGAATAAGGGTGGCAACACTAATGTACACCGCGCCTAAAGCACCAACACCCATAAGACCACCCATCAGACTCCTTATGCCAAGAGGACCGTGTTATAGATGCGGAGGAGATCACTTTATCAGAGAATGCCTGAGACCATACAACCCACCACCCCCCAAGACTTGGGAAGGATATTGCAGTGATTGTGGAAAGGAGCATCTCTTTAGGGATTGCCCAAAAAATCCCAATAAGGATCAGGACACTACACCTATTAATGTGATTGAAGTAATAGAAGCATCGGGAAGTGACAAACAATATAGTGTTCCATTAAAGGCCATTACACGAGCTCAAACCAAAAATCAAGAAAAAAGACGAGTAGAACCAAAACTAGGAAAGAGTAAAATCCTAGAACACAAAATTCAAATAGTGGAAGATTCAGAAGACCCATGTGAGAGTAACCAAACAACGAAAATCCAAAAGTGGAAGGAAAGGAGAGAAAAACTCAAGGAAAAATGGATGAAAAACAAAAACAAGGAAGACAAGAATCATACGTGTAGCAATAAGAAATCTAAAGAACCAGAGATTCAGGAAGAAGTTTCTATTACACCGCCGACACGAGAGCCGAAAAGGCCAGCATCAATTCTAGCCGACCCAAAACCAGATGATTTAGACATGTGGTTGAAAGCATACCAAGCTAGAATCAAGAATGGACCGAATGTAGAGCAGCATGAAAATCTTTACCCACATGGGGAGTTAGAGAAAGAGAGGCTCGCGATATGTAGAAAACTCATAGAGGTAGCCCAGGCCACCCTAGAGAAGACTATCCCAGCCCTCCGCGAGACAAGAATATCGGAGGATTAGTACAACCATTGTATCAAAGCCAACGACAAGAAATCAAAAGAGAAGGAGGATAAACCAGAATGATGGAAAACCTAGGACAAACCTATGTCCACAGTCCTGGATTTAGATGCTGACTGGCCAAAAGAATTGTGGAATAGAATCTGAGAAGATCAATGGAAAAGGAATGGAGTTGCAAAACCTCCTTCTGAAGAATTAGATGTGGAAGATTTCCAACCAATGCAAACATGGAAGAAATATATGAAGAAGTCTCTAGACTAGACCAAAATAGGGAGGAAGCTCAGAGCATTTCGACCCTACCAAATTACATGGGAGAGTACGAAAAAAATCCATAATCTTGCATGTGCCCATAGTACGAGGGAAAGGAAAGGGAAACTCAGATAAGAATTCACACAATCTAACAGAACTTAAAAAGACCAAAGTACACTGCCAATTGACTATGGAAGAACTACTTCGTGTTAAACCACAATTATGGAAACAATTAGCAGGACAACTAGAGTTAGAGCAAGAGAAGAACGAAAAGGAAAGCAAGGGAAATGAAAACACATCTAATGTACAAATCCCTGTGGATAAGGTTGGAGAATTTAGCGAAGGAGATGAGGGTAACACATGTCTACCTATCACTTGCAATGGCTATATGACCAAAGCCATATTAGATACAGGAGCGAGAGTAGGTATTGCTACTAAAGAGATTTGGAGAATGGGGAAAGCCTGCCCTATGACCCCACTCATATGAAGCTTCAATTAGTAGATGGGCATGTTAAAAAACCATGAGGAATATTAGAGAAGATCAAATTAACCACTTGTGGAGTTGAATTTGAGCATACTTTAGCCATCTGTCAATTTAGAAAAGCAAATAACTATGAGATGATATTAGGATGACCCTTCACGAGACAACTTAGGGTAGTACAAGATTGGGGTCGAGACTGATTATACCTTCAACATGAAGGAAACACCACCAAGATAAATTTGCATAACTTTGCGTACCGAGATGTATCCCCACTACAATGGAACCCCATACATAAGGAAGAGGATGATTTGTCTATCCATAGTGCTGGATCAAGCGATCAATCTTGGATGCATGAGGATGCCCAATTGTGGATGTGTAAAGAAACCAAGAAAGAGGATAACAAGATGCAGTTATGGCCCATAGGACATCCTAATTATCGACCCATAGAGGACCCAATGTACGTGGCTCAAATCTTTCCTGATGAGGCATTTGAACCGCATGGTTGGATGGAAATCCTAGCAACCCTGGATGTATGTGTGAATGAAGAAGTTCTGACAATGAATGAATGTGTGGATGAAGAAGGCTACGACGTAAATTTGTACATGATTGTCCTTCAAGAAGTAGAAGCAGGAGAAATATTGGAAAAGGAATGGAAAGAAGAATACGAGAGCATAGAAATGGAACCAGAATTTGATTCAGAAGAACATTACCTAGAAGCCATTTGAATTGAAGACAAGAATGGAACGACCAAAGTGTTTGCAATAGAAGCAGCCTCTATAGTACCAAAACAGGAGGAAAGTGTTAGTAAGATCCAACCAAACCTTGATCTTTTTGAGTATCGAAGCATTTCAAAAGATATGAAGTAGAAGAGAGAAAAATAGATATTCAAATGCCTAGGAGAAAGGCAAGAGAAGGAGAAGCATATGACAACAAGGAACAAACAAAAAAGGTCATAGTGACTGTAGAAGATGGAGAAGAAAGATGTACATACATAGGAAAGGATGTGTCAACTAAGGAGGAAGAAGAATTGATACAGTTGATCCGAGAATATTGAGATGTATTTGCTTGGACCTATAAGGATCTCAAGAGTGTGGAACCCTCCATTTGTTCTCATAGAATACCAATGACATCGGAAGCAAAACCATCTAAACAACGCCCTTACACATATAATGAGGTCTATGCTGCTAAAATAAAAGAAGAGATAAACAAGCTATTAGCAGCTGGATTCATTTACGAGATAGAACACACTGAATGGGTGTCGCCATTAGTTGTTGTGCCTAAAAAGAATGGAAAACTGAGAGCATGCATTAATCTAAAGAAAGTCAATGCAGCCACAATTCGTGATAGTTATCCATTACCTATCACTGACCACCTATTAGAAAGAGTTGCAGGAAAAGAAGTCTATAGCTTCTTAGATGGATTCTCTGGATACAACCAAGTAGCTATTGCTACAGAAGATCAACATAATATCACATTCGCAACTGAATGGGGGGTCTATGCTTTCGGAGTGATGCCTTTTGGACTCACTAATGCACATGCTACTTTCCAAAGGTTGATGTGTCACGTTTTCAAAGAGTTTCTGAAGAAAAGTATGGAAGTGTATGTAGATGAACTATGTACATATTCAAATCGAAGGCAAGAACACATTCTTGAATTGCGAAAAATAGTTGATAAATGTCGACAATATAGAGTCTGCCTGAATCCGCGGAGAAATGTGTCTTCATGGTAAGACAAGGGAAGATTTTAGGACACATAGTGTCTAGGAACGGAATATCTATGGATGAAGACAAGATCAAGGTAATCTTGGAACTTCCTAGATCAAAGAATGCCAAAGAAGTGCAAGCATTTATGGGTCATTGTGGATACTACCGTCGATTCATCCACATGTATGCCATAATTGCCAAACCCTTGTATGGATTGTTGACTCAATTCACTTGGACTGATGAATGCGAGAAGGCATTTAATGAGTTAAACAGGCGACTTAGCACAACTCCAATTTTGAAAACAACAAATTAGAACAATCCTTTTCATATTCATGTGGATGCTTCCAATTACGCAATAGGATGCATCTTAGCTTAGCCGGCAGATGAAGGAAAATTGGACCATCCAATTGCCTATGCAAGTAGGCAACTGAATCAAGCCGAGAGAAACTATAAGACTACTGAAAGAGAAGGATTAGGAATGGTGTACGCTGTAAAGAAATTCATACATTATCTCTTAGCCAATAAGTTCAAGTTCTTCATAGATCATCAAGCCTTATTGTACTTAGTCAATAAGCCTTGCAACACAAGAAGACTTGTGAGATGGTTTCTGCTATTGATGGAGTTCGATTGAAGTACTGCTATTGATGGAGTTTGATTTTGAAGTAATTGTAAAGAAGGGCAACAACCATGTGAGGGCAGATCATCTCTCTAGATTAACACATGGAGAACCACCAAGCCGAGTACTTGACAATTTGCCAAACACTTATCTATTTAATTTGGAAGTGTTTCCCAAGTGGGCAAAAAAACGGATTCCAATACTCACTCATGGGCCACAACACTCCATGAATAAAGAAAGTAAAAAGGAAATTCTGCAATCACGCAACTTACACATTATTGCAGGAAGTGGGTACTATAAGGAACCCAATGGATGTACTGTTGAGATGTGTTGAGGAAGACAAACAGAAGAAGTTCATTGAACAAGCCCATGTAAACGAATTGAGAATGCACAAAGGAACTCATGGAACTCTTAGAGAATTGAAATGGCTAGGAGTATACTGGCCTGATATGCCTAAAGATGTCCATGAATACGTCAGTACTTGCGTGGAGTGTCAGGAAACCATACCAGATGATCACACATCTTTACCTTTCTCTACAATAGCACCCAAATGGAGTAAAACATTAGTGAAATTCCTCAAGACATGAGAGCATGAAGAAGGAATCAGTTTAGCAAGGAAACGAGCCCTAGAGGAAATGAGCAAGGATTGTGTAGTTATGGGAAGACAATTATTCAAGAGAGGGAAAGATAATCACCTACGGCTATGTGTGCATGAAGGAGAATACTTACCCAAATGGCACACGTAGGTGCTGCAGGAGGTCATTTTTCAGTCGAGTAAACTATAAAAATGATCCTCTTTGCAGGCTTGTGGTGGCCAACTCTACATATGGACATTGACACATATGTTTGAAGTTGCGAGACATGCCAAAGGGCCAAATATCCGATTAGGCGAGATGACATGCCATTGAGACCTATGGTTTGTGCTAGAGCATTTTCCAAATGGGGTATTGATTTCATAGGACCCATTAACCCACCAGCCAAAGGGTCACATGCCGAATACATAATAGTAGCTACAGATTATTTGACTAAATGGGTAGAGGCAAAGGCTACTAGAAAAAATGATGCTCAGAACACTGCTAAATTTCTTTTTAAGCACATGTTCACTCACTTTGGATTACCAATTGAGATTGTAAGTGACCGAGGAACGCATTTCATTAATGAAGTCATAGAGTCCTTAATGAATGAATTCTTAGTGATCCATAAAAAATCAGCCCCTTATCACCCTCAAGCCAACGGTCAAGCTGAAAGTTCCAATAAGGTGTTATGCAAAGTATTGACAAACATAGTCAATAGTAGAAGGTCAGACTGGGACAAACAATTGCATCATGCAATTTGGGCCTTCCGAGTTGCTTACAAGACTGCCATTGGAACTACCCCATTCAATCTAGTGTATGGATAGAATGCAATCCTGCACCAATCGATTTTTTAGTGCCAACCTTGAGAGTAGCCCAACAGTATGAATGGACGGGGCACGAATTATCCATGCAACTAGACAAAATAGAGAAGTTACATGAGACTAGGATACAAGCTGTTGCATGAATTTATGCAGCCAAGAGAAGACAAAAGGCATATTATGATGCACACATCAAGATAAAGGACTGAAAGAAGGAGATTTAGTGCTGGTCTACACCTTGAAGCAACATGCCAAGAAGCTACAAAAGCGTGGATATAGACCACTAATAATCAATAGGATTTCCACTAGTGGAGCAGTTAATCTAGCTACTCTAGATGTAGATGTCCTTCCTAATTACATTAGTGGTTGTAGAGTAAAACGTTATATGGAGCCATTGACGGACCAAATGTTAGCACAACTTGTAGGTGCACAAAATAGGAAGAGAGAGGAAGAGCGGATTAGAGAGGAAGCGAGGCAAGAAGCCCTAGAGCGTATCAAAAAGTGGAAAGAGTGGATAAGACAACGGGATGAATGCTATCTACAAGGAGAAGAAACGATTCCCATGGCTAACTATCAAGTTCATAAATCCAACATGAACAATATCTACATATCCCAGCCATACTTAAACCTAGGAATTGGAACGACAGAGTACCAACTAATAGATGCCTTGATAGATTCAGGAGCAGCACTCAGTTGCATACAAAGTACAGTCATCACACATCTTCAAACGAATATAACATCTACCAAATCACACATGATCGGTGTTGGAGGTCAAGTTATAGAATGGATTGGAGAAGCTACAATATCCCTCCACCTAGGAAATTCAACTATGGAACAACGAGTTCTAGTGTGTAAAGACAAGAATTTAATAGAGAACTTGATCTTAGGACAATACTGGATCATTGAGAATGAGGTGAGCAGCCACCTAGCCCAAGGATACATTTCAGCCAAAATAGGGCACAAGGAGATCTTTCGTCTATCAGAAGAGAGATCCTCTCATAGAAAAGACATCATCAAGAGTGAGAAACAAATCGTAGAAGAGTTCATGGAAAATGTTTCCATCACAAACCAACCAAAAGAAGGCCCGACGGAAGAAAGGAATTCAAATCCCAATGCATCCAAAGAGAAAGTAGATTCATCCTACCTGAATGGTGAACAGAAGGGTACCGAGGAGGACAATGCTCCTAAATCCTTCTATGAAAGAGAGTGATCATCAGCATGGAAACCCACTCTCAGCTTCTCGCAATCAAGACATGTTACCCTAAAGTGGGTTCGCAAGGATCGATTGAATGAATCAGAGAAGGAGGACCCATTAGGGTTATAGGCATATATACAGGTCGAGGGGAAAAAACCTCCTAAAGAGGGAAAAAAGTGCCCCGATAGTCCTAGTGTTTTCACACACACATCACTACCTAAATATACCAACAAATCCCCCTTGGGAGTGATGTGGTGAACAAGGTGCTGACACTCATGTATAAAGAAGTGCCAAGCTATGTGGAATAAATCCACAAAAGGAAGTACGCCCAAATCTTTGCATAAAGCTTCAAACTTCTCCCTAGTCAGAGCCTTTGTGAAAAAGTTTGCAATGATCTCGTGTGTGGGCACATATAGCAAATTGATCTCTCTGGAAGAGAACCTCTCCATGACATAATAATAGCGCACTTCAATGTGCTTAATGTGAGCATGGAACACAGGGTTCCTCGCAACTGCCAATGCGCTTTGACTATTAGTGAAGATGGTGGTGGCAGAAGACTAACCAACACCCAAATTAGCCATAAGGTGTCTGAGCCACACACACTCAATAGTCATTGTGAAAGCTACCCTATAATCAGCCTCACAATTGGAAGTGGTCTCAATAGGCTGCTTCTTGCTCAACCAAGATATACATGAGCTACCAAGCATGAAGCAAAAGCCACTAGTGGACACATGAGTGTCATAACAACTAGCCCACTCAAAGTTAGAAAAAGCATGTAAATCTAGCGGCAGTGATCCCCCCTTGGGATTAAACAATCCAAGTAGTCGTCTATAACTCAAGTAGTGAAAGATGCGCTTAACCGCCTACCAATGCTTGACACCTGGGCAATGCATAAACTTGGTCATCTATGAGATAGCAAACTGAATATCTGGTTGAGTAATGCATAAGTAAATCAAGCATCCAACAGCCTACTGATAGAGAACAACATCAAATGCATCTTCAACATCATGAAGACTCAATTGTAAACCTGTCTCCATAGGAGTGGCAATGGCTTTATAGTCTTCAAGTCCAAAATTTTGCAATAATGTGTAAATGTATTTTGTTTGACATAAAGCTATTTGGCCATCAACTTGCATAAACTAAATGCCCAAATAATGATGCAAATGCCCCAAATTTGACATCTCAAATGAGGCATGCATATCAGCCTTAAAATCAGCAATATGCTTCTTATGAGGACCAATGAGTAGCATGTCATCAACATACACAACAATGATTAGAAACACATCATTTGCACACTTAACATATAAGGTGCTCTCAGTTGGTTTGTTCTCAAAACCATGTGCAATCAAGTAGGCATGTATCTTTTCATGCCAAGCATGTGGTGCTTGCTTCAAACCATATAATGGCTTTTTCAACGTGTACACTTGGTTTTCATGCCCTTTTTGTAGAAAGCCATGGGGCAAAAAAAATATTCACTTCTTCATGAAAACCACCATTCAAAAATGCATTTTTTATGTCCAATTGATGTATATTCCAACCATGATGAGCTACACGTGTGTTAGACGGCCGCCGAACAAAGGACGATTGTACTTAGACAGAGGTTTTTAATGTAGAAAGAACCCTTCTGGAAGTACGCGGTAAAGAAAGATTCGCGCAAGCCTTGTAATAAAATTCTATTTAAAGCAATGAAAAGAACGGCAGAGGGACGAGAGAAGGAGCCCCCCGTGTTTGGGAATTGCAAGTATAGTGTTGTATGTATAGAACGGAGTAACGCTGGTCTGTTCCGTCTGCTCCATTCTCTCTCCTGTGTATGTGCTTGTGTGCGTATGTGCGTTATACGCAGTGTTATGAATCGATACTGTGTTGCAGAGATTTCACCCGGTAATGATTGAAGTATTTCCTAAGCGTAATTCGAACAGGAACGCGTTTTCTGATCGTTCTTCTGTGGAGCACGGAAGCCTAGAGAACTAACATGGTTCAGTTGTGAGTTATGAGTCTCTGTGAATGACTGGGTAGGTAGTATAATCTGTGTTCAGATTAGTACCGATAGTGTTCTGAATACGAGTAGAATGATGATAAAGTGCGCGACAAGTTATGGTCAGTAGGTCTTGCGATTTGAATTTGGTACTCGGTAAAGCTGTAGATTGTGCAGAAGGATTTCGTGGTGTGTTCGTGTTAAGTTACCAGGAGTGCGCTTTGTGTATTGATTCTTGGTCCGGACTACTGCTCAACTGTTATAGCAGGTATATCTTGGAGTACGGGATTCTAAGACGTTGATAGCCTTGGTTGATCAGAAACAACTACTGAGCTAAGACGCGCGGACCGAGTGACGGGTGAGTGAGAAGTTGGGAAAATAGTATAGGGCCTCTGTCTAACAGACCCCTACCACTCCCAAGGACCCACTTGGCTAGAGTCAGTCTATTCTTGTGAAGAGATGGATAGGTATGTGTTGAAGATGAAGAGGTGTTGCAAAATCTTTGCTCTACACCAGCCAAATGAACTCCAGGAGTAGATGGTGGGCCCTTTTATCTTGCCAATGGATGTATTAGACACCCTATGTACCTTGGAAGATCACTCTCAAAAAGATAGATCAAAACAGATAAGTTGGAGTTAGCTCAGAGGTGAAAACTTGCTATTCTTGGTTGATACACTTGTCCAGTGTTTTACATAATTCTCTGAGCACAGCAGCAATTAGATTAATTCCTCTTGGGGAAGGCTAGGTAGCTTAAAGAGCTAACTTTAGAGAGTAATCTCATCAAAAATAACAAACCACACACTGAGAATGACTTTTAACAAGTGATGACATCATCCCGATTTTCACGGGCTGCTACAGAAATAGACCAGTGAGCAGAAAAATCAACATAACTCAAAATGTAGAAATCCTATGATTATAAAAATTTGTATGCTTATACTAGACAGTAAGCTGAATCCAACAAGGTTTAAATCACTGAATTTGGATGAGTAACCACTGAGACATGACTCTGACAAGATGACTGAAAAAGTCGGGTACCTGACAGAGAAGAGAAAATGAACATACCCTGTTGACTTCAAATGAACATAACTGAAGATTCCAACATCCAAATGACATGAAAATTTCTGAGCATATATTAGACTTATAGAGCTAACTTTACCAAGTTAAATCACTGAAAATGATGAACCAAGTGCAGAGAAACAATCTCTGCAAGCTAACTGAGAAAAACTGAAGTAATGGTAGTGAGTAGTACACATCACAAGAACATGGAAAGATGACCTCAAATAATCATGAAAATGAAAGTATATTTCTTGTACAATACAATGACTTACTGATACATATGTGTGCTTTGTAATCACACCTTGAAATGGCATAAAGCTCAGCTCTTGGAGGTCTTCACATAGGTCTCTCTAACCACGACTAAAACTGCCATCTATTTATAGTTGAGTTTGGGAGGCTAACTTCCCTCAATCACTCTCCAATCAATCAATGATTGATTTGATTCTCTACCTACCACAAATCACGAATTCGTGGCTCCTCTTTCCATTCTTGATCATGTGGGCTCAACCACTTAAGATTCTCTTACTTTTACATTAAGTAAACTCTTCAAAAGTTACAAGAGGTAGTTCACAAGTGAACTTTACATAGTCTTCATTTTGAAGCTTCTTTAATGACTTTGTGAGACTCAAGCCAATACTTAGGCTTGTCATAGACTTGCTCCAACAGCTCCCCCTCAAGCCAAGTATGCTTGAGGTCTTCAATCTTCCAAGATTACCTGCAAACCAATCATAGCCTTGAATTTGCAAAGCTTTGTACCATCCAATGCTTTGGTTAGAATATCTGCACATTGTTGATGAGTGGACACATATGATATTTGAATCTCTTTGCTTAGAACCTTCTCTCGTACATAGTGATAATGAACTTCAATATGTTTAGTCCTTGCATGAAAAATAGGATTAGCAGCCAAATGAATAGAACTCATATTGTCACCAAAAATAGTTGGAGTTCCAAACTCCAATCCAAGATCTTTGAATAATGTCTTCATCCACATACCTTCCTGAGTAGCTATGGCAAGACCTCTATATTCAGCTTCAGTAGAAGAGAGAGCAACTGTGGGTTGCTTCTTGGATGACCATGAAATAAGCTTTGAACCTGCAAAGGTAAGATAACCTGAAGTGCTCCTTCTATCTTCCTTGGAGCCAGCCCAATCTGCATCAGAAAATAGCTTCAAACCTAAATCAGATACATAAGGATAGTAAAGTCCTTCATTTATGGTTCCTTTGAGATATTTGAGTATCCTTTTGGCAGCATCCATATGTGGTTTCCTTGGTGTGTGCATAAATTGGCTTAGCACACTCACACTGTAACATATATCTACTCTTGTCAATGTGGCATAGTTGAGACTACCCACTAGACTTTGATATGATGTGATGTCCTCTATGAGTTCACCTTCATGTGAGCTCAATTTGTGATTAACCTCCATTGGAGTACCTGCAATCTTACAATCTTGCATCTTGAATTTTGCCAACATGTCCTTAATGTACTTTCTTTGAGTGAGAAACAAACCATGATCTTTGTAGACAACTTCCAAACCTAGGAAGTAGGTAAGTGAACCCAAATCACTTATCTTGAACTCTTCTCTCATCTGATCTTTGATCTTCTTCATACCATCTGCATCATTTCCTGTCAATATAATATCATCTACATATACACATAGGTAGATGACCTCAGAATTACTCTTTTTAATAAAGAGTGAAGGATCTGCCTTGCTTGGTTGAAAGCCTTTGTCCTGCAAGAATGAAACAAGCCTGAAATTCCAAGCTCTTGGAGCTTGCTTGAGACCATACAATGCTTTGTTAAGTTTACACACATAATCAGGATAAACTTGACTCTCAAAACCAGGTGGTTGTGCCATATATACCTCTTCTGTTATCCAACCATTCAAGAATGCATTCTTCACATCTAGTTGAAGTATCTTCCAATTCTTGGAAGAGGCAATACTAAGCAAAACCCTAATAGTAGGCATCTTTGCCACAGGAGAGAAAGTCTCCTCATAATCAATTCCCTGAGTTTGTGCAAAGCCTTTTGCTACAAGCCTTGCCTTATACCTGTTAATGGAACCATCAGAATTCTTCTTGAGTTTATAGACCCATCTTGAGCCTATTACCTTCATGTATGAAGTCTTGGGCACCAAATCCCAAGTGTTGTTTTCCTCAAGTGCTTCAATCTCTTCCTTCATTGCATGCTTCCATTCTGTTTTTGCTTTGGCCTCTTCAAATGATGATGGCTCCTCTTGGTTTATGTCCTATGCTATGTAGATAGAATGTTTAGTTACTAATGAGGTGTCAAACCCATACCTTTCTGGTTTTTTCTTTTCCCTCATAGATCTTCTTAGGCCATGATGTGATGATTCTGCCTCATGTCCAAGTTCCTGCAATTTTGCTTTACCTTTAGACTTCCATGCTTTGATCTTTTCCATCTGACATTCTTCATCATCCTCTGAGGTGTCTTGTTCTTCAATCTTTGATTGTTCTCTACCAAGCTTTGGAAAATCTTCTTCAAGATCATATGGTAAATTGACCTTCCTGCATGAATCTTCATACCATGAATTGTTCTCATCAAAAACTACATCTCTGCTTACCAAGAATCCTTTGTTGGTAGGGTTGTATAACCTGTAGCCCTTTTGATTGTTGTCATATCCAATAAATACACACCTTTCTGCCTTTGGATCCATCTTGCCTCTAACCTGTGAAGGAACATGAGCAAAAGCAATACATCCAAAAATTTTACAATGATCTAAACTTGGTCTTCTTCCATTCCAAGCCTCATATGGAGTCATTCCATCAAGGGATTTTGAAGGCAACCTGTTAATCAAGTAAGTGGCTGTAGATACAGCCTCAGCCCATAATTAATTAGGTAAATGCTTTTCATTTAACATAGACCTTGCAGCTTCAACAATTGTCCTATTCCTCCTTTCTGCCACTCCATTTTGCTCAGGAGTGTACCTTGTAGTTACCTCTCTTTTGATTCCTCTTTCTTGAAGAAAAGAATCAAAATCATGGGAGAAGTATTCTCCACCTCCATCTGACCTTAGCCTTTTTAGTGATTTACCTGTTTGATTCTCCACAAGAGCCAAATATCTTTTGAAACATGAAAAAACTTCATCTTTGTGTTTCATAAAGAATAGGATAGTCCATCTGCTGCAATCATCAATAAAGGAAACATAATACCTTGATCCAGATATTGAAGCTTCCTTGCTAGGTCCCCATACATCTGTATGAACCAACTCCAAGAGATCTCCATGCATATAACCTTTCTTCATGAATGGTAACCTGTGAGACTTTCCAAATTGACATGCACTACACTTATAAATCATATGTTGTTTTGACAAATTAGGAAGTCCAAGTACACTTTGGTCCCTGCAGATTTGCTTTAATGACCTTTCACCAATATGTGCTAACCTTTTGTGCCATACTTCCAATTCTGTGAGTGTCTGACTACCATAATTAAAGAGAGCAATGTTTCTAGTGTCCTGTAATTCAAATGTGAACAATCTACCTGTCTTTTCACCTTTTGCAATTCTTCTGAATCCCTGACTTGGATCTTCAACAAATGCTCCTGCTTTTGTGAACCTGACTTGCAACCCTTTCTCTACTATCTGCCCAACACTTATCAAATTCTTTGTAATGGTAGGGACATAGAGTACCTTACTGAGTAGGTTGATGTTTCCATCAGGTGCTTTGACATTGCCTATTTTCTCCACAGGATGTTTTGTATCATCTCCTGTTTGTACCTCATGCTTATTCCTTGGATCTTCTAAATCTGATAGGAGTGCCACATTTCCTGCCACATGATTTGAACAACCTGAATCTATGTAGAAAACATGCTCATCAGATTTACCTTGTGGCATAGCCATGTTCATGATCAATAATGAATCCTCTTTGTTTGAGTCTTCTGTGTAGTTATTGTAGTCTCTCCTTCCTTTGTAGCCTCCTTGATAGTTTGAATGATTGTAGTTGTTGTAGTTGCCATGGTAGTTGTTGAACCTTCCTCTTGAGTAGCCATAACTTCCTCTATTGTATCCTCTGCCTCTTTGATTCCTGGAATTCCTAAAGCAATTTTTAGTTGTATGATTAGTTAATCCACAAATAGAACATGAGTTGGAGTCTTGGGATCTCCCCCTGCCTTGTCTACCTCCTCTTCCTCTACCTCTGCCATGTCTTCCTCTACCTGCATAGTTAGCTTGATATGTACCTGCTTCATCATCCACTTTCTTTGCCTTTCCTTTGTATAAAGCTGAAGATTGATTACCTTTAGAGCTTTCTCCATTTTTGATAAGCTTTGCCTCTTGAGTAAGTAATTGTCCAATGAGTGTGTTGAAATCAGGTACATGCATGTCCATGTACAAATCCATAGCTGTGGTGAATGCTTCCCACTTATCATCTGCCTTCAAGCCATTGATGACCTGCCTTACAATTTGCTCTTCATCTATTACCTCTCCAATGCTTCCCAACTGATCCGCTATGTCCTTGAGCTTTGTGACAAAATCAGTCACATTTTGTTTGGGAGCCTTCTTGAGAGTTGTGAACTCCAGCCATAGTTGATGCTTCCTAGCTTTAGTACTTGAAGAAAAGAAAGCTTCAAGTGCATCCCACACTTCCTGAGATGTCTTACAACTTCTAATGTGAGGCAACAAAAAATCTGAGATAGAGTTGAGGAGATAAGACCTTGCAAGTGCATCCTTGGAGCACCATGTGCTCAATCTTTCTTGCTCTTCTTGTGTTGGTTGACTTTTGTTCCTGAAACTTGGCATAACTTCATCTCCAGCCACATAACCATATAAACTTCTACCTTGGAGATAAGCTTCCATTCTTAATGACCAAGCTGAGTAGTTACCTCTGTCCAATTTGTCAATTGATGAAGGAAATCCATCTTCCATGTTGTCCAACCTTGCTCTGATACCACTGTGAAGAGATGGATAGGTATGTGTTGAAGATGAAGAGGTGTTGCAAAATCTTTGCTCTACACCAGCCAAATGAACTCCAAGAGTAGATGGTGGGCCCTTTTAGCTTGCCAATGGATGTATTAGACACCCTATGTACCTTGGAAGATCACTCTCAAAAAGATAGATCAAAACAGATAAGTTGGAGTTAGCTCAGAGGTGAAAACTTGCTATTCTTGGTTGATACACCTGTCCAGTGTTTTACATAATTCTCTGAGCACAGCAGAAATTAGATTAATTCCTCTTGGGGAAGGCTAGGTAGCTTAAAGAGCTAACTTTAGAGAGTAATCTCATCAAAAATAACAAACCACACACTGAGAATGACTTTTAACAAGTGATGACATCATCCCGATTTTCACGGGCTGCTACAGAAATAGACCAGTGAGCAGAAAAATCAACATAACTCAAAATGTAGAAATTCAATGATTATAAAAATTTGTATGCTTATACCAGACAGTAAGTTGAATCCAACAAGCTTTAAATTACTGAAGTTGGATGAGTAACCACTGAGAAATGACTCTCACAAGATGACTGAAAAAGTCGGGTACCTGACAAAGAAGAGAAAATGAACATACCCTGTTGACTTCAAATGAACATAACTGAAGATTCCAACATCCAAATGACATGAAAATTTCTGAGCATATATTAGACTTATAGAGCTAACTTTACCAAGTTAAATCACTGAAAATGATTAATCAAGTGCAGAGAAACAATCTCTGCAAGCTAACTGAGAAAAACTGAAGTAATGGCAGTGAGTAGTACACATCACAAGAACATGGAAAGATGACCTCAAATAATCATGAAAATGAAAGTATATTTCTTGTACAATACAATGACTTACTGATACATATGTGTGCTTTGTAATCACACCTTGAAATGGCATAAAGCTCAGCTCTTGGAGGTCTTCACATAGGTCTCTCTAACCACGACTAAAACTGCCATCTATTTATAGTTGAGTTTGGGAGGCTAACTTCCCTCAATCACTCTCCAATCAATCAATGATTGATTTGATTCTCTACCTACCACAAATCACAAATTCGTGGCTCCTCTTTCCATTCTTGATCATGTGGGCTCAACCACTTAAGATTCTCTTACTTTTACATTAAGTAAACTCTTCAAAAGTTACAAGAGGTAGTTCACAAGTGAACTTTACATAGTCTTCATTTTGAAGCTTCTTTAATGACTTTGTGAGACTCAAGCCAATACTTAGGCTTGTCATAGACTTGCTCCAACAATTCTTACGGTGAGATTGAATACAGAGAAAGAGAGACTCGGAAATATCTGGTACGTAGGTGTGGCACCAGATTCTGGAGTCTCTGAAGGATTGTTGTTTTACACCAGTAATTAACGGCTGTAGTAGATAGTTAACAGTTAAGTTAATAGTAAACGATCTTACCTTTAACATTTGGCGCCGTCTGTGGGAAAGTGGCATCCGCTTGCCAGTTCTCTGGCCCGTTGTCTGTGGGAAAGTGGCAACTGATTACCAGTCTCTGCGGTAAAGTAGCATTTGATTACGAGTCACTTGTGAGACAGTGGCATTAGAGTGCTAACGGTTTGTAAGAAGCAAACATCTAGCAACATTTGCTTCACTGACAGTAGCAACAGATCCAGATTGTTGCAAACTGCTCAGATAGTATCACTGGGCAATGATACATGCCGGTCACTCGATCGGGCGAAACATATCCTAAGAATCGTCAGATTGAAGCACGAAAATCACAAAAGATAGCCTCGGGAGAAGTAGGCATAACTAGATCTGACCAAGTGGTCAAGAAAAGTGGAAACGTTACAACTGATTCCGGTCATATTCCGGTAGAACGGTCAACGCCTTCGATACATTCTGATGCTACTTCGACCCAGCCTATCAAAGATATAGCAAGTCCAGACTCTATCAAAACGCCGTTGGAACCTAGTTTAACAATATCAGATAAAGATTTAGAGTTATCCACGGTCAGAAATACGTTAGAAAAATTCGGCAAAAGTAGTAAAACAGGGCATTCTGGCCCAATTTCGGTTCATTCCGGTGAGATTCCGGTGATAGAATCACCGATCGCTGGCAAAGGTTTAGCCTTTTTTGCGGAATCATCAGCTCAACCTTCGTGTTTGGAAGAAAGATTTCGAATATTAGACATCCAGAAGGAAGGAAAGCTGTTCGAAACAGAGATCCGAAGCATCCTAAGTCGAAACAGCATACCGGAAAACGCACCATCCGGCGATACAAGTCCCGATAGTTCACCCGATCAATCCCGAGATACAGAAGGAAACCCTGAACCCTTCACAATGAGCGGGCAACACCAACAACAACAACATCAACAACAACAGCTAGGACCGCCAAGACCGCCTCCAACAGGAGTAACCTACACGAAATTCGGTGGATTCCCAGGAGACGATCCAGACGCCCACGTACGAACGTTCGAGATAAGTTATGCAGTTCTTAACCATCCACCAGATCAGGCGTATAAGGCCATTGTTTTTCAATCTACACTGATCAATGAAGCGGCGAGATGGCTCACGGAATATGATATCAATCATTTCGGTACTTACGATGCAGTACGAGACGCCTTTTTACAGCGATTCAGACTAAAGAAGAATCCTGCTGAAATCTTTGAGTATCTACAGAACAACAGACAGAAGGTAAATCAGACCGTCCAGGAGTACGCTACCCTCTTTAGAACACATTTACGGCAGATACCACAGGCTCACGCTAATCTACCTGATGATGTCATCCTCAATGGTTTATCAATGGATTAACCCCACAACTGAAGCAGATCATGATCATAAGATGTGTCGGAGCTATGACCTTGGATGCCGTCATTGCAATGGCTCTACAGCTAGAATCCAAGGTTGGTGGATTTTCAGAAGACTTGGAATGGTTAAAAACAAACAAAAATGTGGCTGAAGATATCACCAGGCAAGTATACTGCACCACATGCAAAAATTCGGGGCATACAAGTGCCAACTGTGCACTGAACCAAGTGTTTTGCGCTATCTGCAACACTACCGGGCACACCACCGGAAACTGTGTCTACAACGCTAGAATACAAGGGACAGCAACCGTCAATGCAGTCATCCAAGAACATGGCCAACCAGTAAATCACTATGTGCCTCCGCAACTGAGAAACAATCAACAACAAGGATATCGGAACTACCGAGGACAGAGAAACAACACTTATAATGCCAACCGATGGCAGAATGGACCACCACCGGAAAACCCTGAGTTACCACCTCCACGCTGTCATTTCTGTGGCGAATTCGGCCACATTAGAAGGTTTTGTAAAGACGCAATGGAGTATGATCAAAGAAAGAAGGAACGCCAAAATCCAATGGCCAACATGGTAAAAATTACACCGATCGAGACACAGACTGCTACAGTCTAGACCCGTTCCGGTAAACAACTTCAGTCGGCAGCAGAAATCTTTGAACCAGGGATACAAGAACAACGAAGGATGTATAACAAAGCTAGTCACTGGACCACAACAGAACCACCAGTGTTCCCCAAACCTATTCCGGTGACTCAGGCTTCTTCATCAAAGGACGAAACAACACAAAAGGATGCATCAGTAGGGCCATCATCATCAGTAGAGACAACAGCAGACACTTCTGCGTCAGTAGAAACTTCAAGTCCAAAAGAACAAGACAATCAAGCTCAACAGGCCTGGGAGATTTTGTCCAAAGCATCCATCACGCTGCCTCTAGGCCAACTTCTGGCCTTAGTGCCCGGGATCCGACAGCAGTTTCAGCAACAATTCAGCCCAGTACCTTCTTGCATTCCAACGACAGCCGCAGTTCAACCGGAACCTGATGCTGCGATTGATCACGCAGTGCCCTTGATCACAGTATGGTATAAGAATCAGAAGATCACGCAGGTTTTAATTGATGGAGGCTCAGGCGTAAACATTGCGACCGCAGCGTTATGCAAAAAGCTAGGCTAGACCGAAATTGAACCAGTTCAATTCTTTGTTCGAATGGCGGATCAATCGAGAGTCCATCCTGTAGGACTTGTGCGGAATGTACCCATCACTCTACAAGGTACGACTTTCAAGATGACTTTTGTCGTACTAGATCTACCCGAATCCACTTTGGATTACAATCTTCTTTTCGGCCGACCTTGGCTGAAGCATGCTAAGGTAATACAGGACTGGTCTGCACAAGAGCTTACATTCAAGGATGCCCATCGTAAATATGTGGTGAAACTAGATGCTATGCAATCTTGCGAACCTCACGCTAGACCATACTTTGCTGAACCAGTTCATATGTTAGATGGACTGTCAGATGATGAAGAAGAGCAATTTCTGAAGAGTAATGCCGATTTAATGTCTCTGGGAACTGTTGACCTACAATCCGTCATAGATAACTGGAACACGTCAGTATGTACAGTAGTAGCTATCACCGGAAATTCGGTCCAGGAAGATACTTCCTCAACCCATGACGACGAATTACAACCACTGTTCAAACCAACAGATGATACAGAGAAACCTCAATAATTTTATGTCCCAGAAGACCAGCTGATCACGTGCAATCTAGGAGATAGAGACCACCCACGACCTGTGAAGATGAGGCAGAACTTACCGGAAATATTTAAGGAAGATTTGATTAAACTTCTTCGCGAATTCGCAGACGTCTTTGCATGGGATTACAAAGACATGAAAGGATTAGATCCGCGCATCTATCAACACAGGGTCATGTTGAAACCGGAAGTGAAACCAAAAAGACAACCCAGCTACAGAATGAACCCCCATTATGCATCACAGGTAAAAGCCGAACTTGATAGACTATTAAAAGTCGGATTCATTGTACCAGTAGAACACGCGGAATGGATCTCACCCATCGTGATCGTGCCAAAGAAAAACAAGCAGTTACGAATCTGTGTGGATTACCGGAAATTAAATGCAGCAACAGTACCAGATCCTTTCCCGATTCCCTTTTTGGATACCATGCTTGATAGAGTCGCAGGACATGAAATGTATTCATTTTTAGATGGATACAGCGGGTACAACCAGGTTAGAATGGCTGAAGAGGATATACCAAAAACTGCCTTCATTACCAATTGGGGTGTCTTTGCCTGCACAGTAATGTGGTTCGGATTGAGAAATGCACCAAGCACATTTCAAAGATGTATGCAGGAGATATTTTCTCCTTATCTCACTTCATTCATGCAAGTATATCTTGACGACTTCTCAATCTTTGGGAAGATGATAGCCCATTTGTTTCATTTACGATGCTGTTTTCAGAAGTGTAGAGAATATAGACTCTGCCTTAATCCCAACAAATCCGTGTTTGCAGTTTCGTGTGGCAAACTACTCGGGCATATTGTATCTGCTCAAGGTATTCGAGTGGACCCGGATAAGATTTCAGCGATTTTAGAAGCCCCGATACCCACAACTCCGAAGGAAGTAATGCGTTTTATGGGTCAAATACGGTGGCATGGCAGACACTTACGGTGGCTTGCTCACCTAGCAGTGCCACTGAACAAGCTAATCACAAAAGCTCCCCGACAGTTTGAATAGACTGAAGAATGTCAAACTACATTTGATCGACTCAAGTATCTCCTGACGCACGCTCCAATTTTACAACCACCGAACTGGGACAATCCGTTCCACGTTTTTGTTGACGCTTCAGATATTGCAATCGGCAGTATTCTGATGCAGCAAACAGATAAGTGGTTTCGCCCTGTTTATTACGCCAGTAGAAGACTGGCACCGGTAGAAAAGAACTATTCCACCACTGAAAGAGAATGTCTAGGATTGATTTACTCAATCAAAAAGTTCAGACATTATCTACTAGGTCGGAAATTTACCTTTCATGTGGATCATGCTGCCCTTGTTTATCTAGTAAGACAGCAGCACTTAGGAGGACGATTAGCACGATGGGTGCTACTTTTACAAGAATTCGACTATGATGTCATTCACCGACCCGAAAATGCACATGCCTTAGCAGATTTCTTATCACGCCTAGATTCCGGTGAAGCTCCGGTAGGAATAGATGACACGACTCCTGCGATTTATAATGCTGAACCACTACCTGATGAGACGCCCAACTTACAAACACCACCTACATACTATGATCAGATTCTAACTTTTCTCACCAAAGGACGCTTTCCAGCTGAGACTGCCAAGGCAATTCGAAGAAAAATCGCAGTTTTTAGCCGCCGATTTCGGTTAGTTGCTGGAGAACTATATTATACAGATCATACCGGAATCCTACTTCGCTGTATTCCACCACATGAAGTTAACTCAGTTATCACTTTGGCTCACTCAATTCCTCCCGGTGGCCATTTTGCAGCAGACTTAACTCACCGAAAAATTCTGCAAGGAGGACTCTGGTGGCCAACTATGTACAGAGATATCTCACAGTTTGTTAAACAATGCGATGCTTGCCAAAGAACTGGTCAGCCTTTACAACGGCATCTTTTTCCCCTGCAACCCATCTTACCATTAGAACCTTTTCAGAAATGGGGTTTAGATTTTATCGGGCCAATTACACCTCCAGCAGTATCCAGTAACAATCGATACATACTGACTTGCACAGATTACGCAACTAGATGGGCAGAAGCTTGGGCTTTGCGGTCTGCTACAGCAGTTACGGTAGCAAAATGTCTACTCACGGATGTCTTCCCACGATTTGGTTTACCACTGGAGATTGTCTCAGATCAAGGCACTCATTTTGTAAACAATTTAATGAAGGCACTCACACAGTCCTTCCAAGTCACACATAAATTTAGCTCTCCTTATTATCCACGTGCCAATGGATTGGCTGAAAGTACAAACAAAGCACTGTTAAACATCCTCCGGAAATTGATCATGGAAACACCGGAAAGATGGGATCAACTACTACCTGCAGTATTATGGGCATACCGAACTACATATAAAGTAACAACAGGCTTGACACCTTTCAAGCTAGCTTATGGCTTAGAAGCAATCGCTCCCATGGAAGTAGTCATCCCAAGTTTGCGGGTAGCAATCACTCAGAAGATGCTACCGGAATCTTCACTGACAGCACGAATGGATGCACTTAGAAAACTTGATGAGCACCGATGGCTCAGTTTTTTAACTATGCGCGAAGTTCAACTAAGGCAAGCTAAGACACACGATCGATATTTAAAGACGCCAATCTTTTCGGTAGGACAGCTTGTACTCTTCTATAACGCAAAATCGGACAGAGCAGCAGGAAAATTCAAACTACGATGGTTCGGCCCTTTCAAGATCTCAGCACAAGTAGGTTCGACAACTTTTCGGTTGACTACATTGACCGAAATTCCACTTCCAAAAGTAATTAATGGATTGAAGTTGCGGCCGTATTATCCCACTACCAGTACGCCTTAATTATTCGGCGACGAGCCACGTTTTGTATAAATTTTTATGTTTTGCTTTTAGCCGTCTTTTGTACAAATCTTTATGATACCAGCCGCCTCTCCCTACCGGTCACTCAGTACGCACGCTAGCATGCAAACCGTATCATTCCCGCACCACACAATGATACTCACCCCCACACCGTGTTCTCCATATTTAACCCCCTGAGTTGCGCCAAAAACCGCTATTGTGTTTTCGTGATTGTGTGTGTTATCTCAGTATTCTGTGTTTTCTGTAAGTGTGCATTGTGAACGCCATGGAAGCGCTAGCCAACTACGCTTCTTTCCGCGACGGTATCCCTACAGACGTAGGCGAATACCTGCGATGCAGAGGGTTGGCCAACTTCGCTGAGTTGCCTTGGCACTCCGTGGAAGCCCATCCCTCCTCCGCACAGATCATCCAAGCCATTGCCGAAAGCCCCGCCACCGAACGACAGTGGGTCTTCCTTTCCCTCCCACATAGATCCGTCATCACCTTCCAAGCCTTCGCCGACGCCTACCGCCTCGCCCCACAAGGCCGCGAAAATGGCCCTACCATCCCTTTCGCCCGTATGACCGAACTCTTTCCCCGCTCCTCATCAAACGAATATGCCATCCTATGCCGCCCAGAACCCGAGCGATCCGCCCTACAGTTCCTTGTAGCCATCCTTAACTTGCAAAAACGAACATATGGCATCTCTCGCCCCTTCTACTCCGCCTTAGATTTAGCTGCCCGCGAACCTGTAAATTTTGCCTTTTATTTTTTCCTTAGAATCCATAAAGAATGTGTAGCTATCGTAAAACAGCTCCAAAAGGGTTCTACCCCCCGCTCTCGCCTTCCCCACATCATCTCCTTCCTCTTCCCAACCATTCTCGCCGCACAACCCCCACCCGCAGGCCCCGCACTTCGACACGAAGAATCCGCACAACCAATCGAGGACACTGAAGAAGAAGACGAAGAGATTAATCAGCTTTTCCGTACCAAGCGAATTCGAATCAGCTCCTCGGAAAGTGAAGTCCAAGGATCCGCCGGAAAAGATCAGGAGACCAAGCCAGACGACCAAGAGAAAACATACCACGACACCGTCACACACAACGAAACCTCGACGGAGCAACCAGACCAGCAGGATCAAGCAGAGACAGAAATAGTGTCCACAGAAATAGAATCTGAGCAGCACCAGGATGAACAGGAATCGGCCACCAAAGCACTGGATCAACTCATCAACGCCATCAACCAGACAGAAACCATACAACAAACACTCGACAAGGTAAAACCCTCAGATACCGTTCTCCCTACACCACCTCCTGCCAAACCCCTCCCCCCACCGGAACCACCCCTCCCACCCATCACTGAACCCGCAGCATCTTCCTCTTCCTCCCCTAACTACTCTCCGCCAAACTCCCAGCAACTACTCACCGACACATCCTCTCAACCTCGTCATCCTCCACCACCACCGCCACATAACGCATTCTCGGAACTTGCCGCCATGGGACAATTCCTCATCCAGTTATCACACCAGCTGCCCGCCCAGTTTACGGCAGCCACGGACCACCTGAAACTCGAATACCAGCACAAGGTAGACACCCTGGAAGCCGACATCGCCCCCCTCCAGGAAGAAGTTGATGCCGTAAAGACCGAGAATCATCAACTCCGGACACAGCTAGCAGAACTCCAAGCACGAACTTCGACAGAACAGACGCTACTACAACAACGAGATGCAGCCCTGGACCAGCTAGCTGCCAAAGACCAACTCATACACGACGCACATGAGGAAATTCGAACACTGAAGGCCGCCCTTCAAGAACAAGAAGATATCAACGTATCCCTCGAAGAATTGATCGCAGACACGAAGCTTCAATTACAAGAAACCACCCAGAAGATGCAGGACCAACAGAAAGAAGCCGACCAAGTTCAAGAGCAATTACGGCAAGCTGAAGAATGTGCCGACACGGTCAACCGTATTCTCAAACACCAATTACTAAAGGAAGGCCAATACCAAAAAGATATCGCCAACGCCCGCAGAGAACGTGATGCGTATAAGAAAACTCTCAATTTCCAAACACAGCAATTTGAACGCCAAGACAACCAAATACGCAACCAGAAGGAGTGCATCAGAGAGATGCAGACCAAACTGAATGAAATAGCGACAGCCCGAGATGCGGCATTAGCCAACGAATTTTATCTCCAGGAGGCTTTTCTTCAAACCCAAGCCGAAATTTTGTTACATCAAGCCATAGCCCTCAGTGCAGTCAGAACCGACGCCCAATTATTAGAACCTACCACCTTAGTGCAAATGTTAGAAACCCTCAAAAAGAAAATTACCCGAACATTTAGGCTCGCCCGAAGTATGTACTTAGAAGGTCTAGTATCTGAACCCTAGGAACTTGCGGGTTCGAGTCCACCGTGCGTGCCAGTGCTAGACGGCCGCCGAACAAAGGACAATTGTACTTAGACAGAGGTTTTTAATGTAGAAAGAACCCTTCTGGAAGTACGCGGTAAAGAAAGATTCGCGCAAGCCTTGTAATAAAATTCTATTTAAAGCAATGAAAAGAACGGCAGAGGGACGAGAGAAGGAGCCCCCCGTGTTTGGGAATTGCAAGTATAGTGTTGTATGTATAGAACGGAGTAACGCTGGTCTGTTCCGTCTGCTCCATTCTCTCTCCTGTGTATGTGCTTGTGTGCGTATGTGCGTTATACGCAGTGTTACGAATCGATACTGTGTTGCAGAGATTTCACCCGGTAATGATTGAAGTATTTCCTAAGCGTAATTCGAACAGGAACGCGTTTTCTGATCGTTCTTCTGTGGAGCACGGAAGCCTAGAGAACTAACATGGTTCAGTTGTGAGTTATGAGTCTCTGTGAATGACTGGGTAGGTAGTATAATCTGTGTTCAGATTAGTACCGATAGTGTTCTGAATACGAGTAGAATGATGATAAAGTGTGCGACAAGTTATGGTCAGTAGGTCTTGCGATTTGAATTTGGTACTCGGTAAAGTTGTAGATTGTGCAGAAGGATTTCGTGGTGTGTTCGTGTTAAGTTACCAGGAGTGCGCTTTGTGTATTGATTCTCGGTCCGGACTACTGCTCAACTGTTATAGCAGGTATATCTTGGAGTACGGGATTCTAAGACGTTGATAGCCTTGGTTGATCAGAAACAACTACTGAGCTAAGACGCGCGGACCGAGTGACGGGTGAGTGAGAAGTTGGGAAAATAGTACAGGGCCTCTGTCTAACAGACCCCTACCACTCCCAAGGACCCACTTGGCTAGAGTCAGTCTATTCTTACGGTGAGATTGAATACAGAGAAAGAGAGACTCGGAAATATCTGGTACGCAGGTGTGGCACCAGATTCTGGAGTCTCTGAAGGATTGTTGTTTTACGCCAGTAATTAACGGCTGCAGTAGATAGTTAACAGTTAAGTTAATAGTAAACGATCTTACCTTTAACATGTGCATAGATGCTACAAACAATAGTCATTTGGCATGTAGGAGCAAGAGTCCCATTAAATCAATGCCTATTTCCTAAGCATAACCCTTTGCAACAAGCCTAGCTTTATATGTGTCAAATGTTCCATCATGCTCATGCTTCAACTTGTATACCCACTTAGTGCAAATGGCCTTCTTGCCAAGAGGCAAGTCACATAAAGGCAAGGCACCATTTTTCATGATAGAATCATATTGTGATTGCATAACAGCCATCCAATTTTCAGAATTATGTGATTCATCAAACGAAAAAGGCTCATTCTCATCACAGAGACTAGAGGTAGCCATAGCGTAGCGATCTGATTCAAAAGAAGCACTATGAGAGCTTGAATGATTAAGATATGAAAGAGGTGCATCTAATTTGCTATCTCGCAAAGTCTGCACCAGCCATTTAGGCATATTTTTTGCCTCTTCTATATTAGTTCTCTCATCAACATGTGCATCATGTAGATCTTCATCAGAAATGGAATGATATGCATCATCATATGAAACCTGTAAAGTCTGAGAAATTGCCTCATTCAGACTAGCACTAGACTGTCCACCTATAAAAAGAGGCAGTAAAGTATCATACATACCTTTGGAGCTAGCAAATGTCTCCTTTATACATGAAAGTAATGGTTGAATAGCATCTTCCACAAAAAGAACATCACATCTAACTAGAATGCATTTAGTCTATGGATGATACAAACGATAGTCTTTGCTTTCAAAACTTAACCAACAAAAATACATTTCACTACTTTATCATCCAATTTCCTCCATTGTTGTTCAGGCACTGATGCATATGCCAGACAACCAAAAACACGCAAGTGAGCAACAGATGGCTTGCTACCATGCGAAGACTCATATGGAGTGATAAACTGCAATGCTTTAGTGGGGCACCTATTAAGTACATATGTTGCACACATAACAACCTCAAGCCAGAAACTATGTGGTAAAGCCTGACTCTTGACCATACGCCTCACTGTGTCCATTAATGACTTGTTCTTTTGTTTAGTAACTCCATTCTATTGAGGTGTATACGACACTCTACACTAATGTTTTATCCCACATTTAGCCATAAATGCATTAAAATTAGAAAACATATATTCCCCTCTTGGATTAGAATGGAGGGTGCCCATTTTACATGCTGATAGATGTTTAGCCAAAGCAAAAAAATTTTTGAAGTACATAAACACTTCGGACTTTGCTTTCAATGGATATACCCATGCATGCCTAGAAAAATCATCAATGAAACTCACGAAGAAAAGATAGTTTCCAAAAGAGGGTATATGCATAGGACCACAGATATCACTGTGAACGAGCTGCAATTTCTGAGTAGCTCGAATTGAACCATATTTTGGGAATGAGTAATGTCGCATTTTGCCCAAAATATAGCTTTAACAGACATATTTACCACGTGCCTCAAGTTTGGGTAGAGAGGACACCATTTCAATTTCTATAGCTGTAGCAAACTAGCAAAATTTAGATGACCAAAGCGTGCATGCCAAAACTTTGCATCTTACAAATCTTGAGAACAATGTACTACACATGCTGAATCATTCACAAATTTTTCATAGTCTATGAGCTTGTATAGGCCACGGCAGAAAATGCCAGAAGTAGTAATGACATCACCATTTGAAAGATCAGGAACTCTACATCTATAATCAACAAATTTCATAACCAAGCCAATCTTGGCTAAAGCTGAAACTAATAACAAATTCTTCTTGATCCCTATCATAAATAAAACATCCGACAATGTAAAAGAACTACCACGAGCAGTAGTCAAAATGATCTTACCAATTCCCATGATAGGATAAGAGGATTTGTTCGCGCATGTGATAGTATTCTTATCTACAGCTAAATCGTGCACAATTTCATGTATCTTAGCAAACTTTCCTTACCTTAGGCTCGTAATTGTGCTAGATTGCCAATTTTTGATCGTCATATCAAGTCTTCAATTTGCTAGCACTATGATTTTCTCTTCCCCCCCCCCCCCCCCCCCCCCCTCGTAATGAGGTTCAACAAGTATGTCATGTGGATCCTGGCCTACATGTAGGGTGTCTACCATGTGTACAAAGAATGCTAAAAAAACTGTGATCAAAGCGCCAATTGTAATATGGTGAATCACACTATCTTTTTAGTGGTAAAAGTGTTGTACAAACACGTGGGAGTAATACTTCAAAAATGAAGTTAGAAGTGGAAGCGGGATCACAAGGAATAGATGCGCTCGGTTCTATACAAGGTGGAGGGTCATCACAAATGATAGAATCCCAAGAGGAAATCGATTCATCATCCATCTAAGGATTTATTCAAAGTTTTTAGTAGCCATAAGAACCACTCCTCAAGAAGAACTTTGCAAAATAGAATGAAATTAATTAGAAGCTTTTTAGTAGCCATAAGAACGACTCCTCAAGAAGAAGAACTTTGCAAAATAGAATGAAATTAATTAGAAGCTTTCATCCTTAAATCATACACATCAACAAACTATTGTTTGCCATGAACAATAAGTTTCACATTGGATTATCTTTGCACTAAAAGAAAGTTGAAATGTGTTACTTTGAAAAGGTATTTCTCGAACATTCATCCGTTTATTGAAGTGCAACAAAGCTTCGCTATAGTCGATTGAACATATTTATTTATTTATTTATTTTCATGTATTTGTTTATTCTAACTATCATCCTTATCCTTATCTGTAGTCGATCGAACATATTTATTTACTTAATTATTTATTTTTTGCATGTATTTGTTTATTCTAATGATCATTATTATCTGCGAAATCGTTTAATATAAAAAAGGTTGCATCAATACCATCGTGGCATTATTGTCATGACCATATACCTTATACACTACACATAACAATAACAAAGAGTTTATTGTCAAAAAAACTGTATGAATTCATTGATTGCCGAAATTGTGAAAACTTTGATTTCTAAATGTGTTCGTGAGATTTGTGTCTAAACCAAAGGGTTCTCATCTTCAAATTTGTATTTCAGACAAAGTCTTGCCTTTAATCATAATACCACACTTATTTTAAGCATTTAATAGTTCAGATCACTTTTCAAAAGATAAAAAACCAAATATCACTTTTCAAAAGATAAAAAACCAAAGTCAGTCACCAACAAGAATTCATCAGCACATTAGGCTGTATGTAATGAGAAACCATGTCATTTCTGTACATTAGGCCTGCATATTTGTGAATAGCTCAGTAACCTAACTCTAAACCCCTGAAATCCTAGTTTTGACCCTTAGAAACCCTAAATTTAACCTTTGAAACCCTAGTTTTGACCCTTTGAAACCCTTGGATTTTAAAGCCAAAATGTACATAAACTCATTGATTGATGTGTGTGACCTTTATCATGGTCAAACCCTACCTTTTCCCAAACAACAACCCTAGGTTTGCAGCCTTAAAATTGCAATTTACCTAAGTTGTAAACCTTTAGTTTCATTTAATTTGTACATAGGTGTGAAACCAAATAAAAACCTTAGTCTAAAATAAAAAGGAAAAAAGAAAAAGAAATAAAAACAGAAAAAGAAAAATTAGAAAAATAAAAAGAGAAAAAATAAAAAATAGAAACAAAAGATTGGACTTCCAAAAATAGAAAAAGAGCATGGAAGAAGATTCTACCAATATTTAGCATTATTTATGTTGGCAAAGGTGGTGACAGAAGAGAGATGATGGGTGTTGTAGTGAAGGTGACAAGGTTTTACTCAATATCAACATAGGGTTTTAGGGGCTCATCCCTTCTTATCTTCTGCTTGCTATCCATTGCGGTCATCGGTGCCATGAGTCCTCAGGCTGCAGTGAAGAGGCTCTCATAACTTGATGTTGCGGCTGGTATCAAAAGGAGTTCTTTCTGCATCCTTAAGTACCGTGGACGATAGCTAGCAAGCGACAACCTTCGATCATATCTGAGGAGCATTAGATAAAGCATGCGTGCAAGCATGAATCACACTATGGGGAGGATGCTGTTGCGTGCGATTTGGCACACATCAGGGTAGTGTGATCGCATCGAACAAGTGGGGTGGCCGAGTGAAGAAGATGAAAATGTGGGCCACCAAAGAGGGCACCTTTGATGATTTGCTCCACAAGGTCGCCATAGCCACAAGCCTTCTCAACCAGTAGTATCTTGTGTTTAGCACAGTGGGCACCATAGAGCAGAGAGAAGAGAGGTCAAGGCGATGAAGGTCACACAGGTGGTAGAGAATCGAGAAGAGGAAGAGAGAAGGTGGGTCATATGAGAAACAAGGCTTTTGGTTATACTCAATATATGAGAAAATGCAAAGGCAAAGTATATCAAGCCTCTCAATGGCCTTTGTGTGCAAAATGGGAGGAAGGTTGTAAATGCGAAGTATGCTTTATTTTTAGGAACCAAAAACGACTTCAATAGGAGAGGCCATGACTTTCTCAAAGAGGATAATATAGTTGGGTTTATTAGAACCAAATGGACATCACAATAGAAAACCCTTGTTGTGCTAAAGGCATTATAAGTGACTAGGAAAATTTTTGGACTTAAGAAATTAATATAAAAATTAAATGCATGCTTTTTTTTTACCACAAATTGGATTCATGTGTCTGAATGTGATTGAATCGATCTGAAGCTCTTGGCTTTCTATGTATAGGGCTCTATTTATGAGGTCATGTTTTCATCCTCCCATACGTAAATAATGAAGGCAAGATTTGATGTATCAATTGGGGACATTAGAAGACATTATTGCCACTAACAATGGTCCTTTGCTTTATTCCTTGTAATTGAACTTTAGAAACCACTTTCGATACTTGGGTACTGTTTAACTTAATGACCTACGATTAGTGGCCTAATGATCATCTCATGCTTATTTTTGAAAACCAAAATCAAAGTATACGTGTGTGTAGCTAAAAAACTCCATGCATGAAAGGGTGTTTCTATGCACATAAGCACATTCTTTCATAAATGCATTTCTTTTATGCGTATGTGTGCTGTACAATTTCAAAATGAAAAAGAAATAAATCAAAAGCATAGTGTGTTCTTATTATGAGTTTCAATGTACTAATGATTTTTTCCTCGTGGATTCTCTCTAGATGATGCTCTTGATTTGAATTAAAGAGAAGAAAAGAGAAGTTCTTCATGCGAAGAATCAAAGTAAAGTGAAGTTCTTGCCACAAAGACCGAAGTGAAGAAAGAAAGTGAAGTTTATGGGCGTCTTTTTGCAGTGTAGCCGAGAAGACTATTTTGTATTGAGTGAACCACACTGTGGCAAAGTATTTTGTATTACTTAGAGTGATTTGTATATCGATCACCATCATTGAGCATACTTATTTTCTTGGCACTTTGAGTTTAATGATTTATTTTTAGAGCATTGTATTTCCTTTTCTCGTTCAATATGCATACATCTACGATCGCATGTGGTCGAGACCTTTTTACCCTTTCTCTTTCAAGGCACGGGTGCACTATTGATGACTGACCATCGTACAAGGCAAGGCACCCAGCGTGCAGATGCTGCTTGCCGAAGAGGGGACGATGCACCTAGGGGCCTAATCCAACCCCTCCCCCCTGTTCTCTTGCTTGACCTCCTTCTTCCTGACAATGTGCTATTCTATTTGTCTACTCCTCTCAATCTTCTCAATGAGTTCCTCTGACTATTCTTCAACTTCAACCTCTGCCTCTTTCTAAATTTTGGCCTTCGAATGAATCTTTGGGTAAATCTTTGTATCCACCCTTCGGGGCCTCCTTCTTTCGCATTGTGGTATGATGTGTGCCCCTGTAGGGCTTTAGGTAGAGGGTGAGTTATATTCATCAGACAATTTTTATGCTCGCGATGTGAGTATGTTTGAATGGCTCTTTTCTCTCTTTGATTTATCAGATTAGCTTTACATGTCATTAGTTCTTTCCATTGGGTTGTCTTTACTCCATCATTTGGTGCCTGTCTATGATCTGCAAAGAAACTTAATTCATAGGCCACCAATCGAGCATTTAAATTGGACGTTATTTTTGTTAAAAATAAAGAAGTAAGGTTGTATATATTTTTGCAAAAAGGATTTTCTTCAAATAGAAGAAAAATACAAAAATGAAAAATGGAAGCATTTACTTCAGCAAGTAGTGGAGGCCAAAAGAGAATCAATCAAAAGAGAATCAAATCCAAAAACTGAACTATAAGAGGAGTGGTTGTCCAAAGTAGTGGAGAAATGATGGAGAAGAGCTCTCAAACTCATCATGAGAGTTTTTGGTCACTTGGCTATAAAAGAGGCAAGGGAGGACACTCAAGGATAGAGAAAGAAGGTGTGGAAGTCCCCTTGTAGCTAGTTCATTTGGTTTGAGTCATTTCGTTTAGTTTAGTCTCATAGAGTATGTCCATCCGCACACCCATTTTTGGGTAGTCTACTTGTAAAAGTCATATCTCTCAATATATGTATCCAATTTTAGTGTTTAACTATTCGTTGGAAAGCTTATCTTCACTAATTCCTCTATCCAGAAGAGTTTTATGAAATTATTTATGCTTTGTGAGTTATTTAGGTTTTAGTGAAGTCTAGTTTTTAGCCTAATTAAGTGGATAGGTAGTCTGTTTTGAATCAAAGAGTTTCCAACCCAAATCTACTCCAAATTGAGTGTTTAATAGCTCATTTGAAAGCTCTAGGTGTCTAGTTTGAGTGATGAAAATTTCAAGTTCATTGCATTTTTCAGTTGGTACGAGTTTTCATTTCAAGGTTCAACTGTTGGTAAAAGTCTTGATCCTGAGAAGGACTTCTACACTTTCTGCTGCGGATAGGAGAGGAATTCTCCAACAATTGGTATCAGAGCATTGGAGCTTGAAGAGGCAAAGCATTGGAACTGAAGTGAAGCAAAGGAGAAGCTACAAATCAAGGGGGAGCTTCATAAAGTCAAGGAAGAGTGCCACAACATACTTGGGGTAAACTTCAATCTTAGAAGTTTTCAATGGTTGTGTTAGGACAACAAGTTGAGAAGTTAGACAAAGACAATTTTCAGTCTTGGAGGTACAGAATGATAAATTACCTTAAGGGTAAAGGTTTATGGAGTCTAGTTAGTGGAGACGATCCACAACCGGTGGACCTTGAAGATCCCAACATTACTCCAGCACAAAGGAGACAATTTGCTGATTGGGAAGAGAGAAATTGAAGGGTGATGTTCCTCATCTCACAAGTTATTTCTAACACTATGATTGGTCATGTGCAAAGCTTAGAAACAGCCACGGAAGTTTGGGAAGCATTGGAGAAGGTGTATGCTACCTCAACAAGGTCTCCGAGGATGCAACTCAAGAACGAGCTCAACAATATGAAGAAAAGCTCAAACCAAAGCATTAGTGAGTATACATTGAAGATCAAGGAGCTTCGAGATCAGCTAGCATCAGTTGGATGCAAGATAGAAGAGGAAGACATCGTCCAAACAGCCCTCAATGGCTTGAGGAGTGAAGAAAAGTGGAAGCCCCTCATCACAAACATTCTTTATAGAGATCCTCTTCCAACATTCGATGAGATTATACCAAATCTTGTGGCTGAAGAGGTTGCTCGACAAGAAGAAGGCAACAAAGGTAAGGAAAGCCATAGTCAAATGTTATATGCAGGACGAGGTAGAGGAAGGAACTCAAGAGGAGGCTCGAGAGGAAGAGGAAGAAGCTACAACTACACAAATTCCAGCCAACACAACTCAGAGGACAACAAGGACAACTCAAATGACAACACACATAGAAGAGGTCGAGGAAGAAATAGAGGAAGAGGTCGAGGTTCATACAATCTTGGCAAAAGAATGGAAGGCTGAATGGAGGCAACCAAAGGATCCAAAATAACTATGCGAGTACATCAAGTGAAGGAGACAAGCAAACCATGCTTGCCATGAATCATGACTACAACAACTCGAGAAGTGATGATAAAAAATGGTTCATAGATTCAGGTTGTAGCAACCATATGACATGCCAAGGAGATTTATTCACAAAGTTACAAGCTCCAAGTGGAAGAGGATGTGTGGAGACCGGCGATGAAACTCAACATGCAATTGGGCATGTTGGAGATATCAAGCTTGGAGATAAAAAGGTATTGGCTGATGTTCTTCATGTTCCTACTCTTGAAAAGAATTTGATTTCAGTAGGACAAATGGTAGAGAAAGGATATCATGTTATCTTCAATGAAAAAGGCTGCTTTATAAAGAATCCAAAAGAAGGATTCAAGGTCATTGCTCAAGGAAGGAAAGAAGGTAGGATGTTCACCTTGGACATTCAACAACCACATGGAAATGTGATGTATATTCAGTTTGGAAACAAGAGGATTGCTAAAATTGATTTGTGGCACAAAAGGTTTGAACATATCAACATTCCCAAGCTCAAGGACATGAGCAACCATGAAGTGGTAAGAGGTCTTCCAAGATTCAATGATGCTGGACTATATGAGTTTTGTGAAGCATGCCAACTAGGAAACCAAACTCGACAACCATTCAAGAAGAGCAACTATGTGGCAAGGAATGTCCTATGCTTGATACACACGGATGTATGGGGACTATCACAACAACCATCAGTGGCTAAGAATAGATATTTTGTCACTTTTATTGATGATCATTCAAGAAAAGTATGGATGTAACAAAAATCAGATGTGTTCTCCATGTTCAAGAGATTTAAAGCACATGTAGAAAAGGAAACAGGATGCTACATAAAGACCTTGAGGTCCGATGGAGGAGGAGAATATTTCTTCAGAGAATTTTCAGATTTTCTTTATGAAAATGGCATCAAGAGACAATTTACATGTAGGTACACACCTCAACAAAATGGAATAGCTGAAAGGAAAAATCGACATATCACAGAAGTTGCAAGATGCATGCTCAACGAGATGAAGATGCCACTAAACTATTGGGCTGAGGCAACTAGTGTTGGAGTTTATTGATCTCCAAAGTACAGCTAGAAGTAGGTGAAACCCAACAGGACCTAGTTGACTTTTTCACAAACTTGTATGCACAGACCAATTTTCTTGCAGAGCAAATTTCTCTTTACTCACTTGGAATTTTCCAAAACTGTTTCACACACATAAACTAGACTCTAAGAGCTTTCCAAAAAGATATAGAACACCTCAAATGGATAAATACACAATGAGCTATGACCTCTGCAATATGCAGCTTTAATGGAGACCTTGAAACAGAGATGAACCTGAGGACACACATCACTTGCAGAGACTACTGCTCTTAACTCACAACTCCAATGACTTTGAAACTTTCCAGAATACAATTAGACTTAAAGAGCTTTCTAACAAGCCAAAGAACACATGATTTGGATACATACACAAGGAGATATGACCTCTGCAAGTTTGAGGTTTAATGGAGACCTTCAGCAGGGATAAAAAACAGAGAACACACACTACTTGCAGAGAGTATTGCTCTCAGCTCACAAATCCAATGACTATGAACATTTATAGGAAGAAAGTAGACAGTAAGAGCTTTCCAATGAGCTATCAAACATGTAATTTGGATATATAATGAGGGAGATACAAGCTCTGCAATCTCTGCATACAAAACTACAGCAGTGTAGAGATACACATATGACTCTCTTGGACATCCCACAAGATCACGACTTTTCTCCTCTTTTTATAGCATGGGAAACTAATCTAAAACCTTCCTAATACATCTAAATTCGTGGTAGACACTTGGATGGAGGTATTACATGACTCAAGTGCTTAAATAAGCAAAGTATTGATGGACTTTGAGAACTAGCCACATCGACCTTCCACTAGGACACCACTGAAGCTCCCTTGTGACTCACTAATTTGACTCACCATGTTCTATAACTCACGTGGTATTTTTGCTACATTTTATGAATAATATGAGCCTTCTTGAAGTATTTGAAGACTTCCCAAAGGTATTTACATAATTTGAAACTTGTACCCTACATAAAACAAATGTTCGCAACATTCTCCCCCTCAAGTTTCAAAGGGTATTTCCTTCATGCCAAGAATATAGTTGAATCTTTGAAGCTTTGGTCCATCCAAGGATTTGGTGAAGATATCTGCAACTTAATCCTTTGTTCCAACAAAAGAAACCTGCACTTCATTGTTCATGGCCTTCTCTCGAACATAATGATAGTGAACCTCTATATGCTTTGTTCTAGCATGAAAAATAGGATTTGAGGTCATATGAATGTTGCTCAAGTTATCCCCATATATCAGTGGTACATCAACCTGCACATTCAAGTCATGAAACAACTTTTTAAACCACATAACCTCAGTAGTAGCCAATGCTAAACCTCTATACTCAGCCTCTGTAGAAGATAAAGCAACTGTAGGTTGTTTCTTTGAACTCCATGTTAATGTCTTGTTTCCTGCTATTACCACATATCCACTTGTGGATCTTCTGTCATCTTTGCTTCCAGCCCAATCTGCATCACTAAAGACTTTAAGAGTTAGATCAGCATCATGACTATAAAATAATCCTTCGTTCATGGTACCTTTCAAATACCTAAGCACTCTTTTCGCTGCATGCATATGAGGTACTCTAGGTTCATGCATAAACTGTGACAATACTCCCACTGCATAACATATATCAGGTCTAGTTTTTGTTGCATAAATCAAAGATCCTACCATGGATCTATATACATTCATATCATGCAACTCATCACCTTCCTTTGCACTCAGCTTTACATTACATTCCATTGGAGTAGAAACAAATTTACATTCCTGCACACCAAACCTTTTCAGCATATCACATATATACTTTCTTTGTATCAACCACATACCTTCATCGCTATACACAATTTCAATCCCAAGAAAGTATCTGAGCAAACCAAGATCTGAAATTTTAAATTCCTTTCCCAAATTACCTTTTATCTCATCAATTGCTTTTGCATCATTCCCTGTAATCAACAAGTCATCCACATAAATGCATACATAGACACACATGCCATCTACATGTTTTACATAAAGTGAAGGATCAGCATGACTCGCTGTGTATCCTTGTAGCATAAGATACTTTACCAACCTTGCATTCCATGCCCTTGGTGCCTGCTTAAGACCATACAATGCCTTCTTTAACCTGCATACATGATTAGGACATTTTGCATCCACATAACCATCTGGTTGTGACATATACACTTCTTCATTTAACTCACCATTAAGAAAGGCATTCTTTATATCGAGTTGATATATATTCCACCTTTTACTTGCAGCTAAAGCCAACAAAGTTCTCACCGTTGCCATATTTGCTACTGGACTAAATGTTTCCTCATAGTCCACACCTTGAGTTTGATTATATCCTTTTGCTACAAGTCCAGCCTTATATCTAGACACACTACCATCACTATTTCTTTTAATCTTAAAAACCCACTTGCAACCAATTACCTTTTGCTTTGGTGTACTTGGAACTAAATTCCAAGTCTTGTTATCCTGTAGTGCTTCCATTTCTTCTCTCATTGCTTTCTCCCACTTTTCATCTCCTTTGGCCTCATCATAACATGTGGGTTCATTTTCCTGCTCAACTTTTGTCATAAAAGCATAATGAGTATTCATGAAAGATTCATAAGTATACCTTTGAGGTTGCTTACTTACTCTTGAAGTTCTTCTTACCTCCAATGTAGATGCTCGTCCTTTCTTATTAGGAACCTTTGATGATTCTCCATACTCACATACATCACTAATTTCCTCTCCTTCATCATTAACTTCAACAAGTTTGAGTTTACCTTTACTTTTAACACTTGGAGGTGACTCTTGCCTTAATCTTCCATTGAAAGGTGATCCTCTTTCTTCATCTAAACCACTCCTTTCATCATTTAAACTTCCTGATGGCTGAACTATGCATTCATCTCCTTCAACCACACCTTCTTCATTTTCATCCATGACCTGCAAACAATTCTTATCTGCATACCATGAAAGTGATTCATCAAAGTTTACATCTCTTGACACAACAACCTTATTGGTATGAGGATTATAGCATCTATATCCTCTTTGAGTATCTGCATAACCAATAAATATACATTTTTCTGATTTCGCATCAAGTTTAGATCTCACCTCACTAGGTACATGTACATAACATACACAGCCAAATACTTTCAAATGACTTACACTTGGTTTCCTTCCATGCCATACCTCATATGGTGTCAAATGATGAACTCCAGCAGTTGGAACTCTATTCATAATGTAAACACTTGTGCTAACAGCTTCAGCCCAAAAATAATTAGGTAAACACATATCATTAAGCATGCTTCTAGATGCTTCTGCTATGATTCTGTTTCTTCTTTCTGCGACTCCATTTTGTTGTGGAGTATACCTGCATGTAACTTCTCTTTTGATACCTTCATCATACAAAAAATCAGTAAAAGCTTGAGAGAAATACTCTCCTCCTCCATCGGATCTTAGCTTCTTAATATACCTTCCTGTTTGCTTTTCGACATATGATTTGAACTTCTTGAAACAATCAAAGACCTCACTCTTATGTTTAATAAAATACACAGAAGTCATTCTACTATGATCGTCAATGAATGATACATAGTACTTATTACCAACCAAGGATGCCTCTTTAGTAGGTCCCCACACATCTGTGTGTATGAGATCTAGCAAACCATCACTTACATAGCTTGAATGCTTGAAAGGTTGTCTACTCTGCTTACCCATTTGACATGCTTCACAAAGATGCACCATATGTTGCTTAGTAAGATCAGGTAATCCTTCAACAATCCTCTTCTTTGATAGCTCCTTTAACCTGTGTACATTCATGTGTCCAATCCTTTTGTGCCATAGATCAAGCTCTGCTATTCGATGCATACCATAAGAGAAATAGTTTGTATAATTTGGGTTTACCTTGAATGTAAACAATCTACCTTGTTTTTTACCTCTAGCAATTAACCTCCTTTGCTTTGGATCCTCAATGAAGCAACCTGCATGATTAAATCTCACTTGTAGACCTTTTTCTACCATTTGACCAACCGACATCAAATTCTTAGTGATCGTTGGCACATAAAGTACATCCTTCAAGCAATTTTTCTTGCTCTTATCCTGCATAACAACATCTCCAACCTGCATAATCTTATGTGTTGTATCATCTCCTGTTTCAACATGACCTTTACATGATGGATTATGCATATTAGAAAACCATGAAGCATCATGAGACATGTGATTAGAACAACCACTATCTACATACCATACATCGCTATTGCAATTCATCTTAGTTTCTACATTCATCATAAGAAGAGAATCATAATCATCACTTTTACCTTCAACTGCACAATTTCCTTGTTGTTTACCTCTTCTTGAATAGCCTCCTCTTCGATTACCACCTTGATTATTTTCATTTTGATAACAATCTTTGGCATAGTGTCCATACCTTCCACATATATAGCAATTGTTCTTATTATCTTCACTCCTTTGTCTTTGGTTGTAGTTGTAGTAGCCTCTCGTACCTCTAGCGCTTGATCTTCCTCTTCCTCTTGTGTTGAAGAAGCCACTTGAAGTCCTTTGATCATCGCTCCTTCTTCCTCGACCTCTATTTGAACCTCTTCCACCTCTGTTTCCACCTCTTGATGATCCTACATAAAGAGCTTGTCCTTGAGATCCTTTTTGATTTGAAGTAGAACCATTTAGATTCATCTCCTCCGTGACCATGAGGGCAATAAGTTGATCAAAATCTGGTAATTCTCCTCTGACATAAACTGAAGTAATGAAGGGTTTCCATCTCTCATCATCTTTGAGTCCGTTGAGAGTATGTGCAACCAAGTCGTCGTCCTCCACATGAGCTTGAATTGATCCTAGTTGATCTACAATCTCTTTAACTTTCAATATGTAATCATTGACCGATGTCCTTGTATCTTTCTTTATGTTATTCAACTCATTTTTGAGTTGAATCTTCCTTGCTCTTGTACCTGTAGCATACAACCTTTCCAATGCAAGCCAAACATCTCTACTTGTGTCTAGATCTTGTATGTGTCCTACCATTGGATCTTGAATATTTTGTGATGAAATGAATATAACCCTTTTGTCTCTCTCATTCCAAAGTCTAAACTCCCTCAATTGCTGTTGATTTGGATCCTCTGGTAATGTGGGTTTGATATCTGTGCCGTCAATCAAACCATACAAGCCTCTACCTTGCAAGTATGCTGTGATTCTAAACTTCCATGCTTGATAATTGGTCTTATCAAGCTTCTCTATTTGTGCATGTTGGTCTCCCATAATACAAATGCTAATCTTCCTCCTTTAAGCCTCCTTTCCAATGTGTGTGATGATAAGAAATATAATATTTACCTTGTAAATGAGGTATGTGCACCTTTCTTTGCTTGGATGTTGCTTCAGATGCCTCCTTGCAATCTTCTACTACCTTTGTGTAGTGTTGATGATGAACTGCTTCTTTGATAGCTTCAAATTCTTCATCAAGGTATGATAACCTTCTCCAAGCCTCCAAGTACTTGCTCTGATACCAATGTTGGAGTTTATTGATCTCCAAAGTACAGCTAGAAGTAGGTGAAACCCAACAGGACCTAGTTGACTTTTTCACAAACTTGTATGCACAGACCAATTTTCTTGCAGAGCAAATTTCTCTTTACTCACTTGGAATTTTCCAAAACTGTTTCACACACATAAACTAGACTCTAAGAGCTTTCCAACAAGATATAGAACACCTCAAATGGATAAATACACAATGAGCTATGACCTCTGCAATATGAAGCTTTAATGGAGACCTTGAAACAGAGATGAACCTGAGGACACACATCACTTGCAGAGACTACTGCTCTTAACTCACAACTCCAATGACTTTGAAACTTTCCAGAATACAATTAGACTTAAAGAGCTTTCTAACAAGCCAAAGAACACATGATTTGGATACATACACAAGGAGATATGACCTCTGCAAGTTTGAGGTTTAATGGAGACCTTCAGCAGGGATAAAAAACAGAGAACACACACTACTTGCAGAGAGTATTGCTCTCAGGTCACAAATCCAATGATTATGAACATTTTTAGGAAGAGAGTAGACAGTAAGAGATTTCCAATGAGCTATCAAACATGTAATTTGGATATATAATGAGGGAGATACAAGCTCTACAATCTCTGCATACAAAACTACAGCAGTGTAGAGATACACATATGACTCTCTTGGACATCCCACAAGATCACGACTTTTCTCCTCTTTTTATAGCATGGGAACTAATCTAAAACCTTCTTAATACATCTAAATTCGTGGTAGACACTTGGATGGAGGTATTACATGACTCAAGTGCTTAAATAAGCAAAGTATTGATGGACTTTGAGAACTAGCCACATCGACCTTCCACTAGGACACCACTAAAGCTCCCTTGTGACTCACTAATTTGACTCACCATGTTCTATAACTCACGTGGTATTTTTGCTACATATTATGAATAATATGAGCCTTCTTGAAGTATTTGAAGACTTCCCAAAGGTATTTACATAATTTGAAACTTGTACCCTACATAAAACAAATGTTCGCAACAACTAGTATGGCCGTTTATTTGATGAACAAGTGCACAATGGCTGGAGTGCATAATCTAACTCCCGAGGAGGTTTATTTTGGTAAGAAACCTGACCTTACACATCTCAAAGTTTTTGGATGTGTGTGTTATGTTCACATCCCTCAAGAACTAAGGACAAAGATGGAGGCAAAGTGCGAAAAATGTATTTTTATTGGATATTCATCGGAGCAAAAGGGATATAGGTGCTACAATCTGGTGACAAAGGAGCCACGAGTCTCACGAGATGTGGTATTTGATGAGCTAAGACCATGGTTTGGAAACAAAGGGAAAGAGAAGATTCTTGAAGAAGATTGTGAGGATGATGGAGGTGTTGTCCAAGAAGAATTTCAGCAAACAAGCACTCAAATCTCAGGTCCAGAAGCTTCTATATCACTTGGAGAAAGCTCAACATGGAAGGGAAGACTGAGTCATTCCTTATCACCAACATCAGGTTATGAAAGATTTGAAGCTGAAAGTGCTACCCAAAATAATGATTCAAATGCAAGTGAAGAAGAGTATGAAGAGGTGATTACACCAAAGGTAAAGCTGAACTGATTGAAGAAGCAATATTCAAAAGGAAATGAAAGGAGGTCTTCGAGAGCAAGGTATCCAATTCAAAGGTTGAGCTATGATAGTTTTATTGCAAAGCATTTTGCATATATGACACAGGTGGTCAAAGACAAAGAACCGGATGCATATGAAGAAGAATGTACACAAAAAGAATGGCAAGAAGTTATGCAAGAAGAGATAAAAGCTCTCAAGGACAATCACACATGGGAGCTATTTCTAAAGGCTGAAGGTATGAAGATTGTTCCAAATAAATGGGTGTTTAAAATAAAGAGAAATGCTGATGGTTCTCTAGCAAGGCATAAAGCTAGATTAGTAGCAAAAGGATTCAAGCAAACTCACGACATCGACTATAAAGAGACTTTTAGCCCGGTTGCAAAGATGGGAACAATTAGAACCTTGATTGTAGTGAGTGTAGCAAGGAGATGGCCATTATACCAACTTGACATAAAAAAAGCTTTTCTCAATGGTGAACTTCAAGAAGAGGTATACATGAGTCAACCGATTGGATTTGAAGATAGAAAGCATCCAAATTTTGTTTGTAGATTGAAGAAAGCTTTGTATGGGCTGAAGCAAGCACCACGTGCTCGGAATCAAAGATTGGTCGAGTACCTCACAAGGTGTGGGTATAGCCCAAGTAATGCAGATCCCTCTCTCTACATGAAGAAAGAAGAAGGCAAGCAGGTATATATTTGCATATACGTTGATGATCTCATCATAAGAGGAAGTAATGTTACAGGAATACAAGAGATAAAAAGGAAACTCGGTAAGGAGTTTAAAATTTTAGATCTTGGTGAGCTGAAATACTTTTTAGGCATTGAGATAGTCTATGGGAAAGATGACATTTACTTGATGCAAAGAAATTACCTATTGGATGTTCTTTTCAGATTTGGAATGAGTGAATGCAAACCACTCACTCAACCTATGGACACAAATGTGAAGCTATGCTCAAATGATGGAGAGAAGTTACATGATGTAACTACATACAGGAGTATTATAGGTTCGTTGATCTATGCTACGATCACAAGACCAAATTTGTGTTATATTGTTGGAGTTCTTTCTCAATTTATGCAACCTCCAACAAGTGAACATTTAAATTTAGCTAAACGAGTGCTAAGATATGTGAAGCACACCGTCAATCATGCATTGTTTTATAGATATGATGAAGAATTGCAGGTAAAGGGCTTCAGTGATGCTGATTGGGCTGGTTCGAAGGAAGATAGAAGATCCACTTCAGGTTATGTGTTCATGATAGGTAGCAAACCTATCACATGGAGCTCAAAGAAGCAACCTACTGTTGCACTATCATCGACAGAAGCTGAATATAGAGGATTAGCCTTTGCAACTTGTGAAGCTATGTGGATTAAGAAGCTCTTGGCTGATCTGGATGTGCAGGTGGAGACCATTCCAATTTATGGTGACAACATGTCAAGCATTCCCTTGACAAACAATCCAATGTTTCATGCACAAAGTAAGCACATAGAAGTGCATTATCATTATATTCGAGAAAATGTTTTGAGCAAGGATGTGGATATAAAGTTCATTGGAACTAATGACCAGGTTGCAGACATGTTTACAAAGTCCTTAGATGCTTATAAGCTAAAGAGGTTCAAGGATGACATCAACTTGCAGGATATGGCTGAAGGTGCAAGCTCACATGTGAGCTTGAGGGGGAGTATTAAAAATAAAGAAGCAAGGTCGTATATATTTTTGCAAAAAGGATTTTCTTCAAATAGAAGAAAAATAAAAAAACGAAAAATGGAAGCATTTACTTCAGCAAGTAGTGGAGGCCAAAAGAGAATCAATCAAAAGAGAATCAAATCCAAAAACTGAACTGTAAGAGGAGTGGCTGTTCAAAGTAGTAGAGAAATGATGGAGAAGAGCTCTCAAACTCATCATGAGAGTTTTTGGTCACTTGGATATAAAAGAGGCAAAGGAGGACACTCAAGGATAGAGGAAGAAGGCGTGGAAGTCCCCTTGTAGCTAGTTCATTTGGTTTGAGTCATTTCATTCAGTTTACTCTCATAGAGTATGTCCAGTCGCACACCCATTTTTGGGTAGTCTACTTGTAAGAGTCACATCTCTCAATATATGTATCCAATTTTAGTGTTTAAACATTCATTGGAACTTATCTCGAGTACTTCCTTTTTTCTAGAATAGTTTTATCAAATTATTTATGCATTATGAGTTATTCAGGTTTTAGTGAAGTCTAGTTTTCAGCCTAATTGAGTGGATAGGTAGTCTGTTTTGAATCAAAGAGTTGCCAACCCAAATCTACTCCAAATTGAGTGTTTGATAGCTCATTTGAAAGCTCTAGGTCTCTAGTTTGAGTGACCAAAGTTTTCAAGTTTATTGCATTTTTCAATTGGTACCAGTTTTCATTTGAAGGTTCAGCTGTTGGCAAAAGTCTTGATCCTGAGAAGGTCTTCTACACTTTCCGCTGCGAATAGGAGAGGAATTCTCCAACAATTTTGGAAAAAATTTCTGAGTCGACTTCAAAAAATCCTGTGAAAAATGCTTCTTCGAATGTCTGCATATACTGACTTAGTAAGAACATCAAGCATGAGTATATAGCCATGATAGTAAGTCGGCTAGGCATGATAGAACGATAAAAAAAGAGGGCATCTGTGCCTTGGTTAATGCCGATGAAGTTCAAGAATGTGTATTGAGCATATTTGAAGACTTTCAAAGCTTTTAGTAGCATGCTCAATACTTTATTTGTCATCTTTATTGCTAAGTCAAGGATTGTAGCGTATCTTGAGAGCCAAAATGCTATTGTGCATACCATATATTCTTTAGTGGGTAAGTAGTTATGTGGCAGACTTGGTAATAATGGATAGTTCAATAATTGATTATTGAGTGTGCCCTGACGCTATTGTTCCCAAAATTGCATCCAAGATCTTCTTCAGGGTACCAGACAAAAAGATGGGTTTACTTGTAATAAATATTGTGCAGATTCCCAATGCATCCGTAGAGTCAAATTCTTTTCCAAAAATTTTCATCTCCATATCCGGTCTACTTTGTCAAATTCTTCCTGTGTATAAGAGAATGTATCTGTTTTGAATTGTAAGTCTTGATTTGGCTCCTTTTGTGTAGTCCTCTTGATGTATTGCCTGATTTCTTCTTTCAATAAGCCATATGGTACATAGAAGGCCTTCAAAATTTGATCTAAATTCTTGCTTTTGATTTTTGCTTGTTTCATTACTTTCATGACTTGATCTTCAAATTGTCCCGTAAGTTGGGACACAAGCAGTGCCAGCTCATTTTGGCTTAGTTATGCAATAGGCCATGTATGTCTATCAACACTCTTCTTGGCCTCTTCCACGTGTATCGGTGAATTATGAATGGGGGAGAAAGAGGACGTACCTCAATCTCCACAGTAGCCACTGGAGAGCTCGGAACTAATGGTGTCCCCATTTTATTGTTTTGTAATAATTGAGCCCGTAGGCTTTTAATGGTTGACTCTTTCGTAATTATTTCTTTATTAGCTACTGAGAGTGCTTCATTACTCTGTAGGAGTCGTTCACCCTATAAAGCTACTTGATCTGCATCTTCTTTACATTGTTCTACAATTTTAGCTTCTGTAGTCTTCTACCTTTTCCTGAGCTCACTTGTATCATACATGTACTTTCTTTCCCATTCTTCTCGTAACTATTACTCTTGCTTTAGTTGATCCGCATGCTTGGCGATTCAATCTTCTAATTCTTATGTATTGTTTTGGTTACCTTTCAACACTTCAAGTGGTTGGTTGAGGATGATTGCCTTCATTAATTCTTTATTCTTGTTTCTCAGGCTATGCATCTCGTCCATATATAATTTTATTTGAGCTTCTAAGGTTTTACTTCTATTTGATATTCGTACCTTTTTGGTTTCACTGGCCTCATATTTGCTTTGAAGCTCCTTAAGTTGATACTACATCTTCTGATTTTCTTCGGTCAGTGACTTGCATCTTTCCACAGCTTCTTTTGTTTCTTGTTCTTTATGTGTAAGTGCCTATTGAGCATGCAATACTCTAGCAAATAATTCTTCAATGAGCATCTTTGTTGGAACTGAAGGACTCACAAGGCAAGGAAACTTACGAAGGGAGTCAGAGAGAAGAGAAAGCACAAGCAGACAGAGTAGTCAACGACGATCCGGCAAGTAGGCCAATATTTTTTTAGGAGACTAAAGCATATCAAAGAGGTGGACACACAAGGAGAAGGAGCAAGTAGGGAGCTCGAAGATATGTATGTCAAATAGTTAGAAGAAATCCCTACAACAATAGTGATTTTCATCACTAAAAGCCATTGTAGATACCATTTCATATTTTTCTAGCTCCATTTTGTGCAAGCCAAGGAGTCCTTGAGCTTGAGGAGCTTTAGAAGTACCTACATATCAATTTTCGTATTTTTTAGACTCCGTTTAAGCCCTCAAATAGGCCCTGGAACCTAATTTTTAACTAGGCCGGACACTAGGTCTGGACAAGGCCAAAACCTAGTCAAAAACTATAAATAGAGCTAGAGAGCTCATTTTTGAGGTTAGCTTGTAATTGATCTAAACTGGTATGAACATTTTGGAAGTAATCTAAAGAACTCCATTGCTTCTCACTCTTTGTCTTATTGTGTGTGCGCGTGTGTGTGTATGTGTGTGCATGCTAGTGTGCTTCTCACTCACGCACTTGTGCCTTCACTTGCGCGAGGTCTTCATACCATCCTCACGTCTTCCCGGATTGACATTAAAGGAGGTGCTACTCATCACTGAGCTACACCAAATTTTGGCGCCATTGCCGGGGACCGGGCTTTGAGGACGAGCGTGTGATGGTAAGACGTAGATTTGAGACGTTGCCGTTGTAGATAATCTCTTTACTTTTCTTGTTTTTCTCTTTCTTACCTCACCATCATCATCACCATCATCATCACCATCTCCCACCTCCATCTCCATCATCGCGAAAATTTTCAGTTTTGATCTTATCGCCTTCTCCATTCCATTTCCCTCATTCCACTTGTGAGAGAGAGCGAGAGAGCAATATTGTGTGCATTGTTTTTGCATGGTTGTTGAGTTTTCTTGCAGGATCCAGCTGTATCATCCCCTCCAACACGTCGTGCAGGTACGGAAATGTGCAGAACTGTCTCTGTGTTGCAAGCTTCTGTCGATCGCGATTGACAGAAAATTTCATCTTTTGGTAAAACTAAGTGCACCACAGTAGACTAGAGACCTTGCACAGCTAAGATCCACAAAAATTTTTGAAAAAGTTGCATTTTTTCAGTCCATCGTGATTGATAACATCAATCGCGATTGACACTGTTCATCGCGACGGACAGCAAGTCAATCGCGACTGACAGACCCCGACGGACACGTGTCCATCGTGACGGACACCCCTGTCCATCGCGACTAACAGAAAAATCGTGATTGACACCCCATTTCGACGAGAATCTTGACCATCGCGACGTATAGAGCCCCGATCAACACATAAACATGGAAAAAACTCAAAATTTCAGTCCATCGCGACTGACAGGAGTCCATCGCGACCGACACCCCCTGTCCATCGCGACTGACAAGAGTCCATCGCAACCGATACCCTCTATCCATCGCGACCGACACCCCCTGTCCATCGCGATTGACACCCATCAATCGCGATTGACACGTGTCCATCGCGAGTGACAGGCCACGACGGATAGCCCTGTCCATCGCGATTGACAGACCAGTCGATCGCGATTGACAGCCATTTTCGACTATTTTTTAGGGTTTTGTAATCTGAAGATTTTGGCTAATTCTGGGCATGAACATTTCACTCTAGAGCACATAAGGAGGCCATAAGAAAATAACTTGAGAAGTCATGTTTGCCTGTTAGCCTGTTTGAACCGTGTTTTAACCCTAGAACACTGAACTGACATAACTTTCTCATATGAAATCCGTTTGCTGTGATTTTTGTTTTGTTGGAAAGCTAGTGGGGAGTACAACCAAAACTTCCACTGGTTACGGTAAAATTAATACCAGGATTATTTGATAGGGTATTTTGAAGTTGACCATACCCAGGGGGAACAAAATTCAGGGATCTTTAGAATTGTTTTCCAAAAAATCACAGTGCAAATTGGTGTTTGTGTTACATGAATGAAAGTGATTGGTTCTGTCTTTGGAATTTAAGTCTTGAGCTAACTTTGGAACTCTTATAGATCTATTGAGAGCATCGAAGGGCATTCTAAGCAAGAGTAAGTGCAAGCTTGGGAACACGTTTCCTGGGCACTCAAGGGCAACCAGGAAGGAAACAAAAGTTTGGAAACTCTCAACTCCCTCTGTCAATTCCTAGCTTAGGCCAAGAACGACTAGTGATAGGAGTAGGCAAGGGTGGCGATAGGCATTTATCAAGTTGAAGACTACCTAAATACTCAAGTTCAAGCTAATGACATAATCTTTGTACGGTCGAGAACTTTAAAGGAAAAGAACTTAACATGGAACGATCAATTTCAAGTGCGGAAATACACTCAAGTATACCTGACGACGTGATATCAGACAAGACCATAAACACGATAATCAACTAAAAAAGAATCAAGTAACTGATACAAAAGAACTCAGCAACGAGGTTGTACTTGGGCAAATTTGGGCTATTCAATTAGGATTATGAACCTTAGATCAGGGCGACATCTAGGGAGACATAGACAAAGCCTTAGGTCTTCAGAGGCTAGTGTTAATCATACTGCTAGGTCGTGGGCCCAGCAGTTGAGTCACCACTCGCATTACCCTAGCTCCGAGACTAGTGAATCAGAGCCGTCTCAAGGTATGGACAGACCTACAGGAAGTACAGGTGTGCCATATTTGTATAGGGTGGAAGGCCCCTACAAGACACAATTGGAATACCTTAGGACCAACTGATTAGGTGCTAGCATCTATGAGGACGACCTAGGAAGATCCGTGGTCCAAATCAAAAACCCAGACCAATCCATTGGGCTAGAGCACCCTGCTGTCAAGTTTGAAAATGGTGCATACCTTGATAAAGAGGGAACCATATATGTGGTCACCAGTCACCCAGATAGGACAGAAGAATTCGGTAACGTGATCCTAGAAGCGGACTTAGGCGACCTAGAACAAGGGAATGTAGGAGGAGAGCCCAGGACCCCTCGAGGGAAATCTGTTCTTACTAGAATCCTCAATCCCGAGTTGGTTGCCCAGGACAACAAGAGTATAGATCTGCTTCTGAACCGAGAGACTGACAAAGCCTTTTGGAGGTATAAATCTGATCGGCCAAATGATATAGGAACAATCATGATCTATGAGTTTAAAGATCCAGATAGCCCAGGTAGAGTGACTTACCTAGATCACGCTTCAGAGAGGATCTTTGTGGTTACAGAACATGATAGACATGCTTACACTTGGATGGGTGAGTTTATTTTCCCCCAACCAAAATCTAATGTGTCCTTTGGTCACCCAGGAGCTGGAACGTCCCATGCTCATGGAGTTCAGAGAGACATAAAGAGAGACAGACCTGAGGTAAGCTTTGCCAACTCCTTGGGAAGAGGAAGAACAAGAACGGAAACAAATAGAGTGGAACCTGAGGGACAGAGCCCTAGGGAACCGAAGAAATGTGGATGAATTCCCTCTGCCAAGACCTAGAGAGCACACGAGGACTTTGAGACCGACCCAACTAGTTAAGTCCATGAAGAACTACTTCGATGGCACGGGAGACCCCTATGACCATGTGGCAGAATTTAGGCAAGTCTTGAAAGCTGAACAGGTGGAGGACCTATTCACACAATATAATGCTTTTGGTCTAACCCTTAGGAACACAGCCCTTACGTGGTTTCAACCACTGAACGAGAGCCAATTCAGGAGCATAGACCAACTTCTAGAGGCATTCATTATCGAATTCTTCTAAAAGTGGCATAAGACATAACACTTCCTCGTTGATTCACAGCTTCAAGCAAACCCCTCAAGAAACCATGAGACTTGTCGGAAGAAGATTTAGGTAATACCTTGAGAGATGCCCTGTCCCTGAGTTACCCACACCAGCTAAGCAAGTGGCTTTATTCTTGGATGGATTGCCAAGTACCAAATTGAGATCATATGTGTACTTGAAGGACCCTAGGACCATAGAAGAGTGTGTACGCATGTGCATTGACATCGAGGATAACCTAGGGGAGGAATTAGAGCTTTCAAAAATCTACAAAGATACTGATAGTTCTTCTAGTCTCTCTTCCACGCAATCCACATCTATTGAGGAATTAGCAGAAAAAGTAGCTCAGAAATTAGGTGTCACTAGCAAACAACTCCCAAGATTTGCCCCTGTGAAAAGAGGCTATACTTGTGGAGGCGACCATATGGCGAATGTATGTCCCATTATGGCTCAACCCCAAGTAAATCCTAGTAGCCAGTACTGCACCATAGAACGAAGATACACAAATCACACCGCACAAGACTGCCCATACAATAAGCAAGCTGTTAGGCAAACCTACCCTCAGCCATACCAGCAAGGCAGATACCAGAGTCAATACCCACCCCAACAGTATACTAGGCCTCAGCAAAATTACCAACCGCAATATCAGACCCAACTGAGACCCCAGCCAGTGCTAGCACAGCAACCACCTGCTCCTACTAATGTGATTCTGGTAAAGTATGCTGCTGCAGAAGAAAACCTGAATAGAGCTATAGTCCCAGTAACACCATTAATCTCAGAAAGTGATCCCAGTGACCATAGCTTTGATTCTATGCATGTTGATAGTCCCCAGGCTTACTACATGCAGTCTCCTGAACATGGTGAGTCCTACTACAGTGAGGAACCGAGTGAACCTAATTGGGAGCCCGAGTATACTAATGTCATGTACGCAAACCCCAACTCTAGACCTCAACCTAGGCAAGTAAGACCCCCATTTCCTAGAGGACCATGCTACAGATGTCAGGGAGATCATCTCATTCGTGATTGTCCCTTGCCTCCACCTACACAACCCCTGTCAGTGACGATCCAGGGCTATTGCCAGGAGTGTGGAAAGGAGCATATCTTACGAGATTGCCCAAAGAATCCTAATAACATGCCGAAAATCACTCCTATCAATGTTGTTGGGTTAGTTGTAGACTCCACAGGAAGTGTGACTTCCACTACACCAGTGCAAGTGATCACTAGAGCCCAAGCCTTGCAGCAGAACCAAAGTGTAGGCCAGGAAAAGAGCCCAGATGTCAGTGAAACGGAGAGCATGACAAAGAAGAGGACTAGAGCTTGGAGAGATAGTCGTGAAAGAATGAAAAGGCAATGGGCAAAGAAAATGAGTGAACTTGAGGAAAGTCTAAGAGAAACGAGAGCCAGGATAACCGAAATCACATCTCAAACTCCCTCTCACACTACCCCACCTCCACCATTCCCAACTCCATTCGACCCGCCACCTTCCAACCCGCCTCACCTAATCCCACCACCCCCTAGAGTAGGATCAGTCCTAGCAGATCCTGTGAAGAGAGATGGTGGATGCAATCCAAAGATGAGTAGGTGCCGCTACAACCAGCTTCACACCAGCTAACTGAGACTTCATAGTTGATTAGTAGACCCTTTGAGCTTCCTAAATCCACCAAAATATCAGCCAAGTACTTTGGAACATGTATCCCAAAAGTTTAAGTCAAGACAGACTAGTTGCGAAATGACTAGCTCCCAAAACTTGCTATTTTTGGACATACACCTGCTGGAAAAAATGAATAGTGCTCTCAACCTGGTAGGAATTAGAGAAATTCCTTTTGGGCATAGCAAATAGACTTAGCAAGCTTCCCAATCCAAGTTAAAACACTTCAAATGATGGACTGAGCACTGAGAACAAGTTTCAACAATTTCTGGAACATCCCCACAATTCTCGGGGCTCTGTAGAGATAGACTAGTAAGCAGTAAAATGCAGATATCTCAAAAAGTTTAAATCCAATGACCTTGAAAATTTATAGGCACAAAGTAGACAGTATGAGCTATCCAACGCAAGTAAAATCACTGAAAAAGGTTTAGTAAAACTTGAGATAGGACCTTCTGAAGTTACTGCTCTGAGTGAGTATAACAGAGAACAAAACAGAGAAGTAAATGGTGATAGATGTATAGATTCACATATGATTACAACCACATTGGCAATGAATCTTTGCACAATGGGAGTAGAATGATAGAGCTATGGAGTAAGCTCTTCAATCTCTACAAAATGACATGAAGTGGTCACGTACAAGGCTTGCTTATTCGCGTCTTCCTTCTTGCTCCTTTTATAGCTATTCTTGGAGGGAGTTTTGAATTCGAATTCGAATGGATCCACCTAAAAGTGATCTCCAAAGTTAGGAGATATTCCCTCAGCTCCAAAATTCATGATTTTAGGTAGATAGGGCCACGACTTTTCTTTTACATCATGGATGAGGTAAGCTATACTCTTCCTTTTTTCTTTTTCCATCTACAAGAGATAAAATGTACTCTTTTACAAGAGGTGTTCACATGACTACTCATGTGACTTACAAATGAGGATGATATCAAATATATCAAGCATGTAGGCTTGGGTAAAATGCATCAACAGCTCCCCCTCAAGCCTAACATGCTTGGCCTCCAAATAAGTCTTCAATTGTCCTTGATTTATTGCAAGCCAATCATCAACTTGAATCTACTTAACTTCATACCATCAAGAGCTTTAGTCAACATGTCGGCACATTGCATATCTGTAGAGACATAGGATAGTTGAATATCCTTGCTCATTAGCTTCTCCCTTACATAATGGTAGTGGACTTCAATATGCTTGGTTCTAGCATGGTATACCGGATTAGCTGCTAGATGTAGTGAGCTTGTGTTGTCACCAAAAATATGAGGTGTTGAAGAATAAAGTCCAAGATCTGTGTACAAAGACTTTAACCACATGATTTCTTGAGTTGCATTAGCCAAAGCTCTATATTCGGCTTTGGTAGAAGATAATGCCACGGTTGGTTGCTTCTTTGATGACCAAGAAATGATTTTTGAACCTGCAAATGATATATACCCTGATGTGCTTCTTCTATCATCTTTAGATCCGGCCCAATCTGCATCTGAGTAGACCTTTAGCTCAATATCTGAAGTAAATGAATAAAACAAACCTTCATTCATGGTCCCCTTTAGGTACTTGAGGACTCTCTTGGCCGCTTCCATATGTGGTCTTCTCGGCTTATGCATAAACTGACTTAATATGCTAACACTATAGCATATATCCACCCTTGTGAGTGTTGCATAGTTCAAACTTCCAACCAAGCTTTGATAGCTTGTGGTGTCTTCAATTGGCTCTCCTTCATAAGCACTAAGCTTATGGTTTTGCTCCATAGGTGTACCTGCACACTTGGTATTTTCCATCTTGAACTTGACGAGCATGTCATGGACATACTTCCTTTGTGTGATGTATATACCTGAATCTGTGTAGATCAACTCCAATCCAAGAAAATAAGTGAGTGGTCCGAGATCACTTATTTTGAACTCCTCCTTCATTTGAGCCTTTACTTGTTTGATTCCTTCAAGATCATTGCCTGTGATAATAATATCATCAACATACACACATAAATAGATCACTTCATATCCATTCCTCTTTATGAACAAAGAGGTATCCGCCTTGCTAGCTTTGAATCCTTGGTCCTGCAAATAAGTCACCAATCTGAAATTCCAAGCTCTTGGAGCTTGCTTCAATCCATACAAAGCTTTCTTAGTTTGCATACATAGTTAGGATTATGTGTATCCTCATATCCAGGAGGTTGTGCCATATACACTTCCTCAGAAATCCATCCATTCAAGAAGGCATTCTTTACATCAAGTTGATAGAGATTCCAATTTCTAGATGTAGCAAGACTAATGAGAACCCTAATTGTACGCATTTTTGCAACAGGAGAGAAAGTCTCCTCATAATCAATACCATGGGTTTGAGCAAACCCTTTAGCAACTAACCTTGCTTTGTGTCTATTTATACTTCCATCTGGATTCCTTTTGATTTTGTATATCCATCGAGATCCAATTATCTTCATAGATGGCTTGTTAGGTACAAGCTCCCAAGTGTCATTCTCCTTCAAGGCTTCCATTTCTTCATCCATTGCATCTCTCCAAGCTTTCTTGCTTTGTGCTTCTTCGAATGTGGTAGGTTCTTCATTGGTTGAATCCTTTGCAATGTAGATTGAGTGCTTGGTGACCAAAGAAGTATCATAACCAAACCTTTCTGGTTTCTTCTTCTCCCTTGAAGACCTTCTAAGTGGTTGATGTGAGCTCTCCGGTCCATATGTAGCATCCTGCATCTTTGCTTTACCTTTGTTCTTCCATAGCTTTAGTCTTTCCAAGTCTTCTGGGTCAATCTCCGAATCACTTTCTTCACTCTACTTTGGCTCCTTTGGTTGAAGTGATGGAAAATCTTCATCCAAGTCATATGGCAGCTTCACTTTCCTGTCATAATCAAACCATGATTTGTTTTCATCAAAAATTACATCTCTACTCACAGAAAATCCTTTATTGGTTGGATTGTACAATCTATATCCTTTTTGGTTTTGATCATAACCAATGAATACACACTTCTGTGCCTTGGGATCCAATTTCCCTCTTACTTGAGAAGGAATGTGAGCATAGGCTAAGCATCCAAAGATTTTGCAATGCTCTAGACTAGGTCTTCTTCCATTCCACACTTCATATGGAGTGGTTCCATCTAGTGACTTAGATGGAAGTCTATTTATGAGATATGTGGCTGTAGACACAGCCTCTGCCCATAGGTAGTTTGGCAATCCCTTTTCGTTGAGCATGGACCTTGCAGCTTCGACAATAGCTCTGTTCCTCCTCTCTGCTACACCATTGAGTTCGGGTGTATATCTTGTAGTGACTTCCCTTTTAATGCCTCTTTCATGCAAGAAGGCATCAAATTTAGAAGAGAAGTATTCTCCTCCACCATCTGATCTGAGTCGTTTCAAAGTCCTACCTGTTTGGTTTTCAACAAGAGCAATATACTTCTTAAAGCAATTAAACACTTCATCCTTGTGCTTCATGAAAAACAGAATGGTCCACCTGCTACAATCATCTATGAAAGACACATAATATCTTGAGCCTGATATAGATGGCTCCTTACTTGGACCCCACACATCCGTGTGCACTAGATCCAAAGGATTTTGATACATATATCCTTTCTTATTGAAAGGTTGTCTATGAGCCTTGCCGAGTTGACAAGCTTCACACTTATAAATCATGTGTTGCCTTGTGATATTAGGCAAACCAAGTACACTTTGGTCCCTGCAAATCTGTTTGAGTGTCCTCTCACCAATGTGAGCAAGCCTTTTGTGCCATATCTCCAACTCTGTTAGAGTTTGAGATCCATAGCTAAACAAAGCTATGTTCTTTGTATCTTCCACTTCAAAAGTGAAAAGCCTTCCTGTCTTTTCTCCTTTGGCAATCCTTTGAAAGCCTTGCCTTGGGTCTTCAACATATGCTCCAAATCGATTGAATCTAACCTGCAATCCTTTTTCAACAATCTGTCCAACACTTTTTAAATTTTTGGTAATTGTAGGGACATACAAGACTTTGCTTAAGAGGTTCATATTCCCATCTGATGTCTTCACATTACCTATCTTCTCCACTAAGTGCTTTGTGTCATCTCCTGTCTGCACTTCATGCTTGTTATGAGGATCTTCCAAATCAGAAAGTAAAGCCACATTTCCTGCTACATGGTTCGAGCATCCCGAATCAATGTAAAATATGTGATCATCATCCTTACCCTTCTTCGCTGATAGATTCATAATCAATAATGAATCTTCTTGACTTTGGTCCTCTGCATAGTTATTGTAATCTCTTCTTCCTCTATGGCCACTTTGATAGTTGTTGTTGTTGTTGTAATTGTTGTTGTAGTAGTTGTTGTTGTTGTAGCCTCCATTGTATCTACCTCTATTTGATCCATAGCCACCTCTATTGAATCCTCTTCCTCTTGAATTCCTCGGGTTCCTGAAACATTCTTCAGTAGTATGGTTAGATAAGCCACATATGTTGCAAGGTTGAGATGATTGGAATCTCCCCCTGCCTTGCTTTCCACCTCTGCCTCTTCCTCTAGCTCTTCCTCTACCTGCAAAGTTTGCTTGGAAAGAGCTTCCTTCATCTTCATTCTTCCTATTCTTTGACTTGTCCTTCACCTTAGCTTTATCAGAATGTAAGGCAGAAGTTTGATTACCTCTTGAGGACTCACCACCTTTGCTAATCTTTGCTTCATGAGTGAAGAGTTGGCCCATGAGTGTGTTGAGGTCGGGTACATGCATATCCATGTATAAATCCATGGCTGTTGTGAATGACTCCCACTTGTCGTCTGCTTTGATTCCATTCATGATTTGTCTTATGATTTGCTCCTCTTCAATTACCTCTCCAATGCTTCCAAGTTGGTCGGAAATCTCCTTCATCTTTGTGACATAATCAGTCACATTTTGCTTCGGGCCTTTCTTCATTGTTGTGAACTCCATCCACAATTGGTTCTTCCTTGCTCGAGTGTTGGAAGAGAAGAAAGAAGCAAGTGCATTCCAGGTCTCTCTTGATGTCTTGCATCCCTTGACATGAGGTAAAAGAAAGTCAGAGATTGAGTTTAGAATATAGGACCTTGCAAGTGCATCCTTCGAACACCAATTCGAAAGTCATTCCACTTCTTCATGTGATGGTTGCCCTTTGTTCCTCATGGTTGGCATTGCTTCATCTCCTGATATGAATCCATATAGATTCCTCCCTTGAAGGTAACCCTCCATCCTTAGAGACCATGCCGGGTAGTTGTTTCGATCCAATTTGTCAATTGTTGATGGAAATCCATCTCCCATGTTGCTTGACTATGCTCTGATACCACTGTGAAGAGAGATGGTGGATGCAATCCAAAGATGGGTAGGTGCCGCTACAACCAGCTTCACACCAGCCAACTGAGACTTCAGAGTTGATTAGTAGACCATTTGAGCTTCCTAAATCCACCAAAATATCAGCCAAGTACTTTGGAACATGTATCCCAAAAGTTTAAGTCAAGACAGACTAGTTGCGAAATGACTAGCTCCCAAAACTTGCTATTTTTGGACATACACCTGCTGGAAAAAATGAACAGTGCTCTCAACCTGGTAGGAATTAGAAAAATTCCTTTTGGGCATAGCAAATAGACTTAGCAAGATTCCCAATCCAAGTTAAAACACTTCAAATGATGGACTGAGCACTGAGAACAAGTTTCAACAATTTCTGGAACATCCCCACAATTCTCGGGGCTCTGTAGAGATAGACCAGTAAGCAGTAAAATGCCGATATCTCAAAAAGTTAAAATCCAATGACCTTGAAAATTTATAGGCACAAAGTAGACAGTATGAGCTATCCAACGCAAGTTAAATCACTGAAAAAAATTTAGTAGAACTCGAGATATGACCTTCTGAAGTTACTGCTCTGAGTGAGTATAACAGAGAACAAAACAGAGAAGTAAATGGTGATAGATGTATAGATTCACATATGATTACAACCACATTGGCAATTAATCTTTGCACAATGGGAGTAGAATGATAGAGCTATGGAGTAAGCTCTTCAATCTCTACAAAATGACATGAAGTGGTCATGTCCAAGGCTTGCTTATTCGCCTCTTCCTTCTTGCTCCTTTTATAGCTATTCTTGGAGGGAGTTTTGAATTCGAATTCGAATGGCTCCACCTAAAAGTGATCCCCAAAGTTAGGAGATATTCCCTCAGCTCCAAAATTCGTGATTTTAGGTAGATAGGGCCACGACTTTTCTTTTACATCATGGATTAGGTAAGCTATACTCTTCCTTTTTTCTTTTTCCATTTACAAGAGATAAAATGTACTCTTTTACAAGAGGTGTTCACATGACTACTCATGTGACTTACAAATGAGGATGATATCAAATATATCAAGCATGTAGGCTTGGGTAAAATGCACCAACAGATCCCACTCCCGAGGACCTAAACATGATGCTTAAGGCATATCAGGCCAGAATCCAAGAAGGGCCAAACGTAACTGATCATGGAAAGTGCTACCCTAGAGCAGAATTAGAGCTTGAACGAACTAAAATTTGTGCTAAGATGGTGGAGTTGGCTCAAACCATGTTTGAAGCCAGCCGCCTTTTTAACATATCTAGCTCAGCCAAGATGCAGCTGCACTTTGAAGGACTGTTAGAAAGAATAGAGAGGCTAATTGCACAATCAGAAAAGGAACCCGCCTCTCAACACAAGGACAAGGCAAGTGAAAGGGCAGGTCTTTGTGCCCAGGAAGCCTATGTGCCTAACTCTACGGAGCCAGACACATCATCTTCTATGAATCGGTTCATACCAGAATTCCTAAGCGAGATTCAAGAAGACAAATGGGCTAAAGAGAGTGAAGTCCCTCCTCCCATTGAACTTGTGGATGATGCACACGACCAATTTCCACAAGACATCCCATCCATTTATGAGGAGCCAGAGAGCACCCAATCTCAGGAAAGATTAGACTTTGAGTCTAACTCTCTACAAGAATTACCCCACTTCACAGGCCCATGGGAAGCTAAGTCTACTTGTATGAGAGCACCCATAGTCATGGTACGAAATGAGGACTCAGTCATACCTAGGAACACAGAGGTAGTGAAAAACACGAAAGTACAGTGCAACCTCACCTTAGAAGAACTACTCAAAGTAAGGCCAGAGCTATGGAAACTTGTAGCCAAACAAGTACCAGAGATAGCAAAACCACGTTCCCAGGTAGGATCCCATAGAACAGTGCCAGAAATACCCTTGGACAAGATAGGAGACATGAGTGAGGGCGAAGAGGGAGACACGTATCTTCCTATCACCCATCAAGGATACACCACCAAGGCCATTCTAGACTCAGGCATAGGAGTTGCAATTGCTACCACTTCCCTATGGAAGCGTTGGGGCAAGCCAACACTCAGGCCCACGAGGATGAAATTGCAAATGGCCGATGGTCACATAGAGAGACCCTTAGAGCTGTTAGAAGGTATAACTCTCACCACATGTGGTGTTGAGTTCGAGCATACATTTGCTATATGTGATTTTAGCAAAAATCATGCCTATGAAATGATCTTGGGACGATCCTTTATGCGATAGTTGCAGGTAGTACAGGACTGGGGAACCAATTCCTTGTACCTGCAACACTTAGGTGTTACAACCAAAGTGAATCTCAAAGATTACTCTCATAGAGATGTCCCTCCTATCCAATGGAATCCCATCCATAGAGCCAAAGATGATACGGAATCGGTGCATTCCATAGGATCAGGATCCTCATGGATGCATGAAGACACCCACTTATGGATGTGCAAAGTAGCAGTAAGAAGAGAAGAGAGAAGAAGCCAGAGAGATAGGTGCAAAAGAAACACGTAGATCAATTCAAGACCCAGCCTATGCACCTTTAGTCTTTCCTGACGAAGAATTTGAGCCTCACGGCTGGGCAGAAATCTTAGCAACAATGGATGTAGCCATCAATGAAGAATAATGGACACCTCACTGTGATGAAGATGGCTATGACATTTCAGTCTTCTCCATAGAGCCAATCATGGGAGAGGTAGTGTTAGAAGAGTGTGAACCTAGCCCTGATGCATTTGAGGATGCAAGTGACTCCGATCTAGAGTCAATCATCATGGACCCACCTTTTGCATCAGATGAAGAATACTTCTATGAAGTAGAATTTCAACCCCAGAGGTATGGAGAGCTTACAAATGATGTAAGGCTAGCCACACATGTGACCCCGAAGGAAGAAGGAAAGAAAAGAAAGAAGAGAGAAGTCACACCAGAAGAGGAAGAATCTTTGTTTGAGGTCCCGAAGAATTTTAAGAAGTATGAGATAGATGACAGGAGAGTCATGATCAGAATGCCTAAACGAGAGGCGCAATCAGGGGAGGCCTATGATAACAAAGAAACCACCAAGAAAATAGTGGTAGCCGTGGAAGAAGGAGAAGAGAGATGCACGTACATAGGCCACGACCTGATGGAAGATGAAGAGCACGAATTGATAGCCTTGCTAAGAGAGTACAGAGATGTATTCGCTTGGAGTTACAAGGACTTGAAAGGTGTAGACCCTGACATATGCTCACATACGATACCCATGACTTCAGAGGCTAGGCCCTCTAAGCAAAAGCCATACACATACAATGATAACTATGCGGCCAAGATCAAGGAAGAGATAGATCGCTTGGTTGAAGCTCGATTTATCTATGAAATTGAGCATACTGAGTGGGTATCCCCCATCGTAGTGGTGCCCAAGAAAAATGGAAAGCTGCGTGTATGCATTAACTTAAAGAAGGTCAATGCAGCCACAATTCGAGATAACTATCCGCTTCCTATCACAGAGCATCTCTTAGAAAGAGTAGCAGGCAAGGAAGTGTACAGCTTCCTTGATGGATTTTTGGGCTACAATCAAGTAGCCATAGCTCCAGAAGATCAGCATAAGACGGCTTTTGCCACTGAATGGGGCATATTTGCCTTTAGAGTAATGCCATTTGGGCTTACCAATGCACCTGCTACCTTCCAGAGGCTGATGTGTCATGTATTTAAAGAGTTCCTGAGGAAGAACTTAGAAGTCTATGTTGATGATCTTTGTGCTCATTCCAACATTAGACAAACCCATATTCCTGAACTCAGACAAATCTTTGACAAATGTAGAGAATATCAAGTCTGCCTAAACCCAGAAAAGTGTGTTTTTATGGTCAGGCAAGGCAAGATTCTAGGACACATAGTGTCAAAGAATGGCATATCCACTGATGAAGAGAAAGTGAGAGCCATAGCGGAGCTACCTAGGCCAAAGAATGTCAAGGAAGTACAAGCTTTCATGGGACATTGTGGTTATTACCGACGGTTTATACACATGTATGCCATCATAGCAAAGCCTCTGTATGGACTTTTGACTAACTTTGAGTGGACTAATGAATGTGAGAATTCCTTCAATGAGCTTAAACGGCGATTATGTTCAGCCCCAATCTTGACCACACCATATTGGAATAAGCCTTTCCATGTTCATGTTGATGCATCCAATTATGCTATTGGGTGTGTACTCGCACAACCTACGGGTGAAGGTAATATGGATCTTCCAATTGCCTATGCCAGTAGACAATTGAATGCAACTGAACGAAATTACACCACTACTGAGAGAGAAGGCTTAGGCATGGTACATGCAGTTAAGAAGTTTAGACACTATTTGCTTGCAAATAAGTTTAAATTTTTTACTGACCATTAAGCATTGTTATATCTGGTGAACAAGCCATGCAATACAGGTAGATTAGTAAGATGGTTTCTCTTATTAATGGAGTATGACTTTGAGGTTGTAGTGAGGAAAGGTAAGACTCACTTGAGAGCAGACCATCTCTCTAGGCTCACATCTGGAGAAGCCCCACAAGGAGTGCCAGATGACCTTCCGGATGCTTACCTGTTTAATTTGGAAGTGGTGCCGCAGTGGGCTAAGCCATTAGTGCCAGTATTGACGTACGGACCTAGCCACCCAGTAATAAACACACAGGATAAAGAGGTAGTAAAAGCCCAAAAGTATCACATCATGGCAGGAAGTATGTACAAGCACACAGATCAAGGGATCTTGGCTTGTTGTGTGGAAGAGGATGAGTACGCTAAATGGTTGCAATTAGCACATGTAGGTGCATTAGAGCAACACTACTCAAAGCAACGAACCCTGCAGACACTAAGGAGACTCGGAGTGCATTGGCCGACTATGGAAGCTGATGTCTAAAGATTGTGCAAGGAATGTCCAATCTGCTGCACTAAACCACCAGTGGAACACGCCACTCTTTATCGAGTGTCTTTAGTGCCAGATTGGAGTGAACCATTAGTAGCCTTCATGAGGACGAAAACATTCCCTCAAGATATGACCCTGACTAGACAAAGAAGTCTAGAACAAGAAGCCCTAGATTACTCACTCATTGGTGATAATTTATACAAGCGTGGTAAGGATGGTTACCTGAGACTATGTGTCCATGAGAGTGAATATCTCAAGATCTTGGAAACTGCTCACCAAGGTGTAGCAGGAGGACACTTTGGACCAGATCGGGTGATTAAAGCGATTCTATTTGCAGGCTTGTGGTGGCCGACCCTTCACATGGATGCACATACCTATGTGAAGAGGTGTGATGTCTGTCAGCGAACTCAGTATCCTATACGCAAAGATGAAATGCCACTGAAACCTATGATGGGTGGATGAGCATTCTCTAAGTGGGGAATAGACTTTGTAGGTCCTATTAATCCCCCAGCTAAGGGTTCTCATGCTGAATATATCATTGTGGCCATGGATTATCTAACCAAGTGTGTAGAGGTAAAAGCCACAACGAAGAATGATGCTCAAACAACAGCTAAGTTTTTATTTGAGAATGTGTTCACCAGATACGGGTTACCTATAGAGCTAGCCAGTGACAGAGGCACTCACTTCTTGAATGAAGTTATTGAAAATCTGCTCCAAGAATTCTTGGTAGTACATAAGAAGTCTGCCCCCTATCACCCTCAAGCTAATGGCCAGACTGAGAGCACCAATAAGATCCTATGCAATGTACTGATGAAATTAGTGAACAATAAACGCTCTGATTGGGACAAACAGCTACACCACGCTGTTTGGGCATACCGAGTCGCCTACAAAACGGTACTCCAAGCCACCCTCTTTCAGATGGTATTTGGCCAAAATGCAGTGCTACCGTTGGACTTCTTAATACCTACATTGAAAGTGACACAAGAGCATGAATGGACGGGTCATGAACTCTCTTGTAGAATTTTTGACCTTGAACGATTAGGAGAAACAAGATTGAGGGCGGCTGCAGGGATATATGCAGCTAAGAAACGTTAGAAGGCATATTTTGATGCCCACGTTAGGGATAAAGGTTTGAAGGCAGGCAACCTAGTACTAGTATATACTTTGAAACAACATGCGAGGAAACTAGAGAAGAGAGGCTATGGACCCATGATCATTAATAGAATCTCAACAAGTGGAGCAGTGCAACTAGCCACATTAGAAGGCGATATTCTCCCGAGCTACATAAGCGGATGCAGAGTCAAGCTATATCAGGAACCTTTGATGGAATAGAGATGCTAAGTTGACTCAACATTGCTAAGAAATGCAAAGAAGAGGAAAGACGAATTGGCGAAGAAGCTCAAGCAGAAGCATTGGAACGCATCCGAAGAATGAAGTTGAGAAGACAGGGTAGAGAGCAACCTAGGACAGATGCATATGCAGATCAAGGATATCATGTGGCTATGTGTGAAGTTTCAGGTACCATCTCTCATAGGATAATTGATAGACATCCTTTTATAAACTTAGAGATAAGACAAGGAAAGGGTGCAAGGACTGTAAGAGCCTTGATTGACTCAGGTGCAGCCACTAGTGCTGTTAAATTGTCTTACTGTCACGAGTTGAAATTAACTATCAATCCTATAGAAGCATATCTCATAGGATTGGGAGGCGTGGAAACCCCTTGCATGGGCGAGGTGGAACTTCCCCTCTACGTTCAAGACAAAGTAATGACAGTCAAAGTACTAGTGTGTCAAGATGAGGACCTCACTGAGCCTCTTGTCTTGGGTCAGGACTAGATCTATGATCATGTAGTCAACCTAAACCTAAGGAGTGGACTTCTTCAGGTGTGGGTAAATCATAGCCGAATTATAGTTGAATTGGAAAATGAGGCACTCAAGGAACTAGGTAAAGCACGAGCTCCTGGTCCTTCCAGGGGCGCACATGAAGTTGACAATGCTATTCTTGTCCAAAACTGTATGATGCAGAAAGAGGATTGTCTCAACAACAGAGTCAAGGATAAGACGGCACTCACTTCTGTTCCAAAGGCCAGAGGGATGCAGCAACCAAAGGCAGATCAAATACAGGAGCAGAGTACCACCTATACTGGAGGCCAAAAACACGTGCGAAGCAGAACATCTCAGCCGTTGAAACAAGTGTGGGTGCAGAAAGGCGAACACCCTGTTGCGACCATGCCAACCCCACGGCCAAAACCTCTTATTAGTAATCAACAACACGGCACTAATAAGAAGTCTTTCATAAATTCTTCTGCGAAAGTGAAGTCTATTTGGGTACCCAAGAAGTCAATGAAGGCCAGCCCACAATCACGACAAATCTGGGTGCCTAAGGCTTGCTTGCGGGCTCAAATAGCTACACTGAGGCCACACCCGGTACAACATGTTTTACTCACTCGAACATCAGATACCCATGCTTATACATCACGTGCGGGCACATATTCTTCCATGAGCACAAGTAGAATCACTTGTAAATGGGTCCCTAAAAAGCCTCATTTTCAAGTAGATACCCCTATCAAACTCTTCAGAGTCTCCACACAATCAAGATCAACGCCCATCCATTGCATTTGGCAACCTAAAACTTGTAATAAACCCCCAGACCCCAGTTGTAAATCCAGGCCCACCTACTAACTACATCACTCTCTCACTACATCATTCCACTTAGCTTCTAGGTCTACCCAATTCCTAACTACACTCACAAGCACCGAGCACTTAATAGCCTACTAATCTCTCCCGAACCTCATGTTAATGTTGTAATGGGGACAAAAACGGTTCTATCTTGTCCTTTACAATGTTAACACCTGTTTCTATATTCTCACAGAGTCAGGAGGCAAGAAGTAACATGGCAGATACGGCAGGAACTAGCTCCCAGGCAGGCACCAGCCCCCAAGTCGTGGACATTGAAAGTCTTCCCATTGAGGAGGAATTGAAGGAATGCCCAGTGGCATTGAGGGCATTACACGCCATACCGATTCAGAATCCTCCACAGGGGCACACAATGCTGGTCAGCAAAAACTCACATTGGTTCAGTGATGTGGCAGGATCTCTGGGTGAAGGCACTTACATGTGGGAGGTCGAGATAGAATTCAACGGGCGTTGGGGCAGGTATCACTGCTTCACCAGGGAATTTGAGAGACTGGAGAACAATGAAGGACTGAAACCTATATGGAAGAAGGCGGGACTCTACGATTACTTCAAATTCCAATTGCCAAAGCCCGACTTTCTAAGATGCTCATATTTGATTAGCACCCTCTGTTGAACAATAATACTTCGATCCAACTTTCGGACGAGTATTATCGGGTCCTCGGGTTCTTGGTGTTGGTGCAAAACAAGCCTTAACACTTGGCTTTGATTTGTGCCTTGAAGACTCAACATGAAGAATGCACAAAGATCACTTAGCATTGGATATCAACATTGAAGTTTATTGCTAGAGTTTGGATTACTTCATTTCAAGGAAGAGCATAGGAACACATGCCTATGCTTAGTTACTTCTTACTTTATGTAAAAGTCAAAATGACTTAACTCACCTCTTGTAATCTCACCTACATTCAAAAGTCGTGGAAATTAGAAGTTATGAATGGAGAGAATATCTCCATGTGATTAGTTGAGAGATTTGAGGGAGCCTACATTTGAATTTGAAATAATCTCAAGTGATGACTTATAAAAGACTATGAAAAAGTCGCGGGTCTGTGACACTCTCCCCGAGGCTAATCCAAGCAAATTTGTGAGTGTGTGAGAGCTACTATTGAGCCTACACCTCTGAGTACCATTGGGCATCACTCTACATGTCAATGGGAATGTACATTTTATAGATTCAATACATATACTCATAGTCATTATCTCTGTGTTTTCTCTGAGTGACTACCTCCAAGTCTGTCAACTTCAACAGGGCATATCTCAAGATCTACTGAACCAAATTGGATGATCCAGGGCTCATTGGAACCACCTCAAAGCATTCTACAACACTACAAAATTTCAAGTAATTCTATTCAGCCAAATGAGAGAAATCTCAGTCGAGACAGACACTGGTATTTTTTTGTGTTGTTCCTAAAAAGTCGGGGGTGTCCCTGATTTTGCTAAAGATCATGCTCAGTGTATAGTTTGTTATTTGGAGTGATTTAACTTGCTAATGGAAGCTTGTTAAGTTAATTTAATACTCCCAGAAGGAATTAAACCAATTGCAAGTGTGCTGGTCACACTGAGCTTAGGACTGAGCAGGTATCAATACAGGAATAGAAAGTTTTTGGAGTTGTGAAGGTTCAAAATCATCTGTTTTGATTTGGTCATTACTCAATCATTTTTGTAAAACACATATATAGTTTCTTGGTGTCATTTGGAAGCTCAAGGAGTCTCCTAACCATATCTGAAGAGAAGAGAGGGCAGGTGTGAAGCAGGTCTAGCAGCACCAACTTGATCTTCTGATTGTACCCAGCCATCACATCCAACAGTGGTATCAGAGCAAATAAGGTAATTATGGGTGATGGTTTCCCTTCCTTCATTGACAAATTGGATAGAAATAACTACCAGGCATGGTCATTAAGAATGAAGACTTATCTACAAGGGAGAAGCTTGTATGGATACATATCAGGAGATGAGGAGTTGCCCTCATTCAAAACCAGAGGCCTACCTACAAAGGATGAGCATGAGAGACTTAATCAATGGTGTGCTAAAGATGCTTTGGCAAGGTCATATCTTCTAAACTCTATCTCTGATTTCCTTCTACCTCATGTTAGGAACTGTAAGACTTCCCAAGAGACTTGGGAGACCTTGTCAACATACTTCTCATCAAGCACAAGGGCCAGAAAGAATCAGCTATGGATTGAGTTTACAACTCTCAGGAAGCAATCAAAACAATGTGTCTCAGATTTTGTCACCAAAGTCAAAGACATTGCAGATCAACTTGCAAGTGTTGGAGAAGAAATTGAAGAAGAGCAAATAGTCAGACAAGTGATCAATGGACTCAAAGCAGATGACAAGTGGGAGAGCTTTACCACTGCAATGGACTTGTACATGGACATTCAAGCACCTGATCTAACAACTCTGATTGGACAACTCTTTACACATGAAGCAAAGATCACAAAGAATGGAGAGCAATCAAAAGGTAACAATCCCTCTGCCCTATATACAGATAAGAAGTCTAAAGACAAGGGTAAAAGTAAAAAAGTTGATGAAGAAGGATCCACCTCCCAAGCAAACTATGCAGGGAGAGGTAGATCATCTAGAGGTAGGGGCAGAGGAGGTAAGTCAGGTAGGGGGAGACCCTATAATCAATCTCCATGCAATATTTGTGGCTTGTCTAATCATACTACAGATGAATGCTACAAGAACTACAAGAATCAAAGAGGAAGAGGTCACCAAAGAGGAGGATACTTCCAAGGCAGAGGCAGATTCAATCAATCTCAAGGCTACCATGGCTACAACAATAATTACAACAATAACTACAACAATAGCTACAATCACAATGGCAATTATCAAGGAGGATACAGGAACAGAAAGGATTACAACAATTATGCAGAGGATCAAGATGATTCCTTGTTGATTATGAACATGACATCTAAATCAGGTATCAATGATGATCATTTGTTCTATATTGATTCAGGTTGCTCTAACCATGTAGCTGGGAATGTTGCCTTACTCTCTGATTTGGAAGAACCTAAAGGCAAGCACCAAGTGCAGACAGGTGATGACACTAAACATTCAGTGGTTAAAGTAGGTAATGTCAAAACAAGTGATGGTAATCAGAATTTGCTAAGCAGAGTATTGTATGTTCCAACAATCACCAAGAATCTGATGAGTGTAGGTCAGATTGTTGAAAAAGGTCTACAGGTCAGGTTCACTCAACATGGTGCATATGTGGAGGATCCAAGACATGGATTCAGAAGGATAGCCAAGGGAGAGAAATCAGGTAGACTATTTACCTTTGAACTTGAAGATACTAAGAACATTGCCTTGTACAACTATAAGGACCAAACCCTATCAGAATTGGAGATGTGGCACAAAAGATTGGGTCACATTGGAGAAAGGACCATAAAGCAAATGAGTAGAGATCAATGTGTGCTTGGGATACCTAATGTATCCAAGCAACACATGATATACAAGTGTGGGGCTTGTCAATTTGGTAAGTCACACAGATTGCCATATACCAAAAAAGGTTTTATGCATGAAGACTACTTGGAATTGGTGCATACAGATGTTTGGGGACCAAGCAAGGAGCCATCCATATCTGGATCAAGGTACTATGTATCTTTTATAGATGATTATAGGAGATGGACTGTCTTGTACTTCATGAAACATAAAGATGAAGTATTTAATTGTTTCAAAAGGTATCTTGCATTAGTTGAGAATCAAACAGGTAGACATTTGAAGAGGTTAAGGTCTGATGGTGGTGGAGAATACTTCTCCAATGACTTTGAAGAGTTCTTGCAGGAAAGAGGCATCAAGAGGGAGATTACCACAAGGTACTCACCTGAACAAAATGGGGTAGCTGAAAGGAGGAATAGACTCATTGTAGAGACAGCTAGGTCTATGCTTAATGAGAAAAAATTACCAAATTATCTTTGGGCAGAGAGTGTATCTACTGCCACATACTTAATCAACAGGTTGCCATCAAAGACTCTTGATGGAATGACACCCTATGAGGCTTGGCATGGTAAGAGACCATCTCTGGATCATTGCAAGATCTTTGGGTGTGTTGCATATGTGCATATTCCCTCACAGGTAAGGGGAAAGCTAGACCCTAAGGCTGAAAAATGTATTTTCATTGGTTATGATTTGAATCAGAAAGGATACAGGTTCTATAACCCCTCAAACAAAGGCTTCAAGGTAAGTAGAGATGTCATCTTTGATGAAAATGATTCATGGTATGATAATGAGTGCAGGAAAGTTAGCCTACCTTATGATATGGAAGAAGACTTTCCAAAGCTTGTCAGGCAAGAATCAACTCAGAAGGAGGACACAAGCTCAGATGATGAAGACACCATCAACATTGAAGAGTTCAAAGCTTGGAAATCCAAAGGGAAGATGAAGATGAAGCAACTTGAAGACAATCCAGAATCCTCAACTCAAGCTATGAGGAGATCTTCAAGAGAAAAGAAGAAACCTATTAGGTATGGGTATGATACTTCACTTGTAACCAAGCACTCTGTATATCTTGCAAAGGATATCTTAAGTGAAGAACCAGGTACATTTGAGGAAGCTATTACTAAACTAGAATGGAAGGAAGCAATGGATGAAGAAATGGAGGCTCTCAAGGAGAGTGATACTTGGGACTTGGTACCCAAGAAGGACTCCATGAAGGTGATAGGATCCAGATGGATCTACAAACTCAAGAGGAATTCAGATGGTACAATAAACAGGTACAAAGCTAGGTTGGTAGCCAAGGGTTTTGCACAAACCCAAGGCATTGATTATGAGGAGACATTTTCTCCTGTGGCCAAGATGCCAACTATCAGAATTATGGTGAGTGTAGCTGCATCCAAGAATTGGAACATGTGCCAATTGGATGTAAAGAATGCATTCTTGAATGGATGGATATCTGAAGAGGTCTACATGTCACAACCACCTGGCTATGAGGATCCCAATAAGGTAAATCATGTTTGCAAATTGAAGAAGGCTCTGTATGGATTGAAACAGGCACCTAGAGCATGGAACTATAGGTTGACAACCTATCTCTTGGATCAAGGATTTGTGATGAGTAAAGCAGATACTTCATTGTTTATAAAGAAGAACAATTCAGAGGTAATATACTTGTGTGTCTATGTTGATGACATCATTATTACAGGAAATGATGTTCAAGGAATTAGACACATCAAAGGTCAAATGATGAAGGAATTCAAGATCAATGATCTTGGATTATTGAAGTACTTCCTAGGGCTTGAATTGGTCTACACAAATTCAGGTATATTCATTACTCAGAAGAAGTACATTCAGGACATGGTCAAGAAGTTTAATTTGCAGGAAGCTAAAGTCTCAAACATTCCTATGGAGGTCAATCACAAACTCAGTGCACATGAAGGAGAAGAACTCAAGGATATTACAGGCTACCAAAGTTTGGTAGGTAGTCTTAATTATGCTACCTTAACTAGGATTGATATCTCATATGGTGTTAGTGTACTTAGCCAATTTATGCATAAGCCAAGAGTACCACATTTGGAGGCAGCCAAGAAGATAGTAAAGTACCTAAAGGGAACACAAAATCATGGTTTGTATTATCCATATTCATCAGACATTGACATCAAGGTATACTCAGATGCAGATTGGGCAGGTTGCAAGGATGACAGGAGGAGTACATCTGGTTACATATGCTTTGCAGGTGATAAACCAATTTCTTGGTCATCCAAGAAACAACCCACAGTAGCTCTATCATCTACTGAGGCAGAGTACAGAGGGCTAGCCAATGCTACTCAAGAAGCAATATGGTTGAAGTTACTCTATTCAGAATTGGGCCTATACACAAGGTCACCTATCATATTTGGAGATAACACAAGTTCACTTCACCTAGCAGCTAATCCTGTGTATCATGCTAGGACAAAACACATAGAGGTGCATTACCACTATGTGAGGGAGAAACTACTTAGCAAGGAGATTCAATTATCATATGTGTCCACTAATATTCAACGTGCAGATTTGCTTACAAAAGCTTTGGATGGGAGCAAGCTATGCAGGTTTAAATCCATGATTGGATTACAGGATATCATTGAAGACTAAAGATGAAGACTCAAGCAAGTGTTTGGCTTGAGGGGGAGCTGTTGGTGCAAAACAAGCCTTAACACTTGGCTTTGATTTGTGCCTTGAAGACTCAACATGAAGAATGCACAAAGATCACTTAGCATTGGATATCAACATTGAAGTTTATTGCTAGAGTTTGGATTACTTCATTTCAAGGAAGAGCATAGGAACACATGCCTATGCTTAGTTACTTCTTACTTTATGTAAAAGTCAAAATGACTTAACTCACCTCTTGTAATCTCACCTACATTCAAAAGTCGTGGAAATTAGAAGTTATGAATGGAGAGAATATCTCCATGTGATTAGTTGAGAGATTTGAGGGAGCCTACATTTGAATTTGAAATTCAAATCTCAAGTGATGACTTATAAAAGACTATGAAAAAGTCGCGGGTCTGTGACACTCTCCCCGAGGCTAATCCAAGCAAATTTGTGAGTGTGTGAGAGCTACTATTGAGCCTACACCTCTGAGTACCATTGGGCATCACTCTACATGTCAATGGGAATGTACATTTTATAGATTCAATACATATACTCATAGTCATTATCTCTGTGTTTTCTCTGAGTGACTACCTCCAAGTCTGTCAACTTCAACAGGGCATATCTCAAGATCTACTGAACCAAATTGGATGCTCCAGGGCTCATTGGAACCGCCTCAAAGCATTCTACAACACTACAAAATTTCAAGTAATTCTATTCAGCCAATTGAGAGAAATCTCAGTCGAGACAGACACTGGTATTTTTTTGTGTTGTTCCTAAAAAGTCGGGGGTGTCCCTGATTTTGCTAAAGATCATGCTCAGTGTATAGTTTGTTATTTGGAGTGATTTAACTTGCTAATGGAAGCTTGTTAAGTTAATTTAATACTCCCAGAAGGAATTAAACCAATTGCAAGTGTGCTGGTCACACTGAGCTTAGGACTGAGCAGGTATCAATACAGGAATAGAAAGTTTTTGGAGTTGTGAAGGTTCAAAATCATCTATTTTGATTTGGTCATTACTCAATCATTTTTGTAAAACACATATATAGTTTCTTGGTGTCATTTGGAAGCTCAAGGAGTCTCCTAACCATATCTGAAGAGAAGAGAGGGCAGGTGTGAAGCAGGTCTAGCAGCACCAACTTGATCTTCTGATTGTACCCAGCCATCACATCCAACACTTGGGAGTGGTAGGGATCTGTTAGACAGAGGCCCTGTACTATTTTCCCAATCCTTTACACAATCGTAAGTATTTCCTCACGTCTTAACACAGTGAGTGAGTTGAATACTGACTACTCTTCGGCACGGTGATTGTTAGAATGTTCGGACTGAATATGCTATGGTAATAACGCAGTGATCCGGCCGTAACTTACAACTACTAGAATACGTTCTTCTCACTAATTAAATACTTCTCAATAAGACGATTCCATGTGACAGGTAAACACACCGAACAAAATACACAGACAACTCGGATCGAGATTACGTCAAACTTTTCGTATACTGGCTCGAGTCACAGATTTCTACCGTAATTAATAACTTACTAAGACTTCTGTCCACACACAGATCCTTATCGAATACTCAGTGATCGCAGATTATTGTATAGAACCTGGTCACTTAACCAAAAAGATACTAACTTTATTCTTACACAGTCTCACACAGTACAACAAACACACAATCTCACAGCCAAGAGATACAGAATCATATATAACTGATCATCAAATAGACTCACAACACAAGACTACCAAATGGGAATCGACTCAACCAAAAGAATAGCAGGATAATTAAATATGAATAGAATGGAACAGAACTCAATGTACTCATCAAGGTCTCATACATAGTCTTAAAATATGATGCTCGCAATCTCCCAAATGGATTCACTATAACAGACAACAGAATAAATGCGATACTTGCAATTTCTAAATACTTCAGTTCGCGATGTGATCAACCCAACTCACTACAGTACTCAACAGAACAGAGACTTCTTCTGAAAAAACTGCCGCTCTTTTCCGCTTCCCTTTATGTGCTTTTAAATAGAAGTCTGCTACCGCGAATCCACTTTTTTCGGCACCTATCCAGGTTCATCCGTCCTGGTTCAGCGCCGCTTAATTAATTTCCACCTTCTAGGGAAGATATTGACTATTCCATTAGTAACACTGGCACGCACGGTGGACTCGAACCCGCAAGTGTAGTACTGTTGGTAATATCCTTTTGCCTGGGCTATCCCACTGTTCTTTTTCTTTACATGCATCCAGAAAGGCTCTGGCTAAACGTTCATAGGGCCAATATCCTGGTGGTGATTCAGCAAATATCTTTCAATCCCGAATGTGTCATTGTACGTGATAGGTCGTCTCTTTCTCCAGAACTTCCTCAAACTCGTACAGCTTGTCTAGTTGCCTCTTCATGAAGTCCCGCTTTCTTCTATGCTGTTAGCTGCTTTCTATTTATACATACAATAGGAGGCCAGACAATGATATGATTGTTAGCTGCTTCGAGACCACGCTTTCAAAATCCTGTTCATCACCATAGCCGATCATATCCTTCTGAAACTCCAGTATTGCAACGCCAAGGTGTCCTTGATAGTTCCACTTCGTCTGGTCATCTTTCAGATTGCAATGTGAGAATCTACTTTTGATCTCGTTGTTACCTGGACCCACCCTCTTGATCATGTGCTTTAAGCGCTTCGTCTATGGAATCAAAGTACCCTCTGTGCTGTTGAATCCTCTTCTTCTTGAAAGTTTGTGCGTGTTTTTACCAACTTGGATATGTCTGTGCCATACTTGTTGAAAATATCCATGTCTTCTGCAGAAGCCATGTACCCATACAGTATCCTATCACCACCTGGCTGAAATATCCTTTTACAGTGTCTGTCGGTCCATGCCAGGATTTGACTCCCCAATCCTTTCTGATCGCACTTGTTCTAGTGGCGGAACAAGTATAGCTAGCCATCTCCTGTGAAAAAGTGTCCAGCGATTTTGAATATGGCTATCCAACTGTTGTTTTAATAAATCTATGTCCACATTTGTCATCATTGTGGCATTTAGTTCTACACCCTCATCTTTTAATATCTGCTTTTCGAATTCCTGCAATACTTGTATTCTTGACTGCAAAAGTTGATTTTCGGCTTGCAGGTGAGCATTCAGGGTCGAAAAACTGGACATTTCGGTTTGAATTTGTGTTTGGATAGCTTGCTGCCACTGATTAAGGTCTTGGACATATTTTTTTTCGGTGATTAATTCGGCCGTAATACGCTGGTTGTTTTGTTGTAACACCTGTATTAACGCATCTTTGTCGTCCAATTCTTTTTGCATCTGTGTCATTACTGAGTTGGACTTAGTCATCGTTGCTAATAACAACTCGTTTCGGTGTTGAATTGCTTGTTCCTGTTGCCGTAAATATTGGGAAACCTCTTGGAGTTGGTTTTGCATTCTTGTAACAAAATCGGGTTGGGGATCATCCGGTGCTTGCTCTGGACTGGCAGTTGGCACGTTGTCTGCCATTCGTCTTTTAATGGACAGCCGAAATGGCGTCCCTACTGTTTGATTCTGTGTGCTATTACCTGTGTGGAGTAAAGATGTAGCCGAGGTGGAGGGTTGGGCTTCTTCCTGAGGCTCTGTGTGGTGTTCGGGGTAAAAAGAGGGGGACCAGTGTAACTGTTTATCTTTTACAGATTGGGCAAAACTAAATATGGCAGCTAAATATACTGGTAGACGAATGTATTTTTGGGACCTGCGTTTGTCCCCAACAAAAAACTGTTTGTGTAAATGATTGTACAACCAGTGAGCCCAACTCACTTTTCCTCCTTTCTGTGCTTGTACTAGAGGCGAAAAATTTTCTCTAGACATAAGATCAAATCTGACTATAAAGCAGAGCCTTTCTAAGTACCATTTAAATTGTCCACGGCGGGTATATGTGGCATTCTTCATCATAAAATAGCGTCTACGACCTTCGCCCTCACCAAATTCTTTTCTCAAGTCATTATAAGAACATTTGGGAAAATTTGCTTCTTCATACAACGGTAATTGAAATACTGACGAAACTAATTGTGGTGAAAATTGTACCTGATTTTCAAGAAAACCTTTTGTTTGTCGCATAATGTGTAATTGATTCTCTGCGTCGTCGTTACCTGTCCACTGTTCCCAGGGTAACTTAGCAAACTGTAGAAGACCGATCCTCCGTAACCAGTCCTGATTTCCCCTTGAATGGATGTCAAATTCTATTTTGAATTCTGTGGAAAATAATATGTTGTTATGCAGATCTGGTGATGTTACCGAAATTCTTGAGTCCTCTTCATCATCCTGTAATGTAGTATCGGTTGTAGTCACAATACGGTTCTGTGTAAGTGTGCGCTTCCTGAGTCGCCATCTCAGTATATCCGATTCAGACATGGTTGTAAGATTTTGCCGAAAATAATGTGCTAGAAGTTTTGTTAATTAGCACAAGAGCTCGCAGAATACTATACAGGAAAAATACTTTGCCGGGCATACGCATTTTATAAGTACTAGAACTTGAACTACCATTTGCTGGACTGATGATATTTCATTCGGACATGACACTTCACGCTTCTTACCGAAATTCTAGAATCAAAATCATCATTCTGTAGATCGATGCTGGACTTGGAATGTCTTTTACATGTGCCGACAACACCGGATTTGTAGGCCCGAAATCTATAGTTCTGCTACGAGACCTTCTAAGTACATACTTCTAGCTGATCGAAAGATACGGGCAATCTTTTTCTTAAGCGTTTCTAATAGTTGTTTTAGCGTATCAGGCTCTAGAAGCTGGGCATCTAGTCTAACAGAGCTAAGTGCGATAGCTTCGGTGAGTACATTCTCGGCTTGGGTCTGCACAAAAGCTTCCTGTAGGTAAAAATCATTGGCTAGTGCGGCGTCCTTGGAAGTCTTCATTTCTTCTAGTTTGGCTTTTAGCTCTGTAATATACTCCTTTTGGTTGCGTATTTGGTTATCTTGGCGTTCAAACTGCTGGGTTTGGAAATCCAGAGTTTTCTTCAGTGAATCTCGTTCTCTGCGTGTCCTGTCAATATCTTTGAGATATTGGCCTTCCCGTATCAACTGGCGTTTTAGGATACTGTTTACTTCATCTGCGCATTCTTCGGCTCGCCGTAACTGCTCTTGGACTTGGTCGGCTTCTTTCTGTTGGTCTTGCATCTTCTGGGTGGTTTCTTGTAATTGAGTCTTTGTGTCTGCGATCAATTCTTCGAGAGATACGTTGATATCTTCTTGTTCTTGAAGGGCGGCCTTCACGGCTCGAATTTCCTCATGTGCGTCGTGTATGAGTTGGTCTTTGGCAGCTATCTGCTCCAGGGCTGCATCTCGTTGTTGTACTAGCGTCTGGTCTGTCAAAAATCTTGCTTGGAGTTCTGCTAGCTGTATTTGTAGCTGATGATTCTCGGCCTTTACGACATCTATTTCTTCCTGGAGGGGGGTGATGTCGGCTTCCAGGGTGTCGACCTTGTGCTGGTATTCTAGCTTGAGGTTGTCCGTGACTTGCTTAAAATGTGCTGGCAGCTGGTGTGATAATTGCATGAGGAACTGCCCCATGGCGGCAAGTTCCGAGAATGCGTTATGTGGCGGTGGTGGTGGAGGATGACGAGGTTGAGAGGATGTGTCGGTGAGTAGTTGCTGGGAGTTTGGCGGAGAGTAGTTGGGGGAGGAAGAGGAGGATGCTGCGGGTTCAGTGATGGGTTGGCGGGGTGGTTCCGGTGGGGGGAAGGGGTTGACAGGAGGGATGGGTAGAGCAGAGTCAATAGTGGTTACCTTTGTAACATTGTGCTGTTCGGCTTCTGTATGATTGATGGCCTCAATAAGTTTATCCAATGCCTTTGTGGTAGTTTCCGGTTCGTCCTGTTGATGCTCAGACTCCTTTTCTGTAGATAGTATCTCTGTATCTGCTTGTTTTTGTTGGTCTTGTTGCTCTGTCGAAGTGTCGTTATGTATTGAAGTGGCGGTGTCGTGGTAAGTTTCTTCTTGCTGATCTTCTTCGGCGTCGTGTTTCTTTCCGGCGGATCCTTGGACTTCACTTTCTGAAGAGCTGATTCTGATTCACTTTGTACGGAAGAGTTGATTGATCTCTTCGTCGTCTTCTTCAGTTTCCTCGAGTGGTTGTGCTGATTCTTTGTGCCTAAGTGCTGGGCCTGTGGGTGGGGGTTGTGCAGCTAGAATGGTTGGGAAGAGAAAGGAGATGATGTGTGGAAGACGAGAGCGCGGGGAGCTTCCTTTCTGGAGTTGTTTCACTATAGCAACGGACTCTTTATGGATTTTCTGGAAAAAATAAGAGGCAAAGTTTACAGGTTCACGGGTAGCTAATTCTAGAGCGGAGTAGAAGGGGCGAGAGATACCGTAAGTTCGTTTTTGCAGGTTGAGGATTGATACAAGAAATTGTAGGGCGGATCGTTCGGGTTCTGGGCGGCAGAGAATGGCATATTCATTGGATGAGGAACGGGGAAAGAGTGTGTTCATACGAGCGATAGGGATGCTAGGGCCATTTTCGCGTCCTTGTGGGATGAGGCGGTAAACTACAGAGAAGGCTTGGAAGGTGATGACGGCTCTATATGGGAGAGAAGGGAAGACCCACTGTCGTTCGGTGACGGGGAATTGGGCGATGGCGTGGATGATTTGTGTGGAGAAGGGATGGGCTTCCACTGAGTGCCAAGGCAACTCAGCGAAGTTGAACAATCCTCTACAACGCAGGTATTCGTCGACGTCTGTCGGGATACCATCTCTGAAGGCAGTGTAGTTGGCTAGCGCTTCCATTACGCACAGATACAAGACGCAGAACACAAGTATTCAGAAAATACAGCCGTGATCGTAAAATACTATATTACCTATCTGGCGAGTTTAAGTGAGTTATATAAGAAATTTATACAGAGAATATTTTGAACGGTACTAATTACACAAAACGGGCAGTAATGGCTATATCTGGTGTGCATGCATGCAAAGAGAAAAAAAAGGAGCGGGCGGCTTGACATAAATAGATATTAAAGTACGGCGATTACACTTACTTTATTGATTATACCAAATTAAAACAAAAAGGAAAATAAAAGACAAAAAGAAATTTTAGAAATTGCGGTACGCTGTGTACCCTTGTTATTGCCGTGGTGACGTTACTTGATACGGCCGTAACTTGGAACCGTTTATCGCTTTTGGAAGTGGTTGTCCAATCAATGTAGTCAATCGAAAAGTAGCCGGACCAACTTGTTCTGAAATCTTGAATGGACCGAACCAACGTAACTTGAATTTTCCTGCTGATCTATTGGACTTCGCATTGTAAAAAAGAACAAGCTGTCCTACCGAAAATACTGGAGTCTTTAAATTACGGTCATGTGTTCTGGCCTGTCTTAGTTGGATTTCTTTCATAGTTAAGAAATTGAGCCATCGGTGCTCATCTAATTCTCTAAGTGTTTCCAACCGAAATACCAATGACTCTTCGGGTAGAAGCTTCTGAGACATTGCTACTCTTAAACTTGGTATTACAATTTCCATCGGAGCTATTGCTTCTAGTCCATAGGCTAACTTGAATGGTGTCAAGCCGGTGGTTACCTTATATGTAGTGCGATAGGCCCATAAGACTGCAGGTAACAACTGATCCCATCTTTCCGGTGTTTCTCTAGTCAATTTCTGAAGCATATTCAGCAAAGATTTTTTGGTACTTTCTGCCAATCCATTTGCACGAGGATAATATGGTGAGCTGAATTTATGACTGATATGGAATGACTGTGTTAATGCTTTCATCAAATTGTTCATAAAATGGGTGCCCTGATCTGAAACAAGCTCTAGTGGCAATCCAAATCTTGGAAAGACATCTGATACTAGACATTTCGCTACTTCAAGCGTAATCTGTGCAAGTCAATATATATCTGTTATTACTGAATACCGCGGGAGGTGTGATTGGACCAATGAAATCAAGACCTCATTTCTGAAATGGTTCTAAAGGAAGTACTGGATGAAGTGGAAAGTAATGGCGTTGTAGTGGTTGTCCAGTTCTTTGACAGTTATCACAAGTTTTGATAAATTCCAATACATCTCTGTACATAGTTGGCCACCAAAGTCCACCTTGCAGAATTTTCCGGTGAGTAAGATCTGCTGCAAAATGTCCTCCTGTTGGACTTGAGTGAGCTAAATTGATGACTGAATTTACTTCATGTGTAGGAACACACCGGAGTAAGGTTCCTGTATGATCTGCATAATAAAGTTCTCCAGCAATTAACCGGAATCTTCGACTAAAACCTGCAATTTTTCGGCGTGTAGCTGCGGGGACCTCAGAAGGTAGACATCCATTTGAAAGGAAGGTCAATAACTGATCATAATACGTAGTTGGTACTGGTTGGTTTGACAATTCTTCAGTAGTTGGTTCTGAAGTATAAATGGCTGGCGTTGTATCATTTATACCAACCGGAGGTTCACCTGAATCTAAGCGTGACAAAAAGTCTGCTAAAGCATGTGAACTACCTGGCCGATGAACGACATCATAGTCGAATTCTTGCAATAGTAGAACCCATCGTGCTAGGCGGCCACCTATATGTTGCTGTCGAACCAAGTAAACAAGTGCAGCATGATCGACATGAAATGTAAATTTTCGGCCCAACAAATAATGTCTGAATTTTTTTACTGAATACACTAGTCCTAAGCATTCCCTCTCAGTTACCGAGTAGTTCTTCTCTGCAGGTGCTAATCTTCTGCTAGCATAGTATACTGGTCTAAACCATTTATCTATTTGTTGCATCAGTACACTTCCTATTGCTATATCAGATGCATCAACAAATACGTGAAATGGGTGATCCCAATCTGGTGGCTGTAAAATGGGAACCTGTGTTAATAACTGTTTCAGTCGATCAAATGCTATCTGACATTCCTGAGTCCATTCGAATTGCTTTGGAGTCTTGGAAATTAATTTGTTCAGTGGTATTGCCACATGAGCAAGCCACCGTAAATGCCTTCCATGCCATCTCACTTGACCCATAAATCGCATTACTTCCTTAGGTGTATTAGGCACCGGAGCTTCTAATACTGCTGAAATTTTATCACGATCAACTTGAATACCCTGTGCTGATATGATGTGACCAAGTAACTTACCACATGAAACCGCAAACACAGATTTGTTTGGGTTTAAACACAATCTATATTTTCTACATCTCTGAAAGCAACATCGTAAATGTACTAGATGTGCGATCATCTTACCGAAAATTGAAAAATCATCAAGGTATACTTGCATAAATGAGGTGAGATAAGGAGAAAATATCTCCTGCATACATCTTTGAAATGTGCTTGGCGCATTCCTCAATCCAAACCACATTACGGTACAAGCAAAGACACCCCAATTTGTAATAAATGCAGTTTTTGGTATATCTTCTTCAGCCATTCTTACTTGATTATATCCACTGTATCCATCTAGAAATGAATACATCTCATGACCTGCTACTTTGTCAAGCATAGTATCCAAAAAAGGAATCGGAAAAGGATCCGGTACTGTTGCAGCATTTAATTTCCAATAGTCTACGCAAATTCTCAATTGCTTGTTTTTCTTCGGTACAATTACAATTGGTGAAATCCATTCCGCATGTTCTATTGGTACTATGAATCCCACTTTTAATAACCTATCAAGTTCAGCCTTTACCTGTGATGCATAATGTGGGTTCATCCGGTAGCTGGTTTGCCTTATCGGTTTCGCTTCTGGCTTTAGCATAACTCTGCGTTGATAGATACGAGGATCCAAGCCCTTCATGTCTTTGTAATCCCATGCAAAGACGTCAGTAAATTCTTGGAGTAACTTGATTAAATCTGCTTGAAAGGCTTCAGGTAAGTTTTGCTTTATCTTTACAGGACGAGGGTGGTCTTCATCTCCAGGATTATAAGTAATTAACTGGTCTTCTGGAACATAAAATTGCTGATATTTCTCTGTATTAGCTGATGGTTCAAGAAGTTGCTGTAGTTCATTACCATGAATCGGAATGGTATCTTCCTCCTTAATTTCTTCGGCAATGGGTATTACTGTACATACTGAAGCATTCCAGGTATCTACCACAGACTGTAGATCAATAGTTCCTACTGTCATCAAATCAACATTATTCTTCAGAAATTCTTCTTCTTCGTCATCCGACAACCCATCTAACATATGGACTGGTTCGGCAAAATATGGTCGAGCATGTAACTCACAGGGTTGTATAGCATCTAACTTTACAACACATTTGCGATTTTTATCTTTGAACGTAAGTTCCTGGGCTGACCAGTCTTGAATTACCTTGGCTTGTTTCAACCAAGGACGACCGAAAAGTAGATTGTAGTCTAGGGTGGATTCCGGCAATTCAAGAACAACAAAAGTCATCTTGAATGTTGTGTCTTGGACAGTTATGGGTATATCTCGGACCAGTCCTACTGGATGAACTCTAGATTGATCAGCCATCCTAACAAAGAATTGAACTGGTTCTATCTTAGTCCATCCTAACTTCTTACAAAGTGACGCAGTGGCAATATTCACGCCAGACCCCCCATCAATTAAAACTTGTGGAATTTGATGTTTATGAAACCATACCGTAATCAGAGGAACTGAGTGATCTACCGTAGAGTCTGGCTCTGGTTGTACTGTTGCGGTAGCCGGAATACAAGCAGATTTTGTAGTAGACTGTTGTTGAAATTGTTGGCGTATTCCTGGTACTAATGCCAGTAATTGCCCGAAAGGCAGTGTGATGGATGCTTTTGACAATATATCCCAAGTTGGTTGCAATTGATTTGCATCTTCCTTAACTGTTGAAGATGAAGCTTGGTCTGAAGATGGTAATTCTACTGCAGATGATGTACCTGCTTCTGTATTGTCAGCACGAACTTGTGTTGTATCCGGGGACTGGATTACTGGAGTAGGTTCTGGAAAAACAGGTGGTTCTATGGTAGTCCACTGGCTAGCCTTATGATACATTCTGTGTTGTTCACGTATCCCTGGTTCAAATAATTCTGCTGCTGGTTGCAATTGTTTACCGGAACGCGTTTGGACTGCTGCTGCCTGTGTCTCTACAGGTGTGATTGTTACCACATTGGCCATTGGGTTTTGACGTTCCTTTTTCCTTTGATCATATTCCGCTGCATCTCTACAGAATCTTCTAATATGGCCCAATTGTCCACAGAAATGACATCGAGGTGGTGGTAAATTTTGATTTTCCGGTGGTGGTCTGTTCTGCCAGCGCGGTGTGTTATAGTTGTTGTTCCTCTGTCCTCGATATTGTCCATACCCTTGTTGTTGATTGTGTCTCAAATGTGGGGGTACATATTGATTGGATGACTGCCCTTGTTCCTGAATAATTGCATTAACTGTTGCTGCTCCTTGTCTTCTAGCATTGTATGCACAATTCTCAGTGGTATGTCCCACAATGTTACAAATGGCACAATAGGTCTGATTTAACGCACACTGGGCACTAGTATGTCCTGAATTCTTGCAGGTGGTGCAATATACTTGCCTAGTTATATCTTCAACCACATGTTTGTTTGTTTTAATCCATTCCAAATCCTCTGAAAATCCACCAACTTTGTTTTCCAGCTGAAGGGTCATTGCTATCACTGCATCGAGGGTCATGGCTCCTACACATCTTATAATCATAATTTGCCTAAGTTGAGGAAGTAAGCCATTGATAAACCACTGTGTAATAACATCGTCTGGTAAATTAGCATGAGCCTGGGGTAATTGTCTTAAATGAGTTCTGAAAAGGGTAGCATATTCTTGTACAGTTTGAGTTGGTTTCTGTCTATTATTCTGTAAATACTCAAAGATCTCTGCAGGATTCTTTTTCAGCCTGAATCGCTGCAGAAAAGCGTCTCGTACTGCTTCATAAGTACCGAAATGATTAATATCATATTCAGTAAGCCATCTTGCTACTTCATTCACAAGTGTAGATTGAAAAACAATTGCTTTGTATGCCGGATCCGGTGGATGGTTGAGAACAGCGTAACTGATTTCGAAGGTGCGTACGTGAGCATCTGGATCATCTCCTGGAAACCCACTAAACTTTGTGTATGTTACTCCCGTTGGAGCCAATCTGGGTTGACCTAATTGTCGTTGCGGTTGTTCATTCATCGTAAATGTTTTATACACTCCTTCTGTATTTCTGGTTTGAGTTTCTAAACTACCGGAATTTGTTTCGCCAAATGGCACACTTTCCGGTGCAATTAGCTTATTTACTATATTGCGAATTTCTGTTTCAAATAATCTTCCTTCCTCCTTGATATCCAAAGTAGGAGGACTTGCTTCCAACCGTTGTAGTTGAGCTGAAGATTCAGCCGAAACTGCTGAATCGTCACCGAAAAACTGTGTTTATCTTACCGAAATTCCACCGGAAGGACTCAAAATTGTGACTGGATACAGCGTAGATTCGCCTGTATTAATTTCCTTCCCTAAAGTGTTTCTAATCGTATCTGAATCTATTCCGAAAACTTTTAGATTAGATTCCAACTGCGCCTTGGTAGGTTCCAAAATTGCTGTATTTTCGGCAGTCTGCACCTTAGTAACACCAGGCAATTCTAGAGATGTACTACGTTCTACCGTAATTTCACCGGAATCAGTGTTATCATTCGTCACTTTTTCGACCATTGGGTCAGGTCTAATTGCACTAGTACCTCCCAAAGTTGTTCTTAATACCCCTAACTGATGATTCTTGGGATACTTTTCACCTGATCGAGTAATCGGCATGTAGCATTTCCGTACTGATCATATAGTATTACGAACAAACAGTATTGCAACAATCTGATTCTGTTGCTACTGTCCTTCCAACAAAATTTAGTTTGAACAAAATACCAGGCAATCTCAATGCCACATCCCCAGCGGGATCGCCAATGTTGAACAATAATACTTCGATCCAACTTTCGGACGAGTATTATCGGGTCCTCGGGTTCTTGGGAGTGGTAGGGGTCTGTTAGACAGAGGCCCTGTACTATTTTCCCAATCCTTTACACAATCGTAAGTATTTCCTCACGTCTTAACACAGTGAGTGAGTTGAATACTGACTACTCTTCGGCACGGTGATTGTTAGAATGTTCGGACTGAATATGCTATGGTAATAACGCAGTGATCCGGCCGTAACTTACAACTACTAGAATACGTTCTTCTCACTAATTAAATACTTCTCAATAAGACGATTCCATGTGACAGGTAAACACACCGAACAAAATACACAGACAACTCGGATCGAGATTACGTCAAACTTTTCGTATACTGGCTCGAGTCACAGATTTCTACCGTAATTAATAACTTACTAAGACTTCTGTCCACACACAGATCCTTATCGAATACTCAGTGATCGCAGATTATTGTATAGAACCTGGTCACTTAACCGAAAAGATACTAACTTTATTCTTACACAGTCTCACACAGTACAACAAACACACAATCTCACAGCCAAGAGATACGGAATCGTATATAACTGATCATCAAATAGACTCACAACACAAGACTACCAAATGGGAATCGACTCAACCAAAAGAATAGCAGGATAATTAAATATGAATAGAATGGAACAGAACTCAATGTACTCATCAAGGTCTCATACATAGTCTTAAAATATGATGCTCGCAATCTCCCAAATGGATTCACTATAACAGACAACAGAATAAATGCGATACTTGCAATTTCTAAATACTTCAGTTCGTGATGTGATCAACCCAACTCACTACAGTACTCAACAGAACAGAGACTTCTTCTGAAAAAACTGCCGCTCTTTTCCGCTTCCCTTTATGTGCTTTTAAATAGAAGTCTGCTACCGCGAATCCACTTTTTTCGGCACCTATCCAGGTTCATCCGTCCTGGTTCAGCGCCGCTTAATTAATTTCCACCTTCTAGGGAAGATATTGACTATTCCATTAGTAACACCTCACTCCGAGCAAAGACAAAAAGGGATACAACACCTTTGTCCTCCCATCTCTCACAAGGGGCAATGAGCTGAAGCACTTCAGGTTGACTATCAATTTGGTAAGGGAAGCTCTAGACATGAAAGGTATGCACATTCCTACGGAGAAAGAGACTATGGTCCTCGACAATATGAAGAACATGAATCTGACAAAATTAAAGGACATGGTGGCAATGACACCTAAAATTGCCATTCATTTGCGCATGGTCATGCAGCATTTCACATTCCCCGCTCAGGAGAGGTTCACAATGCCACCCAAAAAGATATGGTTTAGTCTATACTTGGCTGACGCTTTTGAGTTGACAATCAATATGCCCCACTGGATTATCGACCAAATCCACTTGGCTCATCAAAGGTGGTATAAAAAACAAAAGTCTGTACTGTATGGATGTTGTGCTCTCACCCGGATTGTGTATAGATGTTTGGCTTATGATGTGCCAGTTCAGAGGGCATTGATTTGGACCAGGGTATAGGAATTCCAACGTAGACTATCAACCGTAGGACTGCCACCTAAGAAAATGAGAGGCGCAGTTCAGATGCCGTGTGCACAAGCCCGCGGTGCGACGCTGACACCCGAGACAACTCCACGACTTCCAAGGCGGGTACAACCCTTCACTATCATATTACCAAGACACAGCACTGATGGACCGAATCTGGTGTTCCCACCTGTACCAACCGACCTAGAGTTTCCTCACGGATTCACATTAGAAGACCTAACTGATGAGGAGGTAGCCAGAATAATCAAAGCTGTTAACGCGGAAGTCGAGGCAGAGCAAGCTAGTGGATAACAAACTGCTACAGACCAACCCCATCCCAGACAACCAGAGGTTGTCAATGTAGAGGGTGAAGAAGAAGAAGAACAAGAGGAGGAACATGGTGGACAATCCGAGGAAGAAGAGCAGGAATATGATCAGGAAGCTCTGCAAGTACTTGAGGGTGCCCCGGCTTATACAAAGGAATTGAAAAAGCTCTATGATACCATCAACAGGGTTCAAGAGCAACATAGACTGTCCCTCGCAGCAGGAAAAGCTCTCATGAACCAAATCCTTGAGGAGGAAGGAGTAGACGAGCAATACCGCACCACACTTGATATGATATCTGATGCTTTAGGAGTACCTGAGATGGTGCATACCGCCCTTGCACAATCACGAAGAATGGAGCGAAGATATGGCAGACGCCCCCCACGATCAGGAAAACAGATGAATGTATTAGTATTAGAACCACAAGGAACATCCACAACCATGGGCACTGCACACACCGTTCATGATACTGAGGAAACCCATACATCAAGTGCACCCCCGTCACCCCCTTTGCCACCCTTGCCTCCAACTCCACCACATTCACCTCCCACTACCAGTGTAACCACTACTGTCACCGCCTCCGAGTCTACTACCCATACTGAAGCACAGACCATCAGTCAACCCACACAACCCACACACCCTATCTCCACCTCTCTTGTCTATACGGCCACGGACACAGTAATTCTATCCGGAGCCACAGAAAACCTCATTCCCCCGATCACACTTCCTGGCAGTTCGTATTCACAATTGCACACACCACTGTACACTTTCACCACTATCACCGCACCCACAATTCCAATATTCACAATCACTCCCACTACTACATCCACTGTTGATTTTATGGACATATCACCCACCTCCACACCTCTCCCTCCCCCCATACACCCACCATCCCCCATTCCCCCACCTCCCACTTCACCATTTTCCAGCACCGCATCCACACTCCCATTCCCCTTCCCTTCCCCTTCCTTTTTGCATTCAACACCCTCCCCGCATCCACTCCTATTAATAATGTATTTAAAAATATGTATCAGTGTATGTCGCAACTACAGCAGCACTACCAGCATCTGGATAACCAACATACGCGACTCTTCCGAAGCCATGAAGAACTTCAAGTACGATTCATTGATCTAGAAAGGGAAAAGTGGCTATTACAACAACAGTATGTCACTTTACAGGAACAACATGAGCAGTTAGTAGCCAATCCACCCCAATCGGATGCAGAAGAAAAAAAAACAAATGGATGATCTGCTACACTCCCAGATAACAGAGAATCTAAAGCTTCGACGCAACCTGGCCCTCTTACGCAAGCACATGTCTACTGCCCTCGAGGAGAATAAACGACTACAGAAACAAAACGAGGATTCGTTTTTCTTATTCTTTGCATTTCTTGGCAGTATTTAAGTCGATTAAACATTTCCTCCGTGAGGGGTTCTTGATATAATTTGACTCGGCATCCACTAATGTAACTAGGGAGAACATCACGTTCTAAGGTGGCTAATTGGACTGCCCCACTTGTTGATATTCTGTTAATAATCATGGGTCCATAGACACGCTTCTCTAGTTTTCGTGCATGTTGTTTCAAGGTGTACACCAATATTAAGTCCCTGACAATGGCGCCAAATTTGGTGTCACTCTAGCATAATGGAAAGTACCAACGTGAGGAGATCCACCTCATCATTGTCAATCCATGTGAGACATGAGGACTAGTATGAAGACTATGAGCAAGTGATGGCACAAGTGCGTGGAAGTCTAAAAATTATGAAAATTGGTATATAGCTACTTCTAATACTCCTCAAGCTCGAGGACCCCTCGGCTTGCAAAAAATGGAGTAGGAATAACAAAAAATGGTATTTACAATGGTGAGAAGTGACTAAAATCACTATTTGTGAAATATTGCTTCAAGAAAAATTATAGGGCTTATTTGGCGGAGCTGCGTTGACTGCTTTGCCTACTTGGTCCTTCTCACTGCTCTGAATCTTTTCATTGGCTTCCTTGTCTTGTAAGTCCTTGAGTGCCCTGACTGCTACCAACACCATCTTCATAGGTAGCATCTGATGCTTCATCCAATGTTTTGATTTCTACTTCAAGTGAATCCTTGACTTGATTTATTTCATCCGAATTACCAGCATCATTTGATTCACTATGGATATCCATGTTCATAGTTGATGGTTCATGTTCTTCTTGGATTTTAGATGATGAACTAGAATTGATTAACCCCAATTATCGATACCGGTCGAACTTAGTTAGCCTTTTTCCTGGCATAGATGTTGTATGGGCTTGATGGTAATGATGCCCTTGAATTGGTAGATTGATCTATCCTTCCATAAACTTGTGAGTTTCCTCCATGAATTCCTTTAGCTCGGTTTTAGTAATAGGAGTTGCCTTCTCAATTTTGGTTCTAGGTATTACATGCATCCTCTTTGATGGTGGAGTGGCTTCTTCCTCTTTCAGGACCTCCCTTATTCTTTTGGCACCTTGCACCATTGGTTGTGTGCTCATTCCTGCCTCTTTGGTAATCTTTGCTCCTTTCCTATTTTTGATACTATTGTCGGTTTCGCATACCTAGCCATTTCAGCAGATGAGGGCATTTCTTTGAGGTATTCCCGAATGCCTAACGCATGGTATATTAATATGGTTAGAGCCACACTCCCATTCAAAAATTTCTTATGACCCCATTGCTTCTTGGCCTCAAATAATCGTTCTTGAATATAGGGTGTCAAGTTTATTTGGTTGCCGATTTGCTTGGTGGCATGAGATAGTAATTGAACCACTATCTTTTGTGGTGTCGTATACCTGTGCATATTAGGAAAGCAGGAATGTTGATGTACCAATTTGAGTTCTTCTTCAATATAAACACGATTAATATCCATGAATGTTCTAATTTTAGAGCCATGACTTTCTTCCTTGAGATCTGTGGTCCCATCCTTGATCCATCCAAATGCTTCTTTAATGAGCTCGTGCATGAATTATATGGTTACCCATTCTCCCTCTACATCAAGAACTTTAGCTTCTGGCATTCATGGTTTATCTAAGGCTGGATGAATGGTGTTCATGACTTGAGGTGCATCTCTGGAAATCGGGCTTATAGATTGGTAACTCAAAATACTTATGGATTCCAGCTTTTGTCATCACATCCACCATAGATGGAAGCTCATGCAAGACCTTGAAGTCTTGGGACATTTTTGGAAATTGGTGGTCTGTATCCATGATCGTAATAGTCACCAAATACAAATGGTTGCCTGATGGTTGGCCTTCTTTGAACCAATGACCTTTTTCCTTTGTCACACTCTTTAGAGGAAATTCAGGCACTTCTTCTGGAATCGTCACTTTAGAGTCTTCAAAAGCCATCTTCACTTGTAATGTAGTAGATATTAGTTCAAGAAAGAAACCGATTTGTAACATAATCCTGGTAGGAGATGGTTGAACCACACCCTAAGAGAGAGGATTAGGAAGTAATCCTCAACCATGGCTTTTGGGGCAAGTGGTTAGCCCATCACATTCCTAACCAAGAGGTTGTGAGTTCAATTCCTTACACGATTCCGCAAGTTTTTGTGTAGTTCGTTAATATGTCATCCTTCACCACTCCGTACCCCCTTGCGTAAGTAGAGAAAAGGTACCTTACCATTCTTTTTATTAATTTTCAAGTCTAAAAGAGAACAAGAGGTTAGTTTATAGCCAAAGCACTTATTTATTTACATTGGATGATCATTCGTATGATAGTAGAAGCTGAGTCCTATTCCGATTATAGAAATGTGCACCACTATATTTATTGAGGAAGCAATGTGTCGAATGTGTGGCTTTGTAATGTGGCCCTATCATGCATACTCTGGATGCAATTGATTCTTTGTGAGTGCAAGAAGAGTCTCCTTGATCTTCTCAAATCGATTCCTTGTCACTTCTTGGGTCTCTATATTAACCTTGTATTCTATGTTCATGGCATTTGCTTTTGTGGCATCCCCCTTTCTTTACTCTTAAATGTAATCTTTGATTTATTCATGTTCTTGGATAGATTTTTCCATGTTGTGGTATCTTGGGGTTTTCTTTGATCCTTGATAATTTCCTTTGCTTTACTTCTCTGGAATGATATATCCTTGAGTTTTTCTATCTCTTGATTTTGTTGATATATTTAGGTAGTGATGTGTGTGAACACTCTAGGATTGCAGAGGAACTTTTTTCCCTCTTTAGGAGGTTTTTTTCCCCGGCTTGTATATACGCCTATTGCCCTAATGGGCTACTTACCTTTGTACATTCTCTAGTAATACATTCACTATTGTGTGTTGAGCTCCAAGCTTCTTCTTCTTCAATGTGCTATTCACGTGCTTCCATAGATGTCTAACTCCAACAATTGGTATCAGAGCAGGTTGCTGCTTCATCTAGGGCTTCGCTGACACCCCTCCTGTTGCAGTCTCAGGATCGCACAAAATTTGGTGAGCATACTCAAGGTGTTTCAAAGAAATCTGAGCTCGTTTCGGCCTCCAAATGCACTATCACAGTGCTTGTGCAAGCTATTTCATCTTTTTGTGCCAAAGGTATATACCAGTCTCGGTTCACCAGTATAAGCATCTCAAAGTCTACTACAGGTCTAGCAGAATTTGTCTGGGTAGTTCTATTCAATATTTTGAGATACAGTCAATTTTCTGCATCAAGGTATTTTAGTCATCGGCCATGGCTGAAAGCAGTAATGTATTTCGTATGTTGGCTATTAAGGATAAGTTGGATGGTACCAACTACCCGTTGTGGGCTTATATGATGCGACATGTATTGGTTGCAAAAGGACTATGGAACATTGTGCAGGGTGTTGAAAAATGTCCTATCACACCTGCAACTGTTACAACTATAGGTACTGAAGCTGATGTAGAAGGTGTCGAAGATGATGATATTTTGCATATTCCTATTCGTGCTGCAGTTTTTGCTGCACCTACTGTAGAGAAGATTTGTTGGGATGGCAGAGATGCTCAGGCACATGCATTGATAGCTTTATTTGTCAAACATGCTATTATTCCTCACATTCGCTCTTGCATAATAGCTAAGGATGCTTGGGATACACTTATCACATTATACCAAGCTAGGAATGAAGCTCGTGTTACTTACCTCCGAAAACAATTGGAGAGTGAGTGCATGAATGATGAGGTTATACCACATAGTTCACTTGTGCAGACCATTCTCAATGGTCTGCTTGATTCATATCAGAGTTTTGCTTCTAATCTTCAGTTGATGATGAAAGGAAATCCAAATGCCTTGTCATTTGAGGATTTAGTCTTTGTTCTGTTGCAAGAAGATCAGTCAGGCAGAATAGGTACATTATGCATGTTGCAGATCAAGCGTTCTTGGCTAGTCAGAAGGGCAAAGGAAAATGGAGCTCTTCTACTAGTAAGGAGAAATCTAGAAATGCTGCACATTCGAAGAACCAAGATAAAGATGAGAAAAAATCAAAAAAGTAGAAATTGTTTTGCAAGTACTGTAAAGGGAATGATCATATCTTAAAGAACTGTCCAAAACTGGCTGCTAAAGAGGCATAACAGAAAGAGGCTGGAATGGCTATTGTAGAAGCCTCTACACCAAAAACCGAGTCTACTAATCTGATGTAGGAAGAAGAATGGGCATTTACTACTGTTTGCAGTTTTGACCCATCTTCTCATGAGCAGTGCATGTCTATAGTAGACTCAGATGTTTGGTACTTTGACAGTGGGGCGACCAAACATATTATGTCGCAGTGTAGTTTCTTCTCTTCACTCGAGCTTGCCCGTACAGGGAATACTATTACATTCACCAACAACTCCTCTTATCCTATTATGGGAGTTGGTAAGATCATTTTGACTACTGCGGATGGTAGTTCTTTCACTTTGTCAGAAGCTTTGTTTGCGCAAGGGATCAAGAAAAATCTGTTATCAGTTTCTACATTAGCCAAGATTGGGTTGGTTGTGAAATTTGTTGATGACAGATGTACAGTTCATGATCTGTCAAATGGCGACATGATTATTTCTTCAGGCATTCTATGTCCTGGGCTATATAAGCTCATAGACTATGAAAGATCTGTACATGATTTTGCATGTGCAATACATGATTCTCAGGCTATGTCAGATGCAAAGCTTTGGCAGGCACGCTTTGGTCATTTGAATTTTGCTAGTTTGCTACGCTTGTAGAAATCTGAAATGGTGTCCTCTTTGCCCAAACTTGAGGCACCGGGAAAACATGTTTGTGAAGGCCATATTTTGGGCAAAATGCAGCATTCCTCCTTTCCAAAAGATGGTTCGGGATACTCAGAAATTGCAGTTTGTACATAGTGATGTCTATGGTCCTATGAAGACACCTTCTTTTGGAAATTATCTTTACTTCGTGACTTTCATCGATGATTTTTCTAGGCATGCATGGGTATATCCATAGAAGGCAAAGTCCGAAGTGTTCATGTGCTTCAAACAGTTTTTGGTTTTGGTTCATGTGTTCAAGTCCGAGGGGGGGAATATATGTCTTCTGATTTTAATGCATTTCTGGCTGAACATGGGATAAAACACCAGTGTACAATGTTGTATACACCTCAACAAAATGGAGTTGCTGAATGAAAGAACATGTCACTCATGGAAATGTCGAGGTGTATGGTCAAGAGTCAGGCTCTACCACATAGTTTCTGGCTTGAGGCTATCATGTGTGTAGCATCAAGCCATCTATTGCACATTTGCGTGTTTTTGCTTGTTTGGCATATGCATTAGTGCCCGAACAACATCACAAAAAATTGGATGATAAAGTAGTAAAATGTATTTTTGTTGGGTACAGTTTTGAAAGTAAAGGCTATCGTTTGTATCATCCACAGAGTAAACACATTTTGGTTAGCCGTGATGTTTTTTTTGTGGAAGACGCTATTCAGCCATTGCTTTCATGTACTAAGGAGACATCTGTTATCTCCAAAGACATGTATCATACTTTGCTGCCTCTTTTTACAGGTGGATAGTCTAGTGTTGGCCCTAATGAGGCAACTTCTATACCTTTGCAGGTTTCATGTGATGATGCAGATCATCCCGTTTATGATGCAGATTTACATGATGCACTTGTTGATGAGAGAGCTGACATTGACGAGGCAAAAACTATGCCAAAATGGTTGGTGCAAACTTTGCGTGATAGCAAATTAGATGCACCTCTATCATATCATACTCGATTAGGCTCTCATAGTGCCTCTTTTGCATCAAATTGCTATGCTATGGTTGCATCTAGCCTTTGTGATGAGAATGAGCCTGTTTCATTTGACAAAGCACAAAATTCAGAAAATTGGATGATTGCTATGGAATCTGAATATGATGCTATAATGAAGAACGGTACTTGGTCTTTATGTGACTTGCCTCCTGGCAAGAAGGCCATTGGCACTAAGTGGGTTTACAAGCTAAAATGTAAGCCTAATGGATATAAGGCTAGGCTTGTTGCAAAGGGTTATGCACAGGAAAGAGGCATTGATTTTGATGAGATCTTTGCACCTACATGCCATATGACTATTGTTCAGAGCATCTATGCAGTTGCAACCCATCATGGTTGGAATGTACATCAATTGGACATTAAAACTGCATTTCTGAATGGTGACTTACATGAAGAAGTGTATGTTTTTCAGCCCCGTGGCTTTGTGCAAAAAGGGCATGAAAACCAGGTGTGGAGGTTAAAGAAGGCATTATATGGTTTAAAGCAAGCACCACGTGCTTGGTATGAGAAGATACATGCCTATCTGATTGCACATGGCTTTGAGAATAGTCCAACTCAAAGCACCTTATATGTTAAGCATGCTAATGATGTGCTTCTGATCATTGTTGTCTATGTTGACGACATACTGCTCACTGGTCCTATTGAGAAGCATATTGCTGATTTTAAGGCCGATTTGCTGCCTCATTTGAGATGTCTGATTTGGGGCATTTGCATCACTATTTGGGCATTCAATTTATGCATGTTGATGGTGGAATGGCTTTGTGTCAAATGAAATATATTGACAAATTATTGCAGTGTTTTGGTCTTGAAGACTGTAAGCCTATTGCCACTCTATGGAGATAGGTTTATGATTGAGTCTTCATGATGCTGGCAATGCATTTGATGTTGTCCTCTATCAGTAGGCTGTTGGATGCATGACTTACTTATGCATTAATCGGTCAGATATTCAGTTTGCTCTCTCATAGATGAGTAGGTTTATGCATTGCCCAGGTGTCAAGCATTGACAGTCAGATAAGCGCATCTTTTGCTACTTGAGTGGTTCTCGGTTTCTTGGGTTGTTTTATCCCAAGGGGGGATCAGTACTGCTAGATTTGCATGCTTTTTCTGGCTTAGACTGGGCTGGTTGCTATGACACTCGTGTGTCCACTAATGGCTTTTTCTTCATGCCTGGTAGCTCATGTATATCTTGGTTGAGCAAGAAGTAGTCTACTATAGCCACTTCTAGTTGTGAGGTTGAGTATAGGGCATCTTTGGCAGTGATTGTTAAGTGTGTGTGGCTCATACGCCTTATGGCTAATTTGGGTGTTGGTCAATCTTCTGCCACCACCATCTTCATTCGCACTCAGAGTGCACTGGCAGTTGCGAGGAACCCTATGTTCCATGCTCGCACTAAGGAGATTGAGGTGCATTATCATTATGTCAGGGAGAGGTTCTCTGTTGGGGAGATCAGCTTGGCATATGTGCCCACGTAGGAGAACATTGGAGACCTTTTCATGAAGGCTCTGCCTAGGGAGAAGTTTGAAGCTTTCCACAAAGCTTTGGGCTTACTTCCTTTTGTGGAGTGATTTCCACATAGCTTGTCACTTCCTTATACATGAGTGCCAGGTACTTGTTCACCGCATCACTCCCAGGGGGGATTTGTTGATATATTTAGGTAGTGATGTGTGTGAACACTCTAGGATTACCGGGGCACTTTTTTCTCTCTTTAGGAGGTTTTTTTCCCCCGGCTTGTATATACGCCTATTGCCCTAATGGGCTACTTATCTTTGTACATTCTTTAGTAATACATTCAGTATTGTGTGTTGAGCTCCAAGCTTCTTCTTCTTCCTTGTGCTATTCACGTGCTTCCACAGATGTCTAACTCTAATAGATTTGATGTTCTTCGGACTACTTTTGGGATCCATATGCATTGATGTGATGTCTGAGCCTCCACCAATAATTTTTAAAGCCATACATGAAGATTTTTGGGTCTATCCCCTTTAGATTTTGAGCAATGATTATTTTGCTACGTTTCTGCTATATGATTGGTGTGTTTCGGCATTGTACTAGCATGCTGAGGTAATTTATCTTTGCGTACCCATCATAGTCGTGTGTTCATTGGAGGTGGCACTCTTGTGGTTGACATCCATGTTAGTTTGTTCCTTATAATGTTGATAGGTTGAGACGAGATATCCTCATTTTTTTTTCAATCTCATATCCTATAGGAGAATTGGTTACAAGGTCATGAAACACCTCACCAATCACAGATAAGTCTCACTTAGGATACAATGATGTATCTAAAGCTTCTTCCTTGTTTTCCTTCAGGTCTAGGTAACTCTAAGACTCCCTTCACATTTTTAGGTCTAGCTAACTGTAAGATTACTTTCAACTTATCCTCATCCATGGAAATTCCATTCTTTGACACAATATGTCCCAAAATCTTTCCTTGTGTTACCATAAATACACACTTTTTGAGGTTTAATCATACTTAATATTGTTGGCATTTTTTGAATATCCTCCGTAGTTCTGGAATGTGTTCACTTCTTTGACTGTAATAGGTGCACAAATCATCTACATATACTTCCATGCTTTCTTTAAAAATTCCTTGAATACATGACACATCTGTCACTCGAAAGTTGTGGGGGCATTTGTGAGTCTGAACGGCATCACTTGAAAAGCATATACTCCCCAATCCGTTGTGAAGGTGGTCTTATGTTGGTCCTCTATAGCAATGGCTACCTGGTTATAACCTGAGAATCCATCCAGGAAGTTGTAGACTTCCTGGCCTGTCACTCTTTCCATTAGGTGATCAGTGATAGGTAAAGGATAGCTATGATGTATAGGAGTTGCATTCACTTTTTTCAAATTGATGCAGACTCTAAGCTTACCATTCTTTTTGGGTACTACTACTAAAGGTGATACCCATTCTGTGTGCTCTACTAAAGGTAATTTCTTCAAGGGTTTTGCTTCAAGTGTCATTGGGATTCTATGGGAGCATATGGATGGATCTACTCCCTTGAGGTCCTCGTAGGTCCATGCGAATACATCCCTATATTCTCTGATTAGTTTTACTAGTTCTTGTTCTTCTTTAGGAGATACATCTTTTCCAATGTAAGTACATCTTTCCTCTTCCTCTTCCATGGTTACTAGTACTTTCTTGGTTTGTTCCTTATTATCATAAGCTTCTCCTTTGGTTGCTTCTCTCTTGGGAATTTGAATGGCTATCTTTCGTTCCTCTACTTCATATCTTTTAAAATGTTCTAAAACTTCAAAAAGATCTGGTGGTTGCTCTACTATGTCTTCCCTTTCCTCATTGTCCTATCTTGTTGGGATTGCTTCAACTGAAAACACCTTTGGAGTCTCCTTTTCATTGTTTGCCTCAATCTCTTCTAAATATCATTCCTCTGAATCGAATTTTGGTTCCATCTCTAAGCTTTCATACTCCTTCCACTTCTTTTCTAGTAATTTTCCCACTTCCATTTCTTAAAGGATTACCATGTAAAGATTTACATCATAACCTTCTTCATCCACACACTCCTTGATGGTTAGTACTTCCTCATTTACACACACATCGAGGGTGGCTAATATTTCCATCCATCCATGTGGTTCAAATGCTTCCTCAGGGAAGATTTGAGGCATGTATGCAAGATCATCTATGGGCCGGTAATTCTGATGCCCTATTGGCCATAATTGAGTTTTGTTTTCTTATCTTTTGGCCTCTTTGCACATCCATAGCTGAATGTCTTCATTCTTCCATGATTGGTCACTCGTTCTCGTTCTATAAATGGACAAATCATCTTCCTCTCGTTGGGCTGGGTTCCATTGTAATGGGGGTACATCCCTATATGAAAAGCTTGTTGATATATTTAGGTAGTGATGTGTGTGAATACACTAGGACCGCAGGGGCACTTTTTTCCCTCTTTAGGAGGTTTTTTTTTAGGCTTGTATATACGGCTATAGCCCAAATGAGTTACTTATCTTTGTACATTCTAGTGGTAATACATTCTAGTGGTAATACATTCAGTAGTGTGTGTTGCTCCAAGCTTCTTCTTCTTCCTTGTGCTGTTCGCATGCTTCCATAGATGTCTAACTCCAACAATTGGTATCAGAGCAGGTCGTCGCTTCGTCTAGGGTGTCGTTGACACCCCTCCGATCATAGTCTCAGAATTGCACAAAATTTGTTGAGCATACGCAGGCTGATTAGGAGATCAAAAAAGCTTTGTTTTGTGGGCCGAAATCGCGATCTGAGCTCGTTTCAACCTCTAAACACACTATCACAGCGCTTGTGTAGGCTATTTCATCTTTTTAAGCCAAAGGTATATATAGGTTTTAGTTTGCCAGTATAAGCATCTCAAAGTCTGCTATAGGTCTAGCAAAACTTGTTAGGGTAGTTCTATTCAAATTTTTCAGATACAATTATTTTTTTGCATGAGTGTATTTTATTCAGTGGCTATGGCTGAAAGTAGTGATGTATTCTATACGTTGGCTGTTGAGGATAAGTTGGACAGTACCAATTACCCATTGTGGGCTTATATGATGCAACAATGTATTGGTTGCAAAAGTACTATGGAACATTGTGTAGGGTGTTGAAAAACATCCTATTACACTAGCAAATACAGGTATTGAAGCTGATGCAGATGGCATTGAAGATGCTGATATTCTTTAGATTCCTGTTCGTGCTGCGGTTTCTGTTGCATCTACTACAGAGTAAATTTTTGGGATGGCATAGATGCTTAAGCACATGCATTGATAGCTTTGTCTATCAAACATGCCATTATTCCTCACATTCGCTCTTGTAGAATAGCTAAGGATGCTTGGGAGGCTAGGAATTAGGCTTATGTTGCTTACCTCCGAAAACAATTGGAGAGTGAGCACATGAATGAAGCTGATTCTATGAACAAGTTTTTGACAAAGATCAAGGATTTGAAGGAACAATCGATTTCTGCTGATGGTCCTTCCTGATAGCTCACTTGTGTAGACTCTTCTGAATGGTCTTCCCGACTCATATCAAAGTTTTGCTTCTACTCTTTGTTTGATAAGGAAAGGCAATCCAAATGCCTTAAATTTTGAAGAGTTAGTTTTTGTTCTATTGCAGGAAGATCACTCCATGGAGAACACGTCTATTATGTGTGTTGTAGATCAAGCTTTCCTGGCTAGTGAGAAGGGCAAACAAAAATGGAGCTCTTCTGCTAGTAAGTAGAAATCTACTAATTTTGCACATTCAAAGAAGGAAGACAAAGATGAGAAGAAATTAGAAAAAGAGAAATTGTTTTGCAAGTACTCTAAAGGAAATGATCATATCATAAAGAAGTGTCCAAAATTGGTTGCAAAAGAGGGAAAGAAATGGTTGTTGCAGAGGTCTTTACACTGAAAATAGAGTCTGCTAATCTTATGCAGAATGAAGAATGGGCATTTACTACTGTTTGTGGTTTTGACCCATCTTCGCATGAGTAGTGTATGTTTGTAGTAGAGTCAAATGTTTGGTATTTTGATAGTGGGGCCACCAAACATATTACCTTGTAATGCAGCTTCTTCACTTTACTTGAGCCTGCCCCTATAGGGAATACTGTCACATGGGCCAACAACTCCTCTTATCCTGTCATGGGAGTTGGCAAGATCATTTTAACTACTGTTGATGGTAGTTCTTTCACTTTGTCGGATGCTTTATTTGTACCAGGGATCAAGAAAAATCTATTATAAGTTTTTGCATTATCCAAGATCTGCTTTGTTGTGATATTTGTTGATGACAGATCTAAATTTCATGATATGTCAAATGGTGATGTGATTATTGCATCTGGCATTTTATGTCATGGGCTCTATAAGCTCATAGACTAGAAAAGATCTATGAATGACTTGGCATGTGCAGTACATGATTCTAAGACTATGTCAGATGCAAAGCTTTGGCATGCATGCTTTGATCATCTGAATTTTGCTAGTTTGCTACACCTGCAGAAATCTGAAATGGTGTCCTCTTTGCCCAAACTTGAGAAACCCGGGAAACATGTTTGTGAAGGCTGTATTTTGGGCAAAATGCAACATTCCTCATTTCCAAAATATGGTTCAGTTCGAGCTACTCAGACATTGGAGCTTGTTCATAGTGATGTATGTGGTCCTATGTAGACACCCTCGTTTGGAAACTATTTTTACTTCGTGACTTTCATTGATGATTTTTCCGGGCATGCATGGGTATATCTATTGAAAGCAAAGTCTGAAGTGTTCATGTGCCTCAAATAGTTTTTGTTTTTGGCTGAAAATCTATCAGCATGTAAAATCGGCACCCTCCATTTTGATCGAGGGGGGCATATATGCCTTTTGACTTTAATGGTGAACATGGGATAAAACATCAGTGTATAGTGCCATATACACCTCAATAGAACGAAGTTGTTGAACAGAAGAACATGTTACTCATGGAGATGGCAAGGTGTATGGTCAAGAGTCAGGCTTTACCACATAGTTTTTGGCTTGAGACTATCATGTGTGTAGCATATGTACTTAACATGTGTCCCATTAGCACTATAGTGTTGGAAAACAATGTCCCATTGGTCAAGGATTGGTCAATTTTGTCCATTCCTTAAAGCATGTGTACAGAATCTGTTCACTCCCTTGTACAAGAAAGGACGACGGGCGCCGTGGATAAGCAAACATCCTCCCATGTAACCCACCAGGGTTCAATACCCGTGAACGGCAGCGCGAAACGCGAAAAGAGTTTTAGATTATCTTTAACTTTTCCCATAAAATTATGGCGGACAAAAACAGATTCGCGAACGGCGTTTTCTTGTTCTAATCACTACGATTTGATCGCTTGCTTTATGCGAACGTAAGCTTTTAGTGGTGCTTTTCAAGGACTACCAAATACTATATAACAAGTGCTTGGGCTCACTTGTATGCATCCTTCACCTAGGATCAACACAAGCTTTCTAGAGCTTGGATCTCAGTAGAGGTGGTGTTTCTTCTAGCACATGGGGCAGCCATGGTGCTAACTTGAAGCATGTTGAGGAGCAGCTATGGAGTTCTTCTTAGTGATTCTTCTTGGAGAAGATGAAGGGTGTGCTCACACTCTAGCTCATGGAGAGGAGGTTATCTCTTGTTCATGGCAAGAAGACTTGGTCATTAGCAGCTTGATGGTGAGGATCGCCCATCTACATGATGTATTTGAAGATCATCTTCTACAAGAAGATGTTAGGTTGAAGATTATCTTCTATAAGAAGATGTCTGGCTACTTCAAAGACATTGGATGGGACCATCTACATGATTTTGAAGATTATCTTCTACAGGAAGATATTAGGTTGAAGATTGTCTTCTACAAGAAGATATCTGGCTACTTCAAAGACATTAGATGGAGTTTAACATAAGATTCACATCTTATGTTAAAGTATTCAGGTACATATTCTCTTTATGCACACAGGTACTACTTGAAGTTTATGGAGGCTGTGGCGTTCATATCAGAAGGAGTCCTATTCGGCATAGGTACAAGAGAATCAGTACTTATATGCTTTATGCATATTTTTATGAGGTGTTTGAGAAGGTGTGTTCACATGAGTTTGAGGATTTCCGGCAACAATCTTGTTAGCATTCTATGCTACTTTATAAGTATGTGATCTTTTCACACACGTATCTGACTTAGGGTCTTCCATAGCCTAAGTTTAGATGTAGGTTTGTTGACCATCAGTTCACACTGATCCTTCCTCTTTCAGTCACTCATATTCACTCTTCTATAACCTATAAGGTCCCACATCTCATGTATATTCAGATTACTGCCCACACATCTGAATATGTTTGTTACATTGTACATTCACTCATTCATCTATTTCTCATCACATAGAGTGGTTGAGAGTTTTGCTCCCACATTGTACATTGAACATTGGTATATATGATACTATGAGTAAGCGCTGGCTTACGTAACACCTTACACATGATGTCTATTCTTTCTCTATCTTTATCTCATCATTTGTATGATTAAGTTGTGGTATGTTCATGTTTTGTCAATATGGAAGATTGCTGGAATTAATGTTGTACATGACTGGAACTATGGAACCATGGACCTGTGACATGAGCCTAAGGGCCTACCTCACTTCCAACATTTGGTATCAGAGCACTAAGGTTTTGGTTTCAAAACTTTAGATCTTTGGCATCAATGCATTAAGGCTCATTCATAATCCCAGGTTCCCAGTCTTCCAGATTTACAACATATAATTTGAAAGCATCTTCTAATATTTGACATTTGACATACACACTTAATCTAGATGAGTAGAGATTTGAGAATTAGACAATTCAGTTACATGTGTATTCATCAGTGTGGAGTATGAAGTTGATGATCTGTTAGCAGCCAAATATTTTTGGAAGAGTATGCAAATACTTTACAAAAGTATTGTTTGAAGACCCACACTTGATGAAGAGAAGACTACTTCAAATTCAAGGAAGAACAATGGTTTAGAGAAGATGAAGAAATCAGATCAACATCAAATCACAGGTATCAGTTTCTACTATCAGATTATCATTTGCTGGTCATATCTTAGAAGAGCAGTTATGAAGAGATTTGAAGAAATTCAAGGATTGATTTTATACGCTTTCATTATTTGAAAGTTAAAGGCTACATCAAAACAGGTATCTAGAGGTTTTTCTAGAGAGTTTTGAGAAATCTCTTTCATGGCAAGAAAGTTCATCTAAGAAGATAAGTGCAGAGATGAGATGAGTTTTTTCAGCCAATTTTCTGTTGTAAGTTGGTTGGATATCAAGGTACAAATGTATCTAGAGAAGGTAACTCTAGAAGGGCAATTCATCATTCAGACAACGATTGGTGAATTTAGTCGATTCAGACATTTGAAGCAGAATTTTGATTCAGAGATATGAGGAGATGATAAAACATGTTTCTATATTCAACTTCCATTTGTATACCATGTTTGTTTTATTTCTTACTCTTAGCATTAGAGGAAGAGAAAAGTTCAGTTGAAGAAGTCAAGAGTATTTGCTACTTCAAGATGAAGAGAACAAAAGGTATGGAAGAGAAGTTTGAAGATGTTGACATCATCAGGTGGAAGAAAGATGCAGAAAAAGAAAGTCCATCATTTCCAAAAGAAAAGTAAGGCTTCCTTTTCTCATATATTTTCCATATACTTTTCCTATTTTATCCTCTACATCCAAAGACAAGTCTACGAGAACATCTTGTTTAAAGAAGAAGCAGTTTCTTGTTTTGCATTACACTTGGTCATGATTTAGTAGATTTGACAAAGAATTGCATTGAGAGAAAGAAAAGCAGCAGATATATGTTTTAACTCATATATGTATGAGTTATGTTTTAGTTGAAGCTTTTAAGCAGGCAGCTTATATGTTCCCTCAAAGAATTCTTGGAGTGTCAATACAGAGCTACTTGGTATATGACAAGTTGCAGAGAAGTATATTTCTTCTTTATCTAACTCTTGAGGTAAAAGAGTTTTTTGTAGCAGATGTTGAAGACTTGGGTTGAGGTTTTATGTTTGGAAAAGGTTACCTCATATTCAGTACTTTCAGAAACTTCAGAAAATTCAGACTTGTTGATGTACCAGTCAGTTGAAGAATCTACTTTTTATGATTGTCTAGACTTTTGGATACATGTTTGTATTCAAAAAGGTGTTCCATCATATCCTATCACTTGATTGAAAAATGAGTTAGCCAAAAGAAAATCAAGCAGGTACTATCACATTTCACCCGGGTAAAATATGAAAGTTATGAAGTATCAACTTGCAGCTTTTGGAGTTCTCAAGGTGAGAAGTTTGTCCACTTATGGTTCAAGTAGGAATTTCAAATTCCTTAAAGGATTTGTTTGAAGAAAAGTTTTACAACTTTTTGAGAAGCATGGACACTTGGAGACATTCAGGTAGCAAATCAAACATTCAGACATGAAGGTTTGATAAGAGCAGATTCTACACAAGAGAGATCATTGATCTTGTATGATCTTGTATGATCTTGAACATTTATGAGTCAGTTGTCTATCCTTTGTTTGGTAAGGTTCTTAGCATTTGAAGAAGTAAGTCAAAGATTCAGATTCTATCAGATTTGTGTTGCAGAGAAAAAGAAGATACTTGTTATGTTACAGAAAAATATGGATCCTAAACTTTTGTTTCAGATACAAGTATGGATTACTAAAGATCAGATTTATTGAAAGAAGGAAGACGTTCCACATTTCATAAAGTCTGATATATTTGAAGAATACTGGATACTAGTGTTAAGTCATCTAGGGGGTGATGAAACATGAAGACTTATTTTCAAGCCATATGTAAAAGAATGCAGAGTCATACCTACAGGTAATCCTATTTCAGGTATTCCTATATTTCCTTTGTCAGGTTCCCTTTATGTTCCAGCTTTGAAAGAAGAAGGAAGAAGAAGAATATTTGGAGAAAGTTCCTATTAGGATGTTCCTGTTCAGGAGAAGGTTCCAGAGTTCTATTTAAAGAGAAGCTTGATATTTCAGAAAGGTATATTTCATAAGTGCGCACATATATGTTTATACCAAGTTCTAAAGGAAAGAGGTATGAAGGATTTAAAGGATAAAGAAATTATGACATCATAGATTTTTTGACTCATATTTCAATTGAGTTGAGTTGATTTAACTTGAGTACAGTCAAAGATGAACCAACAGTGTTCATAATACACTAAGTTGTGAGTTGACAGTCACAGGTTCCAGGATTCAGTTCTTGATTTGTTTAGTGTATTTACATGACGCAGCAGAAGTACGTTGAGAAACTTTTTTTGGAAGGTAAATGCAAATATATGGATCCGAGTGTATGTTTTCAGGTTTTTGAAGACAAGAGATAGCAGGTTCAGAGTCAGTACATGCTACATTTGTTGTCAAGCAGTGATTGCTTGATGTGTACACTATTGGATATCTAGTTTGCATATTTTCTCAAGTATTATGGTTCATATTCAGCAAGTTCAGGTTCTTTTGAAGGAAAGTCAAATTCAGTTTTGAAGAAGACTTTTTGAAGAAAAGTTCTGAAGTTCGGGAGTACAAGCTTGAAGCTTGTGACAAGCTATTTGAAGCTTGTAATAGTTTGCAGCTTATGAAGTTTGCAGATTCAGTCCAGGTTGTACTAATATGACATTGCAGGGGGGATTGTTGGAAAACAATGTCCCATTGGTCAAGGATTGGTCAATTTTGTCCATTCTTTAAAGCATGTGTACAGAATCTGTTCACTCCCTTGTACAAGAAAGGGCGATGGGCGCTGTGGATAAGCAAACATCCTCCCATGTAACCCACCAGGGTTCAATACCCGTGAACGGCAGCGCGAAACGCGAAAAGAGTTTTAGATTATCTTTAACTTTTCCCATAAAATTATGGCGGACAAAAACGGATTCGCGAACGGCGTTTTCTTGTTCTAATCACTACGATTTGATCGCTTGCTTTATGCGAACGTAAGCTTTTAGTGGTGCTTTTCAAGGACAACCAAATACTATATAACAAGTGCTTGGGCTCACTTGTATGCATCCTTCACCTAGGATCAACACAAGCTTTCTAGAGCTTGGATCTCAATAGAGGTGGTGTTTCTTCTAGCACATGGGGCAGCCATGGTGCTAACTTGAAGCATGTTGAGGAGCAGCTATGGAGTTCTTCTTAGTGATTCTTCTTGGAGAAGATGAAGGGTATGCTCACACTCTAGCTCATGGAGAGGAGGTTATCTCTTGTTCATGGCAAGAAGACTTGGTCATTAGCAGCTTGATGGTGAGGATCGCCCATCTACATGATGTATTTGAAGATCATCTTCTACAAGAAAATGTTAGGTTGAAGATTATCTTCTACAAGAAGATGTCTGGCTACTTCAAAGACATTGGATGGGACCATCTACATGATTTTGAAGATTATCTTCTACAAGAAGATATTAGGTTGAAGATTGTCTTCTACAAGAAGATATCTGGCTACTTCAAAGACATTAGATGGAGTTTAACATAAGATTCACATCTTATGTTAAAGTATTCAGGTACATATTCTCTTTATGCACACAGGTACTACTTGAAGTTTATGGAGGCTATGGCGTTCATATCAGAAGGAGTCCTATTCGGCATAGGTACAAGAGAATCAGTACTTATATGCTTTATGCATATTTTTATGAGGTGTTTGAGAAGGTGTGTTCACATGAGTTTGAGGATTTCCGGCAACAATCTTGTTAGCATTCTATGCTACTTTATAAGTATGTGATCTTTTCACACACGTATCTGACTTAGGGTCTTCCATAGCCTAAGTTTAGATGTAGGTTTGTTGACCATCAGTTCACATTGATCCTTCCTCTTTCAGTCACTCATATTCACTCTTCTATAACCTATAAGGTCACACATCTCATGTATATTCAGATTACTGCCCACACATCTGAATATGTTTGTTACATTGTACATTCACTCATTCATCTATTTCTCATCACATAGAGTGGTTGAGAGTTTTGCTCCCACATTGTACATTGAACATTGGTATATATGATACTATGAGTAAGCGCTGGCTTACGTAACACCTTACACATGATGTCTATTCTTTCTCTATCTTTATCTCATCATTTGTATGATTAAGTTGTGGTATGTTCATGTTTTGTCAATATGGAAGATTGCTGGAATTAATGTTGTACATGACTGGAACTATGGAACCATGGACCTGTGACATGAGCCTAAGGGCCTACCTCACTTCCAACATATAGTCTATCATCCCATATGAGGATTGGCATGGTTGCAAGCCACATGTTGCTTATTTGCATGTTTTTTGTTGTCTGGCATATGCATTATTGCCTGAACAACACCACAGGAAATTGGATGATAAAGCAATAAAATGTATTTTTGTTGGGTCTAGTTTTGAAAGAAAAGTCTATCGTCTGTATTATCCATAGACAAAACACATTTTGGTTAGCCATGATTTTGTTTTTGTGGAAGTTGCTATTATGCCTTTACTTTCATGTACGAAGGAGACATCCATTAGCTCCAAAGACATGTGTGATACTTAGCTACCTCTTTTTAGAGGTGGAAAATCTAGTGCTGGTCCTAATGAGGCAACCTCTCAGCCCATTGTAGGTTTCATGTGATGATGTAGATCATTCCATTTCTAATGCAGATTTGTATGATGCACTTGTTGATGAGAGAGCTGATATAGGCAAAACTATGCCAAAATTGCTAGTGTAGACTTTGTGTGACAACAAATTAGATGCACGTTTGTCATACTGTACTTGTTCACGCTCTCATAGTACCTCTTTTGCATCAGATTTCTATGTTATGGTTGCATCTAGTCTCTGTGATGAGACTGAACCTGTTTCATTTGATGAAGCACAAAATTGTGAACATTAGAAGGCTGAAATGCAATTAGAATATGATGCTATAATGAAAAATGGTACCTAGTCTTTATGTGACTTGCCTCTTGACAAGAAGGCCATTGACACTAAGTGGGTATACAAGCTGAAGCATAAACCTGATAGAATAGTTGACATGTATAAAGCTAGGCTTGTTGCAAAGGTTATGTGCAAGAAAAAGGCATTTATTTTGATGAAACCTTTGCACCTACATGCCGAATGACTACTGTTCATAGCATCTGTGCACTTGCAGCTCATCATGGTTGGAATGTACATCAGTTGGACATAAAAACTGCATTTTTGAATGGCGACTTACATGAAGAAGTGTATATTTTTTAGCCCCATGGCTTTGTGTAGAAAGGGCATGAAAACCAGATGTGGAGGTTGAAAAAGGCTTTATATGGTTTCAAACAAGGATCATGTCTTGGTATGAAAAGATACAGACCTATCTAATTGCACATGGTTCTAAGAACAGTCCAACTAAAAGCACCTTATATGTTACACGTGCTAATGATGTGCTTCAGATCATTGTTGTGTATGTTGATCACATGTTGCTCATTGGTCCTCATGAGAAGCATATTGCTGATTTCAATGCTAATTTGCATGCCTCATTTGAGATGTTTGATTTGGGCATTTGCATAATTATTTGGGCTTTCAATTTATGAAAGTTGATGGTGGAATGGCTTTGTGTCAAATGGAAATATATTGACACATTATTGCAATGTTTTGGCCTTGAAGACTGCAAACCTATTGCCGCTCCTATGGAGACAGGTTTATGATTGAGTCTTCAGGATGTTGGAGATGCATTTGATGTTGTTCTCTATCAGCACGCTGTTGGATGCTTGATTTACTTATGTATTACTTAGCTAGATATTCAGTTTGTTGTCTCACAAATGAGCAGCTTTATGCATTGCCTAGGTTTCAAGCATTGGTAGGTGGTTAAGTACATCTTTTGCTACTTGAGTGGTGTCTGACTACTTTTATTGTTTTATCCCAAGGGGGATCACTACCGCCAAATTTGCATGCTTTTTCTTGAATCTAACTGGGTTGGTTGCTATGACACTCGTGGCTTTTGCATCATGGTTGGTAGCTCATGTATATCTTGGTTGAGCAAGAAGCAGCCTACTGTAGCCACTTCCAGTTGTGAGGCTGAGTATAGGGAAGCTTTCACAATGACTATTGAGTGTGTGTGGCTCAGATGCCTTATGGTTGATTTGGGTGTTGGTCAGTCTTCTGTCACCACCATCTTCATTGAGAGTCAGAGTGCATTCGCACTTGCGAGAAACCTGGTGTTCCATGCTCAAGCACATTGAGGTGCATTATCATTATGTCATGGAGAGGTTCTCGGGGAGATCAGCTTGGCATATGTGCCCACGCAGGAGAACATTGCAAACCTTTTCATGAAGGCTTTGCCTAGGGAGAAGTTTGATGCTTTCTGCAAAGCTTTGGGCTTACTTCCTTTTGTGGATTGATTCCACATAGCTTGGCACTTCCTTATACATGAGTGCGAGCTCCTTGTTCACCACATCACTCCCACGGGGATTTGTTGATATATTTAAGTAGCAATGTGTGTAAACACAGTAGGACCGCCGAGGCACTTTTTTCCCTCTTTAGGAGGTTTTTTTCCCCTAGCTTGTATATATGTGTATAGCCCTAATGAGTTACTTATCTTTGTACATTCTAGTGGTAATACATTCAGTATTGTGTGTTGTGCTCCAAGCTTCTTCTTCTTCCTTGTGCTATTCGCGTGCTACCGCAGACGTCTAACTCCAACAAAGATGTGTAAATTTATCTTCGTAGTTGTCCCTTGGTGTTGTAAATATAATGCATCTCTTCCCCAACATTGTACTACTTTGAGTTGTCTCATGAAAGGTCATCCTAAAATCATTTCATAATTATTTGCTTTTCGAAATTGACATAGGGCTAGAGTATGTGCAAACTCTACTCCATACGTGGTCTACTTAATTTTTTCTAGTGTTCCTAATGGTCTTTCCACATGACCATTTGCTAGTTGAGTTTTATGTCAGTTGTTCATAAGGCTGGTTTTCCCCATTTTTCCCAAATCTCTTTTGTGCCTATGCCTACACCAGCTCCGGTGTCTAAGATGGCTTTATTCATATATCCATTAAAAGTGATGGGTAGGCACGTATTTCCTTCATCTCCCTCACCAAATTATCCAACTTTATCGATTGGGATTTTGATGGTTGACTGAGCTTGCACTTTTTTCTTTTCATTCAGGGGTTCTCCAGTTTCTATTCTCAAGTGTCCGGCTAATTGCTTCCATAATTGTGGTTTAGCTCGTAGTAATTCTTCTATTGTCAATAAGCATTGTATCTTAGTTTTCTTGAGCTTTTTTAAGTTGTGTGATGTATTATCTTGTGATCTTTCCTCCTTGCCCTAGATTGTAAGAGTGTGGAATACTACTAACCTTTTCTCATATTCCCCCATATAATGGGTAGTGTGGAAATGCTATTTGGTTCTTCTCCGTTTTGGTCTAAAATGGAAGCTTCCTCATATATCTCTTCTAAGTTTGGGATCAGTTGATTTTGCCAAGTGTCTAACTCTTCGAATTGTCATCTAGTCATGGAATTATAGAAATATGTTCTTCCTTGTTACTTTGCCGGTCTTTTTCACTACTCTCCTATTGTGTCTTTACTAGATTTTGAGTGTTGGGTTTTATGCATTTGTTGAACTCGTTTTTGGGTATCCTCATCTCTAGAAGGATTGGGGTAGTATGTTCCAGAGTGGTTTGAGCTATTTCTATGAGTTTCCTGCATAAAGCCAATCTCTCCTTCTCTAACTCTTCTTGTGGATAGAGTTTCTCATGTTGCTCTATGCTCGGTTTGATCGCGATTTTGGACTGATAAGCCTTTAACCACATATCCAAGTCTTCTAGCACTAGATCTATTAGAACTGATCCTGGTTCAGCTAATCTTGATCCTTGAGTAGTCTGATGGACATTCCTTGCACTTCTAGCTCTTGAGGTTTCTTACTTTCCTTTAGTGTTTTCTCATTCTCGTCACTTTTCTTCCTCCACCATTTACTTCTGAGTTTTTCTCTTCTAGTCTTCCATCTTTGCATCTTCCTTATTTTGCTATTTTCTCCTAGGTCTTCTGAATCCTCAACTACCTGAATCTTAGGTCCTAAACTTTTACCCATCTCAAGCTTAGAATCTATTTCTTTTATTGCTTGTCCCTTGGCTTGGGCTCGAGTAATGGATATTAAGGGTATAGTGTATTCTTTGTCACTTCTAGATGATTCAATAACTTCTATTATGTTAATTTGGTTAGTGTTATAAACCTTATTGGGGCTTTTCGGATAGTCTCTAAACAGATGCTCCTTGCCACAATCATTGCAATATCCTTCCCATGTCCTAGGGGGTGGTGGGTTGTATGGCATAATACATTCCCTTATGAAGTGATCTCCACCACACCTATAACATGGTCCTCTTCATACCCTTTATAACCATAGTATTGTTGCTCGTAGGTTTGGTTGTATTCTATCAAACTGGCATCATAAGGATAATAATCTCCTTGGGCTTGTTCATATCCTTGATTTGTTGTTTTTGCACTAGCTAGAGGTGTAGCTGGTACTATAGCTCTTTCCAAATTTTCCTAGGCCACTCCCTACGGTCCTTGCTAAGGGTTGTATCTAGGAACCTCTCTGCCTTGTTCCTAGGAGGATATCCATAAGGTCTATATTGGGGTTGAGTCACTGGCCTTGGTTGTCTGTTAAATGGGCAATTTTTGGTATTGTGGTTGGTATATTTTTGCTCGATATGACAATATAGGTTGGGTCCTTCAGTTGGCTACCTGTTGTAAGAGTAAGGTTGTGGTAATCCTAACCCTCCTCTTATGCATGTGTGGGACAGATGGTCTCCACCACACAAGGTGCATCTTCTCAACATAGGATTCTCATTGGGGGATTCTGATAGTTCCTCTATCCGTGCACTCCTAATTTTTTTGCTATCAATTTTGCTAATTCCTCCACATTACTTGAGCCAGATGTCACATTGATCCGAGTGTCTTTTGATTTTTGGGGCTTTGTGTATTTTTGAGATCCTCCGATAAGTTGTCTTCCAAATCAATTCATTCTTGGAGACACTCACTCAATGTCTACAAGCATTTTACATAGACTAAAGTTCTCAATTTCCAATTATTCAATCCATCTAGAAATAGAGATATTATCTTTTGCTATGAGGGTCTCTTCGTTACTGGACATCTGTCAACATATTGATTAAATCTTTGGACTATAGTTTTTACTATTTCATTTGGAGCTTGTTTGAAACTACGAATTAATGATGATGAGTTGTGCTTAATCCCATGCTTGGTGAATTCTCCAATAAACTCTTGGAATAATTCTTCAATATTACCAAAGCGATTTGGATCGGGTTAGCCCAAATGATTCATATTGCACAATAAAGCCATCAAGTTGTTCCACTCACAACACTTGCTTGAATTTGGTGATATGGTCATAGGGCTCTCCCATGCCATCATAATGATTTCTCATGCATTTGGCGACCTCGATTGGTCTCAACCTTCTTACTAGCTCTGGGGGTCTGATCACTATAGCGACAGGGATTGCTAGTCGTAATGGTTGCATTTCTGGTCCTACACCTCGTTGTGGACTTGGCCTAATGGGTGATCTATTCATATTTCCTATCCTCATATTAGTTTGGTTGTGCGAATTCATTCCTGGCATAGTGAATTGAACATGGGTCCTAGTGGGGACACTATGTTGACTCGTTTGACCTATTAGGGTTTGAGACTACCTCATGCTTCACAGTGTATGTTGGGTAAGAGTGGCGGCTTTCACCACTTGAGTTACTAGCTCCAAAATCTACTCTCAATCAATGCATGCTTAAACTTGCATAACATACTGATGGCAGTGACAAAAGTCAGAGTTGTCAACGTCAGGCTTTCACAAGCGAGATTTCTTACGGGTGCCTCCCCTAGTCCCCCCATCGATCTATATAGGAGCTCCCTCCTTCTTTGTCAACTTAATTGTACGTCCTCCCATCCCCTGGCTTCTTCTTTTGTAGCCATTAGATTGGTGGGATGCTTAAGGCTTATATGTTGCTGCACTATGGGATCTCTTAACCTGGTGATAAACCTTCTCTTCAACATTTCATTGTTTGGAGCATTCACACACATTTTCGGACAAATGTTTCCATTCGTCAGATGTAATGATTGATGCTCTCGTTAACTCCTTTCTACATATAATCCATCTACAAAGAGAGTCTATCTTGGAAGCCTTGCCTCCAAAATTCTGCCAAGAAGACATCTTTAAGTACGTGATACGTCCCTCTCTCCTAGGGTGTCAAATTCCCATACCAATTTGCTATTTCATCTCGGAGAGTAGCAGTAAATATTCTCAATCTTTGTCCTTGTTCTACAACTTCATTAGCCTCACAAGTTACCTCAAAGAGTTCAATGAAATTATCTGGGTCCTCATCCCAGAGGCTCGAGAATCTTGGGAAATCTCCCAGATGCACTCGAACTTGGTAAGCCATTTCAAACAAGGGGGCGATAGCAATATCACTTCATTCCTAGAAGATCAAAGCCCTTGGTTTCAAGATTCCCTTGAGTCTACTGACTTGAGCGGCTACTCTTCTCTAATAATATCTTGAACTCTCTCATTCTTTTGATTGATGAAGAACCAGGTGTTTAGCCCTCTAGACATCTCATCAAGCACTACAAAATTTTTATAGAAAAATATTTTGAACTCATCCCAAGTCTTGGGTTCTTTCTTATCTTGTTCAATCTTGCACCACCACCTACGGGTGACATCCATAAGGCTATACATGGCCTATTGAATCTTGTTTCTATCGTCCATGATATGACACAAGTCGAAGCACTGCTCCCACTTGCTAAGCCACTACTCAACGATGTCAGCAATCCTAGCCCTAGTCAAACCATGATATCTAGGTAGCTTAAGATCCTTAAGTTGCCATTTGGCCTCTCTGACTAGGACACTATCACTAGGGACTTCTAGAATTTGATGCTCATCTGGAGAATCTACCTCCATCCCTAGAAAATAAGGGGCTGGCATATCTTCCTCTTTCTTGGACCCATTGACACGTACCAAGATATTATGAAGTGTGCTTTCTAGATTGGGTATCCTATTACTCATGGTATGCATGGGATCTGCAGGGTTCTCTTCCATCAGTCTATCTCTGCTAGAAGAGGATGATGGTTCTTTGTCCATACTAGGTGATGGTGATGATCAATGAATGCTTTTTTAGAGTACAAGAGGGTATATGTGGATGGGAGGAGAGTCACACACACATTAATGAAGTAGTTTCTGACAATCAAATTTTGTGCAATTCTGAGATTGTGATCGAAGTGGTGTCACTGATGCCCTAGATGAGATGGTGACATGCTTTGATACCAATTGTTGGAGTTTGAGGTATACGAAAGCACGGGAATAACACAAGGAAGAAGGAGAAGCTTGAAGCACAACACAAAATACTGAATGTATTACCACTAGAGTGTACAAAGATAAGTTATCCATTAGGGTTTTAGACATATGTAAAAGCCAGGGGAAAAAACCTCCTAAAGAGGGAAAAAGTTTCCCGGTGGTCCTAGTGTGATCACACACATTACTACCTAAATATATCAACATACCCATGATGTTGTTTGTGTGGAAGATGTAATTCAGCCATTAATTTCATGTACTAGAAAACTTCAATTAGCACTAGAGATGTGTACGACACTTTGCTACCTCTTTTTATAGGTGGACATTGAAGTACTAGTCAAAATGATGCAATTTCTCAGCCTTTGCAAGTTCCACATGATGATGCAGATCATTCCATTTTTTATGCAGATCTCTACATGATGCACTTTGATGAGGGGGTTGATATAGAGGAGGCCAAAACTATGCCTAAATGGTTGGTTCAAACTTTGAGAGACAGCAAATTGGATGAATCTATGTCATATCATACTCGTTTAGACTCTCATAGTGCTTCTTTGTTGACTCTAATATTTGGAATGAGAACAAGCATGTTTCTTTTTATCAAGCACAAAATCTAGAAGATTGGATGGCTACTATGCAATCAGAATATGATGCTAGTTCAATTGAGAAATTTTCTTAGTGTTTTTTGGTTCCATATGATGATGCCGATCATTCTGTTTTGATGAAAATTTACATGATGCACTTGTTGACGAGAGGGCTGATATAGAGGAGGTAAAACGATGCCTAAATGGCTAGTGAAAACTTTATGAGATAGAAAATCATATGCACCTATGTCATATCTAGTCATTTAGGTTATCATAGTGCTTGCTTTGCATCACGTTGTTATGCAATGGCCGCCTCTAGCCTTTGTGATGAGAATGTGTCTATTTCTTTTGATGAAGCACGAAATTAAAAAAAATGGATGGCTACTATGCAATGAGAATATGATGCTCTTATGAAGAATGATACCCGACCTTTATGTAATTTGCCTCTAGGAAAAAAGGCTATTGACACTAAATGGGTACACAAGATTAAATGTAAGCATGATGGAATAGTTGATAGGTATAAGGTTAGGCTTCTTTCAAAAGGTTTTTCTCAAGAGAAAGGCATTGATTTTGATGAGACCTTTGCCCCCACATGCTAAATGTTGTTTGTAGCATCTTTGCATTTCCAGCTCATCATGGTTGGGATTTTTATCAGCTCGACACGAAAACTGCATTTTTGAATAGTGCCTTACATGAAGAAGTGAATGTATTTCAGCCCCATGGTCTTATGCAAAAGGATCATGAAAACACAGTTTGTAGGTTGAAAAAGGCATTATATGGTTTGAAGCAAGCACCACATGCTTGGTATGAAAAGATAGATGCCTACTTGATTGCACATGGTTTTGAGAATAGTCCAACTGAGAGCATCTTATATGTTAAGCATGGAGATGATGTACTTCTGATCATTATTGTGTATGTTGATGACATGCTCCTCACTGATCCTAATGAGAAGCCTATTGCTGAATTTAAGGCTGATTTTCATGCCTTTTTTGAGATGTCACATTTGGTGAATTTGCATCATTATTTGGGCATTTACTTTATGCAAGTTGATGGGGGAATAGCTTTTTTCAAACAAAATATATTAACACATTATTAAAGTGTTTTGGCATTGAAGATTGCAAACTTATTGCCACTCCTATGGAAACAGGTTTATGATTGAGTCTTCATGATGCTAGAGATGCATTTGATGTTGTTCTTTATCAACAAACTATTGGATGCTTGATTTACTTATGCATAACTTGGCTTGATATTCAGTTTGTTGTCTCTTAGATGAGCAGTTTTATGCATCATTTAGGTGTCAAGAAGTGGTAACCGGTTGAGTGGATCTTTTCCTGCTTGAGTGTTACTTGACTAGTTGGATTTTTTTATCCCAAGAGGGGATGATTACCACTATTTACATGATTTTTTTTACTCAAATTGGGCTGGTTGCTGTGACACTTGTGTGTCCACTAGTGGTTTTTCCTTCATGCTTGGTAGCTCATGCATATCTTGGTTGAGAAGTAAGAAGCCTACTTTGGCCACTTCTAGTTGTGATGCTGTGTATAGAGCAACTTTCATATCCATTGTTGAGTGTGTGTGGCTCATAAGCATTTTAGCCAATTTGGGTGTTGGCCAGTTGTGTACCTAAGTCACGAAGTCTTAGGGACTTGTGTCAAAGAGACTAAATCTCGTTTGCCACACAAGTGCATATAGTGGTGGATTGACACACGCTTAATTATCAATCCGATGAACCGACCTAACCAAGTGTATGATGACATGTGCACACATGACGGTTATTGAAATGGTTCAGCTAAAATGCATGAGAAACGACTAAACTACCTCTCCAACTCACTTATCCTCTGAAAGTGTCTCCCGAAATACCACTTACAGTAGTAAATACAAATTTGAATGTTTCTCCCAGCTCCGAACTCTGAATATGGCCAGTACTAGGTTCCTTTTGAAGCTCTGAACAAGACCCATCTATTGGTGGTATTTTCACCCAAATCTGACAAATGCTCTTCAAGTTATGGTCAAAATAGTGAATGGTAAGAAACACACACACTCACTCTACAACTTGTACTTGCTCACACACACACACACACACACACACTACAATAGCTCAAAAGTGATGGGGAGGGATAGACAACAGTCCTACACACACATTCCAAGCTTCACACACACACAAAAGATCATAGAGAAGATGAAAATCTGCAAGAAAGAAGCAAATTCAAAATTCTGAAGCTGTCCCTCTTCACAATGGCAAAAAGTCCTTACAAAGAGTCACAAAGTGACTTATATACATGTGCCCTCAAAATGGTTCTTTCAAACAAGTGACCGGCACTTTATTGGCTAATCTCTAATTTCCTACTATTTTACAAGAAATATAATACAATGATTTGGGATTATCCATCTAGAGGACTCCTCTAGTGCATTTACATAGTTTTGAGGGAATTTTCTAGGTTTTTGAAGAAGAAAAATATGGCCATTAGTTTGAAAATTTTGGGGCTCCCCTTTTGTGCCTCTTTGCTCTGCAACACTCTCCCCCTCTTTGTCTCTGTCGTCCCTTGAGAGGCTTTTGCTTCTTGTTTGTAGCTTGTCTAGGGCTTCTGAATACATGCACCCAGTGGTCAAAGAAGCGATAAGGACTATCAGAAAATTTATTACTTTGTCCAAGGTATATCCTTTACTTCTATTTGCCCCTTGGTATTCCTTATATCACAAATCTGGGTTGTTGTAGTAAGTCGGGCTTCCACGCACGCCATCAGTGATTAAGAATGTGATGTTCTTAGTCACCTGCTTCAACTTTTCAGCCTCTGCATTTTTCTAGCTTTTGGTCTTCTGATTTGTCTTTGTCTTCACACATCTGACCCTGTTGTATTGCTGGAGCCTATTAACTTTCTTCCACTGCACGCATCCAGTGGACGAGGAGGCAACTAGGACCTTCAAAAAATTGGTTATCTTATCCGATGAAGAGTCCTTTGTGTGTTGTCTCCCTCCTCGACTTGTTTCGCTTCACCGCCTGCTCCTAGTGGATGAGGAAGCTGTGTGCAACCTCCCATGAAATGTCCTGGTTGTTATCTTTACTTTAATTCCACTCCTTAGGACCTGGACCTTTGGCGTTGTCGCCTGATGCGTGCCCCTGTGGGGCTTTGGGCAGAGAGTTGGCCTTTCCCTTTATAGTCTTCATTTCTTACTGAGCAGTTTTAGTCTTTGATTTTTTTTCTTCTTCTCTTTTTGCTTGATTCCCCTTCCACACGTCCCTCCTCCTGAACTCTATCATCCCTGACAGGCTTTTTGTGGCGACATGAGTATGTCTGGATGACTTGCTGCTCTTGTTGATTAAGCAGATTGGCATGACATAACATGAATTCCTTCCATTGGCTCGACTTGACCCCGTCTTCTGGTGCCTGCCTATGATCTGCAAAGAAACTCAATTCGTAGGCCACCATCCTGGCATTAAGATTCAAAGGTATTTTTATAAAAATCTCAGAGTCTATTTCAAAAAATCGGGTGAAAAACGCTTCTTCAAAAGTCTGCATGTAGGTACTTGGCAAAAACATAAGCCTTGAGTATATAGCCATAACCGTTAATCGGCTTGGTATAGTTGAGAGATAAAAAATGAGGGTGTCTAACCCCTGATTAATGCCGATGAAGTTCAAAAAGGTATATTGAGCATGCTTAAACACTTTTATTACCGTAAGTAACATGCACAAAATTTTATTAGTCATCTTGATAGCTAAGTCTGGTATAGTTGCATATCGAGCGAGCCAAAATTTGATGGTCTTGATCATGTATTCTTCTCTTGGTAAATAATCACGAGGTAGACTTGGTAGTAATGGATAGTTGAGCCACTGATTATTGATGCTTCCCTGGCGCTAACCTTCCCAAAATTGCGTCCAAGAGCGTCTTCTAGGTATTGGGCTAAAAGATGGATTTACCTGTAGTATATATGGTGATGATTCCCAGTGTACCCTTAGGGTCAGATTTTTCTCTAAAAGTTTCCTCCTCCATATGGGATCAGCTTTGTCGAATTCCTCTTTTGTGTAGGTGAATGTTTGCATGCTAAACTGGAGGTTACTATCTGGCTCTTTATTTGGTGTGTTTTTTATATATTGCCATGTTTGCTGCTTCAGTAAACCATATGGTACATTGAATGGTCTCATTATTTGTTCCAAATTCTTGCTTTCGATCTTTGCTTCCTTCATGACCTTTACCGCTTGATGTTCAAAATCTTCAGTAAGTTGGGACACTAGTAGTGCCCTCTCATGCCGGCTTAGTTCTGCAATATCCCGATGATGTCCTTCTGAGTGGATCTCCGTTTCCTCCCTTATTGGTGAGTGATGTAAGGGGAGAGAGAGGACATACCTCAATCTCCTCAGTAGCTATTGTGGAGTGTGGAACTACTGGTGTCCCCTCTGTTATCTTTTGTGCTAGTTGATCCTATAGTTGCTTGATCAATGCATCTTTGTCTTTAATCTCCTCGGTGACCTTCAAAATCATTTCTTTGTTTTTGAGGAGTTATTCTCCTATGATAGCGAGTTGATCAACGTCTTCTTTACATTGTACTATATACCTATTTTCGGCTGTCTTCCACTTATTCCGCAGTTTTGCAGTATCATCCATATACTTTTTCTCCCATTCTGCAATGATGGCTTGCTCCTGCCTGAGCTGATCTTCATACCTTGCTATCTTTTCTTTTAATGCTTTCATGTCCTTTTCTGGTACTTCAAGAGCTTCTATCAGTTGATTACATAAAAGTGCCATCATCAGTTCCTTGTTCCGATTGCATAGGTTCTCTGCTTCTTCCATGTATACTTTGATTTGACAGTCTTCAAGTCTCGTCCTTGGGAGCACATGTGCTCTTTTGGTGGCTAGAACTTCTTCTTCTGCTTGCATGATTTCCCTTAGTATCTTGGTACCTCTCATTCTAGGTTGGGAACTTGTTTCTGCCTCCTTAATGATCTTTATACCTTTCTTCTTTCTAGGGACTGTAGCAACCTTTGCATATTTTGCCATGGCTTCCAATGATGGCATCTCTCTCAAATGCTCTCTAATGCCCAAGGCATGATATATCAATATAGTTAAGGCATCGTTGAAAATCAGGTTTGTATATCGATAACTCAAAGTATTGTGAATGCCCACCTTCTTCATAACATCCAAGGTCGATGTGAGCTCATGTACTACCTTGAAGTGTTTGGACATCACAGGGAACTGATGATCTGTATCCATGATTTTAATGGTTACTAGGAGTAAGAAATCCCCTGTTGGTTGATCGTCTCTAAACGAATGACCTTTTGCTTTAGTCACACTTTGCATAGGGAATTCCAATACTTCCTCTTGAATGGTGGCTTCAGAATCTTCGGAGACCATATGCACTCATAATGAAAAGAGCATTAGCTTTTGTAGAAGACATGTTGTTTAGTGATGTGTGTTGTAGTGACATTTCATTCGCTGTGTCACTCTGTTCCCTTGCTTGCATGAGTAAAATCTCTTACCGCATATTTCTTCATTTTCACTTCTGAAAGAAAACAAGAATTAGGATAGCCAAAGCTTATTTATTTACATAGTAGGTCCATTCCTATGAAAGTAGAAGCTATGACCGGTCCACAAGTGGGGAATGTGCACCACTAATTCTGTTATGTACATCATGTGCCGAATACCTGGCCTCATAATGTGGCCCTATCATCCATACTTTAGGTGCATTTGATGCTTCATGTGTGCAAATGAAATCTCCTTGGTTCTGTTGTTCCAACCCTTGCTGTTGCTTTGGTTTCCATATCCATTTTGTAGCGGAGGTTTTAAGCCTTGTCTATTCTTCGTTTCATCATGCTGCATGTGTTTCTTTTGCCTTTGTTGTTGTCTGAGTTGTTGGGTTCCTTCTAATTCGGCATCTGTAACGAGTCTCGCTTGGTTTCATAGTGCTGCTATATCGATATAATGTTTCTTCCTATTTGTCTATTTCTTGAGTGGCTACTTGTCTGACCTTCTTTGGAATCCACATTTGTTGTTGTGTTCTTTGAGCTTCTACCAAAGACTTTGGAAGCCATATTCTCAGAAGTCACTTTGTTTTGGATTTTGGTGGAGAAGAACCCTTGTTCACCCTTGTCTTCCTGTGATGAATGACGTGTACTGGCGTTGTCTGGACTGATTCCTTTACTCGATCCTTGCAAACCCATTGTAGGTTAGCATTTCGTGATTGCGACAATCTGAACTGGGATCTCCATGCTGATGATCTCCTTTTTGCATTGCCCTCCTTGGTTCCCTTTTGTTCACTATTCAAGTAGGATGAATCTACTTTCTCCTTGGATACATTGGGATTTGAGCTCTTATCTTCTGTCGAACTTTCTTCAGATTGATTTGTGATGGAATCATTTGCTATGTGCTCTTCTACGATTTGCTTCTCACTCTTGATGATGTCCTGTCTATGAGAGGGTCTCTCTTCTAATAGACTAAAGATTTCCTTGTGCCCGATTTTGGCTGAAATATATCCTTGAGCTAGGTGTATGCTCACCTCATTCTCAATGACCCAGTCTTGTCCTAGGATCAAGTTCTCTATTAGATCCTCATCTTTGCACACTAGAACTTGTTCCATGGTTGAATTTCCTAGGTGTAGGGATACTGTGGCTTTTCCAATGCATTCTATAACTTGACCTCCCACACCGATCATGTGTGCTTTCATAGGTGTTATAATCTTTTGAAGATCTGTGATGACTGTACTTCGTATGCAATTGAGTGCTGCTCCTGAATCTATCAAGGCATCTATTAGCTGGTACTCAGTTGTTCCAATTCCTAGGTTTAAGTATGGCTGAGACATGCAGATATTGATTGTGTCGGACTTATGAACCTGATAGTTAGCCATGGGAATAGGCTCTTCTCCTTGTAGATACCGTTCATCTCTTTGCCTTATCCACTCTTTCCGTTTCTTGATACACTCTAGGGCTTCTTGTCGTGCTTCCTCTCTAATCTGCTCTTCCTCTCTCTTCTTATTTTGTGCACCTACAAGGCGTGCTAACATTTGGTCTGTCAATGGATCCATATAACGTTTTACTCGACAACCACTAATGTAATTAGGAAGGACATCTCCATCTAGAGTAGCTAGATTAGATGCTCCCTTAGTGGAAATCCTATTGATTATTAGAGGTCCATATCCGCGCTTTTGTAGCTTCTTGGCATGTTGCTTCAAGGTGTAGACCAGCACTAAATCTCCTTCTTTTAGTCCTTTGTCTTTGATGTGCGCATCATAATATGCCTTTTGTCTTCTCTTTGTTGCATAAATTCCTGCAATAGCTTGTATTCTAGTCTCATGTAGCTTCTCAATTTGGTCTAGTTGCTTGGATAATTCATGCACTGTCCATTCATACTGTTGGGCTACTCTCAAAGTTGGCACTAAAAAATTGATTGGAAAGATTGTGTTCTGTCCATACACTAAATTAAATGGGGTAGTTCCAATGGCGATCTTGTAAGCGACACGGAAGGCCCAAATTGCATGATGCAATTGTTTGTCCTAGTCTGACCTTCCACTATTGACTATCTTTGTCAATACTATGCATAACACCTTATTGGAACTTTCGGCTTGACCATTGGCTTGAGGGTGATAAGGGGCTGATTTTTTATGGATCACTAAGAATTCATTCATTAAGGACTCTATGACTTCATTAATAAAATGCGTTCCTCGGTCACTCACTATCTCTATAGGGAGTCCAAAGCGAGTGAAGATGTGCTCAAAAAGAAATTTAGCAATGGTTTGAGCATCATTCTTTCTAGTAGCCTTGGCCTCTACCCATTAGTCAAATAATCCGTGGCTACTATTATGTATTTGGCATGTGACCCTTTGGCTGGTGGGTTAATGGGTCCTATGAAATCAATATCCCAGTTGGAAAATGCTCTAATGCAAACCATAGGTCTCAATGGCATGTCATCTCACCGAATCGGATATTTGGCCCTTTGGCATGTCTCGCAACTTCGAGCATAGGTGTCAGCGTCCATATGTAGAGTTGGCCACCACAAGCCTGCAAAGAGGATCATTTTTACAGTTCTCTCGGTTGAAAAATGACCTCTGGTAGTGCCTGAGGGTGCCATTTCCAATATGGGTAAGTATTCTCCTTCATGCACACATAGCCGTAGTTGATTATCTTTTCCTCTCTTGAATAATTATCTTCCCATGATTACATAATCCTTACTCATTTCCTCTAGAGACCATTTCCTTGGTAAACCGATTCCTTCCTCGTGCTCTCGTGTCTTTAGGAATTTCACTAATTTTTCACTCCATTTAGGTGCTATAGTAGAGAAAGGTAAAGATGTGTGATCATCTGGTATGGTTTCCTGACATTCAGCGCAATTACTGACGTAATCATGGACACCTTTAGGCATATCAGGCCAGTATACTCCTAACCGTTGTAATTCTCGTAGAGCTCCATGAGTTCCTTTGTGCATTCTCCATTTGTTTACATGGGCTTGTTCAATAAACTTCTTTTTTTTGTCTTCCTCTACACATCTTGACAGTACGTCGTTGGGTTCCTTATAAACACACTTCCTGCAATAATGTGTAAGTTTCGTGATTCTAGAATTTCCTTTTTACTTTCTTTATTCATTGAGTGTTGTGGTCCATGAGTGAGTATTAGGATTAGCTTTTCTCCCCACTTGGGACACACTTCCAAATTAAACAGATAAGTGTCTGGCAGATCATCTGGTACTCCGCTTGGTGGTTCTCCATGTGTTAGTCTAGAGAGATGATCTGCTCTTACATGTGTGTTACCCTTCTTCACAATTACTTCGAAGTCGAACTCCATTAACAGTAGAAACCATCTCACAAGCCTTCCCATGTTGCAAGGCTTATTGAATAAGTACAATAGGGCTTGATGATCTATGAAGAACTTGAACTTGTTGGCTAAGAGATAGTGTCTGAATTTTTTCACAGCATACACCATTTCTAATCCTTCTCTCTCAGTAGTGGTATAGTTTCTCTCTTCTTGATTCAGTTGTCTACTTGCGTAGGCAATTAGATGATCCAACTTTCCTTCATCTGCCGGCTGAGCTAAGATGCATCCTATTGCAAAATTGGAAGCGTCCACATGAATATGAAATGGTTTGTTCCATTTGGGTGTTTTCAAAATTGGGGCTGTGCTAAGTCGCCTTTTCAACTCATTAAATGATTTTTTGCATTCATCAGTCCAAGTGAATTGCGTCAACAATCCATACAAGGGTTTGGCAATTATGGCGTACATGTGGATAAATCGATGATAGTATCCACAATGACCCATAAATGCTTGTACTTCTTTGGCATTATTTGGTCTAGGAAGTTCTAAAATGACCTTGATCTTGTCTTCATCTATAGATATTCCGTTCCTAGACACTATGTGTCCTAAAATCTTCCCTTGTCTGACCATGAAAATGCACTTCTCAGGATTTAGGCAGACTCTATATTGTTGGCATTTATCAAATATTTTCCTCAATTCAGGAATGTGGTATTGCATTTGATTTGAATATGAACATAGGTCATCTACATACACTTCCATACTTTTCTTTAGGAATTCTTTGAAAACGTGACACATCAACCTTTGGAAAGTAGTAGGTGCATTAGTGAGTCCAAAAGGCATCACCCTGAAAGCATAGAGCCCCCATTCGGTCGCGAATGCGGTCTTATGTTGATCCTCTATAGCAATAGCTACTTGGTTGTATCCAGAGAATCGGACTAAGAAGCTATAGACTTCTTTTCCTGCAACTCTTTCCAAAAGGTGATCGGTGATAGGTAATGGGTAGCTATTACGGATTGTGGTTGCATTGAATTTCTTCAGGTTAATGCATACTCTGAGTTTTTCGTTCTTTTTATGCACAACCACTAATGGTGACACCCATTCGGTATGTTCTATCTCATAAATGAATCCAACTGCTAATAGGTTGTCTATTTCTTCTTTTATTTTTGTAGCATAGACCTCGTTATACATGTAAGGGCATTGTTTTGATGGTTTTGCCTCTGATGTCATTGGTATTTTATGAGAACAAATGGAGGGTTCCACCCCCTTGAGATCCTTATAGGTCCAAGCAAATACATCTCGATACTCTCGCGCGGATCAAGTGTATCAATTCTTCTTCCTCCTCGGTTGACACATCCTTTCCTATGTATGTACATCTTTCTTCTCCATCTTCTATAGTCACTATGATCTTTTTCATATGTTCCTTGTTGTGGTATGCTTCTCCTTCTCTTACCTCTCTCTTAGGCATTTGAATAGGGATTTTTCTCTCTTCTACTTCATACCTTTTGAAATGCTCTGGTACCTCAAAAAGATCAGGGTTTGGTTCGATTTGACTCACACTATCCTCCTGTTTTGGTACTATAGGGACTGCTTTTATTGCTAATACTTTGGTCATTCCATACAAGTCTTCTGTTTGAATGGCTTCTAGGTAACGTTCTTCAGAATCAAATTCTGGTTCCATTTCTATGCTCTCGTATTCTTCTTTCCATTCCTTTTCCAATATTTCTCTCACTTCTACTTCCTGGTGGATGGTCATATCGAGAAACCCTTAGGCTTATTGGAAGGAGTCACTCTCGCCGCTTGTGGTGTAGAGCTTGAGCAGACCTTTGCCATTTGTGAGTGTTGTAGAGCAAAGAAGAGCAAAGAACCATGTACAAATTTATGTCGTAGCCTTCTTCGTCCACACATTCATTCATCGTTAGAACTTCTTCATTCACACATACATCCAGGGTTGCTAGGATTTCCATCCAACTGTGCTGTTCAAATCCCTCATCAAGAAAGATTTGAGGCATGTACATTGGGTCCTCTATGGGTCGATAATTAGGATGTCCTATGGGCCATAACTGCATCTTGTTATCCTATTTCTTCGCTTCTTTACACATCCACAATTGGGCATCCTCATGCATCCAAGATTGATCACTTGATCCAACACTATGGATAGACAAATCATCCTCCTCCTTATGTATGGGGTTCCATTGTAGTGGGGTTACATCTCGGTACATGTATGCAAATTTATCTTGGTGGTGTTTCCTTGATGTTGAAGGTATAATGAGTCTCGTCCCCAATCTTGTACTACCCTAAGCTCTCTCATGAAAGGTCATCCTAATATCATCTCATCGTTATTTGCTTTTCCAAATTGACAGATGGCTAAAGTATGCTCAAATTTAACTCCACAGGTAGTTAATTTGATCTTTTCCAATATTCCCAACGGTTTCTCCACATGACCATCTGCTAATTGAAGCTTCATATGAGTGGGTCTGAGGGTGGGCTTTCCCCATTTTTCCCAAATCTCTTTGGTAGCAATACCTGTTGGGAGAGATGGTAGGATGCACTCAAGAGATTGAGTTGAAGCTGCTAGACCTGCTTTGCTCCAGCCCTCCTTTGCTTCAGATATGCTTAGTACACTTGATTAGCTTCCAAATGATACCAAAAAAGCATATATGTACTTTGCAAATGATATGTGTAATGATCAAATCAAAACAAACTACTTTAGACTTCAAGAATCCAAGAAAACTTGCTATTTTGGTATTGACACCTGCTCAGTCTTTCACTCAGTATGACCAGCACACTTACAATTGACAAAATTCCTTGTAGAGATATTCTATTAGCTTAGTAAGCTACCATTTGCAAGTGGAATGAGAAGAAATGATAGACTACACACTGAGCAATCTCTTTAGCAAGATTATATGTACCCCCGACTTTTTAGGAGCTCTGCAGAAAAAATACCAGAGGTCACTTTGAGCGAGATTTCTCCGAAATGGCTGATCCTTTAACCTTGAAATTTTGTAGGCATGTAGTATGCTAAAAGCTGGTTCCAATGTGCTTTGAATCACTTGATTGGGTTCAGTAGATCCTGAGATATGCCCTGTTGAAGTTGACAGACTTGGAGATGATTACTCAGAGAAAACAGAGATAATGAATGTGTATACTTCTATTGATTGATGTAGTTATACAATCTCATTAGCATGACAAGCATAGCTAAATGAGGTGTTGTGGTGTAGGCTATGAAGTAGCACTAACACACACAGGGTTACAATAGTAGAAAGCCTCGGGGAGTGAGCTCAAATGAGACTAGCTGACCCGCGAGTTTTTTCTCATTTACTTTTATAAGTGATGAAGTTACATTTGAATTTCAAATTCAAACTAGGGCTCCCTAGAATCTCTCCTCTAAAAGTAGGGAGATATTCTCTCCATTTACACCATCCAAATTCCACGACTAATCAAGTAGGTAAGTAATTACAAGTAAATGCCAAGTCATATAGACTTTTACAATGAGTAAAATGTAATAACACATAGGCAAGTGTTCCTATGGTTCTAGCTTCACTTAGTGATATTCTTCAAGGGTTCCAAGCCAAAGGTGAAGGCTTGAATTGCACCAACAGCTCCCCCTCAAGCCAAGCACTTTGTCTTAAGTCTTCATCTTTAGTCTTCAATCACATCCTGCAATCCAATCATGGATTTGAATCTGCATAGCTTGTTTCCATCCAATGCTTTAGTGAGTAAATCTGCACATTGCATATTAGTAGACACATAAGTCAACTGAATGTCTTTACTTAGTAACTTCTCTCTCACATAGTGGTAATGAACCTCTATGTGTTTGGTTCTAGCATGATATATTGGATTAGTTGCAAGGTGAAGAGAGCTTGTGTTATCTCCAAAGATGATTGGAGGCCTAGTGTATAGGCCTAGTTCTGTATACAAAAGCTTTAACCAGATAGCTTCTTGAGTGGCATTGGCTAGCCCACTATACTCTCTTCAGTGGATGACAATGCCACTGTGGGTTGCTTCTTGGCTGACCAAGAAATAGGCTTATCTCCTGCAAAACAAATGTAACCTAATGTGCTTCTCCTATCATCCTTGCATCCTGCCCAATCTGCATCTGAGTATACTTTAATGTCAATATCTGATGTATAAGGAAAGTACAAACCATGGCTTTGAGTTCCTTTGAGGTACTTCAAGATTTTCTTGGCTGCCTCTAGGTGAGGTACCCTTGGTTTGTGCATGAATTAACTAAGCACACTAACTCCATATGCTATGTCAATTCTTGTCAAAGTAGCATAATTCAAACTACCTACCATGCTTTGATATCCTGTAATGTCTTGTATTTCATCCCCTTCATGAGCACTAAGCTTTAGGTTGACCTCCATTGGAGTACTTGAGGCTTTAGCATCTTGCAAGCCAAACTTCTTGACCATATCCTGTACATACTTCTTTTGAGTGATATATATACCTGAGTTGGTGTAGACTAACTCAAGACCTAAGAAGTACTTTAATAATCCAAGATCATTGATCTTGAATTCCTTCATCATTTGTCCTTTGATGTGTCTAATCCCACTGACATCATTACCTGTAATGATGATGTCATCAACATAAACACACAAGTAGATTACCTCTGTACTACTCCTCTTTATGAATAGAGAAGTGTCTGCTTTACTCATCACAAATCCTTGGTCTTGGAGGTATGTTGTCAACCTGTAATTCCATGCTCTTGGTGCCTGCTTCAAACCATATAGAGCCTTCTTCAATTTACAAACATATTTTACCTTCTTGGGATCTTCATAGCCAGGTGGTTGTGACATGTAGACTTCTTCAGATATCCATCCATTCAAGAAAGCATTCTTGACATCTAATTGGTACATGTTCCAATTCTTGGATGCAGCTACACTCACCAATATTCTGATAGTTGGCATCTTGGCCACAGGAGAAAATGTCTCCTCATAATCAATGCCTTGGGTTTGTGCAAAACCCTTGGCTACCAACCTAGCTTTGTACCTGTTGATTGTTCCATCTGAATTTTTCTTTAGCTTATAGATCCATCTGGATCTTATCACCTTCATAGAGTCCTTCTTGGGTACCAAGTCCCAAGTGTCACTCTCCTTGAGAGCTTCCATTTCTTCATCCATAGCTCCTTTCCATTCTGGTTTGGTGATTGCTTCTTCATAGGTACCTGGTTCTTCATTCAACAAATCCTTTGCAAGATATACAGAATGCTTGGTTACAAGAGAAGTATCTTACCCATATCTGATAGGCTTCTTACTTTCTCTCTGAGATCTCCTCATTGCTTGAGTTGAGGATTCTAGTATATCCTCTAGCTTCTTCATCTTCATCTTTCCTTTAGACTTCCATGCCTTGAATTCATCAAGGTTAATTGTATCATCATCATCTGAGCTTGAGTCTTCTTTCAGGATTGGTTCCTCCTTGGTGAGCCTTGGGAAGTCTTCTTCCATATCATAGGGTAGACTAACCTTCCTGCATTCATTCTCATACCAAGAGTCATTCTCATCAAAGATGACATCTCTGCTTACCTTGAAGCCTTTGTTTGTTGGGTTGTAGAATCTGTATCCCTTTTGGTTCAAATCATAACCAATGAAGATACATTTTTCAGCTTTAGGGTCTAGCTTTCCCCTTACCTGTGAGGGAATATGCACATATGCTACACAACCAAAGATTTTGCAATGATCTAGAGAAGGTCTCTTACCATGCCAAGCTTCATATGGTGTCATGCCATCAAGTGATTTGGATGGCAACCTGTTGATAAGGTAGGTGGCAGTAGATACACTTTCTGCCCAAAGATAATTTGGCAACTTCTTTTCATTAAGCATAGACCTAGCTGTTTCTACTATGAGTCTATTCCTTCTTTCTGCTACTCCATTTTGTTCAGGTGAGTACCTTGCAGTTATCTCCCTCTTGATGCCTCTTTCCTGCAAGAAATCTTCAAACTCATTTGAGAAGTATTCTCCTCCACCATCTGACCTTAGCTTTTTCAATCTTCTTCCTGTTTGGTTTTCAACAAGTGCAAGATACCTCTTGAAACAATTAAATACTTCATCTTTATGTTTCATAAAGTATAAGATAGTCCACCTGCTATAGTCGTCAATGAAGGACACATAGTACCGTGATCCTGAAATGGAAGGATCCTTGCTAGGTCCCCAAACATCTGTGTGTACCAAGTCTAGGTAGTCTTCATGCATGAAACCTTTCCTTGAGTAGGGCAACTTGTGAGACTTACCAAACTGACAAGCACCACACTTGTAAATCATGTGTTGCTTGGATACATTAGGTATCCCAAGCACACATGCACATTTGCTTTAGGGTTCTTTCACCTATGTGACCTAACCTCTTGTGCCATATTTCTAACTCTGAAAGTGTTTGATCCTTGTAATTATATAAAGCAATGTTCTTGGTGTCTTCTAGCTCAAAAGTAAACAATCTACCTGATTTCTCCCCCTTGGCAATTCTTTTGAAACCATGTTTTGGGTCCTCCACATATGCTCCATGTTGAGTGAACCTGACCTGCAAACCTTTCTCCACAATCTGACCAACACTCATTAGATTCTTGGTGATGGTTGGTACATAGAGTACCCTGCTCAATAGGTTCTGGTTACCATCACATGTCTTTACATTTCCAATCTTAACAACAGAATGTTTAGTATCATCACCTGTCTGTACCTGATGTTTGCCCTTGGGTTCTTCCAAATCAGAGAGTAGTGCCACATTGCCAGCTACATGGTTAGAACATCCTGAATCAATATAAAATAAATGATCATCATTTGTACCTACCTTGGAGGTCATATTCATGATCAATAGGGAGTCATCTTGCTCCTCTGTGTAGTTGTTGTAATCCCTTCTATTTCTGAATCCACCTTGATAATTACCATTGTGGTTGTGGTTGTAATTGTTGTTGTATTGATTGTTGTATCCATTGTAGCCTTGGTGTTGGTTGAACCTGCCTCTCCCTTGAGAGTATCCACCTCTTTGATAGCCTCTTCCTCTCTGATTCTTGTAGTTCTTGTAGCATTCATCTGTGGTATGATTGGACAATCCACAAATGTTGCATGGTGATGAGTTGTAGGGTCTCCCCCTACCTGACTTACCTCCTCTGCCTCTTCCTCTTGAGGATCTACCTCTCCCTGCATAGTTTGCTTGGGAGGTAGAACCTTCTTCATCAACCTTCTTATTTTTTCCTTTATCTTTAACCTTCTTATCAGTATATAGAGCAGAGGGGTTGTTACCTTTTGATTGATCTCCTGCCTTTGTAAACTTTGCTTCATGTGTGAATAGTTGGCCCATGAGTGTTGTGAGATATGGGGTATGCATGTCCATGTAGAGGTCCATTGCAGTGGTGAAGCTTTCCCACTTATCATCTGCCTTGAGTCCATTTGTTACTTGCCTGACTATTTGCTCCTCTTCAATCTCCTCTCCAATGCTTGCTAATTGGTCTGCCACATCTTTAATCTTGGTCACATACTCTGAGACTGATTGCTTGGGCTGCTTCCTAAGGGTTGTGAATTCAATCCACAGTTGATTCTTCCTGGCCCTTGTGTTGGAAGAGAAATATGTTGACAGTGTTTCCCAAGTCTCTTGGGAAGTCTTACAGTTCCTTACATGAGGTAAAAGGAAATCAGATATAGAGTTAAGAATGTAAGACCTTGCCAAAGCATCTTTTGCACACCATTGGTTGAGTCTCTCTTGTTCATCCTTGGTGGGTAGTCCTCTAGCTTTGAATGAGGGCAATTCCTCATCTCCTGATATGTATCCAAATAAGCTTCTTCCTTGTAGATATGTCTTCATTCTCAATGACCAAGCTTGGTAATTGTTCCTGTCCAATTTATCAATGAATGAAGGAAAACCATCTCCCATTGTTACCTTGTTTGCTCTGATACCACTGTTGGGAGAGATGGTAGGATGCACTCAAGAGATTGAGTTGAAGCTGCTAGACCTGCTTTGCTCCAGCCCTCCTTTGCTTCAGATATGCTTAGTACACTTGATTAGCTTCCAAATGATACCAAAAAAGCATATATGTACTTTGCAAATGATATATGTAATGATCAAATCAAAACAGACTACTTTAGACTTCAAGAATCCAAGAAAACTTGCTATTTTGGTATTGACACCTGCTCAGTCTTTCACTCAGTATGACCAGCACCCTTACAATTGGCAAATTCCTTCTAGAGATATTCTATTATCTTAGTAAGCTACCATTTTCAAGTGGAATGAGAAGAAATGATAGACTACACACTGAGAAATCTCTTTAGCAAAATTATATGTACCCCCGACTTTTTAGGAGCTCTGCAGAAAAAATACTAGAGGTCACTTTGAGCGAGATTTCTCCGAGATGGCTGATCCTTTAACCTTGAAATTTTGTAGGCATGTAGTATGCTAGAAGCTGGTTCCAATGTGCTTTGAATCACTTGATTTGGTTCAGTAGATCCTGAGATATGCCCTGTTGAAGTTGACAGACTTGGAGATGATTACTCAGAGAAAACAGAGATAATGAATGTGTATACTTCTATTGATTGATGTAGTTATACAATCTCATTAGCATGACAAGCATAGCTAAATGAGGTGTTGTGGTGTAGGCTATGAAGTAGCACTAACACACACAGGGTTACAATAGTAGAATGCCTCGGGGAGTGAGCTCAAATGAGACTAGCTGACCCGCGAGTTTTTTCTCATTTACTTTTATAAGTGATGAAGTTACATTTGAATTTCAAATTCAAACTAGGGCTCCCTAGAATCTCTCCTCTAAAAGTAGGGAGATATTCTCTCCATTTACACCATCCAAATTCCACGACTAATCAAGTAGGTAAGTGATTACAAGTAAATGCCAAGTCATATAGACTTTTACAATGAGTAAAATGTAATAACACATAGGCAAGTGTTCCTATGGTTCTAGCTTCACTTAGTGATATTCTTCAAGGGTTCCAAGCCAAAGGTGAAGGCTTGAATTGCACCAACAATACCTACTCCTGCTCCGATGTCTAGGATGGCTTTGGTCATATACGCATTGTATGTGACTGGTAGACATGTGTTACCGTCATCTTCGTCACTAAATTCTCCAACCTTATCCACTGGGATTTGCACGTGAGATGGCTTTTCATTTCCCTTGTTTTCCTTCTCATTCTTCCCCTGATTTAACTCCAACGGTCCCGCTATTTGTTTCCATAAGTGTGGTTTAACACGAAGTAGTTCTTCCACAGTCAATTGGCATTGTACTTTGGTCTTTTTAAGTTCTGTTAGATTGTGTGAGTTCTGGTCTGAGATTCCCTTTTCTTTTCCTCGTACTGTGGGCGCACGGAACATTATGGATTCTTTTTCGTATTCTCTCGTGTAGTTTGGTAAGGTAGAAATACTCTGAGCCTCCTCCCGAGTTTTTTCTAGTCTCGAAACTTCCTCATATATTTCTCCCATGTTAGGCCCTGGTTGGTGATCTTCCACATCTAATTCCTCAAAAGGAGGTTTTGCAACTCCGTTTCTTTTCCATTGATCTTCTCAAATTCTATTCCACAATTCTTTTGGCCAGTCAGCCTCTAAATCCGGAACTGTGGACATAGGTTCATCCTGGGTTTTCAATAGCTCTCGTTTATCATCCTTCTCTTTTGGTTCCTTGTCCTTGACTTTTAATACAATCCTTCTATTGATCTCCTGATATTCTCATCTCAGGTAGAGCTGGGATAGCCTTCTCTAGAGTGGCGTGAGCTACATCTATGAGTTTTCTACATATTGCTAGCCTCTCCTTTTCTAACTCCCCTTGTGGGTAAAGCTTTTCATAATGCTCTACATTGGTTCCATTTTTTATTCTAGCTTGGTAAGCTTTCAACCACATGTCCAAATCGTCCGTTTTTGGGTCGGCTAGAATTGATCCTGGTTTCTCTAGCTCTCATGTCTACGGTGTAATGGAAACTTCTTCCTGAATCTCAAGTTTTTTAGATTTCTTATTGCTATGCATATGTTTCTTGTCTTCCTTGTTTTTGTTTTTCATCCATTTTTCTTTGCGTTTTTCTCTCCTTTCCTTCCACTTTTGGCTTTTCGTTGCTTGGGTACTCTCACGCGGGTCTTCTGAATCTTCCACTATTTGAATTTTGGGGCCTAAGGTTTTACTGTTTTCTTGTTCAAGGTCCGTTTGTTTTCCTTCTTGTTCCTTCGTTTGTGCTCATGTAATGGCCTTTAATGGTACGGTGTATTCCTTCTCACTTCCCGATGCTTCTATCACTTCGATCACACTAATAGGTGCAGTGTCTTGAGCCTTATTGGGATTTTTTGGGCAATCTCTAAAGAGATGTTCCTTTCCACAATCACTGCAATACCCTTCCCAAGTCCTAGGAGGTGTTTGGGTGTATGGCCAAGGGCATTCTATGATAAAGTGGTCTCCTCCGCATCTATAACATGGTCCTCTTGGCATAGGTGGTCTGATGGGTGGTCTTATGGTTACCTGTGCTTTAGGTCTAGTGTACATTAATGTCGCCACCTCTGGTCCATAGGTATTGTCATATCCTTCGTATCCATAGTATTACGTGTTACCGTTAGTGTCCATGTGAAAGTCCAAATGGCCACCGGACACTTCTTTGTATATGTTCTTTAGTAAAACATATAATGGCCTGGTCAGTCACAGACTGTAAGTTCGACCGCATTTGTAAGACCTAAGAAGTCTGTCTTCGTGCTCCCTGTGTACTGCGTTTTCTGCGTATTCTACAACATCTGTGCGGAGTACTGTGTGTGGCGACAGGAGCTCGGTTTTCTACTTTGAGCATATCGTCGTGGAGCTCTCGAGAAGGAGAGTCTAGTGTGGTGCACGTCATCCAAATACTTCACTGGTATCAGAGCAGTTCGAAGCAAGAAAAAGGTTTGTTCCTTTTATGCGAGCGAAGCGAGCACCGCCCCCCCCAGGTTTTCTCCAAGGCTTACGACTAAGGCGGCGACCAAGGCATACCTTGTCATCCGAGTCACCGAAGTCACCGTTGGCGCCGTTGGCTGCGCGCGAGGGAGGACCTCAACGATCAAGGAATATAGAGGTTCCCGGTACTTCCCGGGAGGTCACCCATCCCAGTACTGTTCCCCCCAGAGCTCGCTTAACCGCGGCAATCTCTTGCCACTAAGCTACACTCTTGTGGTGTTTGAAGAAGGGGAAAGACTAAGGTTGGCATTACCTTGAACAAGTTTTGGTCCCTCAAAGCTTCATTTTTGCTTTTAAAGCCTATTTTTGAAGCAATTTTGGGGTGTTTTTGGAGCCATTTTGGAGTACTTTCGCACGTAGTTCTCTTCACACAGGTCCAAGAACATCAAGAAGAGTGTTCCTTGTACTTCTCAGACAATAAATATCAACCTTTGGGGCTGTATTTTCAGCCACACTCGTAAAACTACAGGTTTCTCGAGGGGTTTTCAGTTTTGGTGGGAGCAGTCGCTGCAAATTTATGCAGGTTTTTAAAGCCTAAAACATCAGATTTGACAGACACTTGCAGGTGTTATTGGCTAGTTTTTTGGGCTGTGTATTCAGCCTTTCAGTGTCATTTTACTGCATATATTGAGCACATACACACCATGTACGCTTCTGTGGATACCGCTTATGTACGTCCATGTGGGCATTGATATAGCGGTTACGTTCTTTGCATAAAGCCTTTTACATTTGATAAAGAGGGTCGTGGTGAGGTTTTCTTAACTGGGAGACACCCAGATGTCGGGGTCTCTTCGGTGATGCAGGTGGAAGACTTACCCAGCCTCGCCATAGGAGATGTATGATAGTTGTTCATAGGTGCTCGATAAGCCTAGTTGGCTTCTATTGGGTAACTGATTATATGCAGTGGAGTCAGTGATTCACTATGCAGGTAGACATGTTAGTACTTGCAGTTTTATGATACTTTGACACTGGTCATATGCTAATTTTGCAGAGGATACTCTGGCAAAATTTTTCCAGATTTCTGGTTTAGTCAACTATATAGTGGTCGATTTACTCCTTGATACACTTATTTGTTGGTGTTTGGACTCTTCTAGCTCCATTATCATTCTATTCAGTTCTCTACGATCATGGCATCAGAGGTCTCAGGCACATCCGGTGGATCAGGGTCTAGTGCTAGCGTTCCGAGGAGGAGCTATAACTTGCAGGGCAAAGACCATTTTGAGATCCGAAAATTTGATGGCACAAACTTTGCTCTATGGAAGAATCAGATTAAAGATGTGCTGATTCAAAGAAGGCAATGGAAGCCAGTAAATGGGATTTCAAAGAAGCCTGCTGACATGGATGAAGATGATTGGGATGAGTTAGATGAAATGGCCAGGTCTACCATTCGCTTGCACCTAGCAGATAATGTTTACTTTACAGTATTAGACTGTGAAAGTGCAGAGGAGCTTTGGAAGAAGTTATGCAATACATATGAAAAAGAGACGGCATCAAATAAAGTATATCTGATGAGAAAATTATACGACCTTCGTATGAAGGACACAGATAGTGTTGCTGCTCATCTAAATGAGTTTGATGCCATATTCTCCCAGTTACAGGCTCAGAAAATGGATATGGACAATGAAATGAAAGCAGTATTGCTGTTATGCACCCTGCCATCATCATAGGATACATTTTGCACAGCTATTAGCAATAGTGCACCAGGTGGTAAACTCGTCTATGATGACATATGTGGAGCACTCTTGAGTGAGGAGATTCGTAGAAAATCTATGGTTGGCACTCAGAGTGGAGATGCATATAATGTTCGTGATTCTTACCAAGGAAAGAATCAACAACGTGGCAGGAGCAAGAACAAGGAAAAGAATGGTCAACGGAATAAGAGCAGAAGTAAATCAAGGAAGAGGGATATTGAATGCCATTATTGTCATAAGAAAGGACACATGAAGAAAGACTGTTATGCATTAAAGAATGCTAAAGGTAAAGGACAGAATGTTGATGGGCATGTTAAACAGTTACCTGCACCATCTACTTCGACTGTGAAGATTGAAGAAATTAATGCTATTTCCGATGATGCTGATGTGTTGACACTTGATAGTACTGTGCCATCTGAGGCACTTATGGCTGATTCTCTTTCCCACACCTGGCTGCTAGATTCTGGTGCTTCTTTCCATGTGACACCACATAGAGAATGGTTCTCTAATTATGCAGCAAAGTCTCTTGGTACCGTGAGACTTGGTGACTCTTACCAGTGTGATGTTGTGGGGATTGGAGATGTGGTTGTGCAGTTCATTGACGGTTCAAAATTTACTATGCATAATGTACGCCATGTACCTCAGTTATCACGCAGTTTGATGTCAGCTGGTCAACTTGATGACCTTGGTTACAAGGTGGTCTTCTATGCTCAGTCCTTTCGTATATCAAAGGGCAATATGGTTATTGCAAAAGGAAGGAAAGTTGGCTCACTTTACCCTTTATTTGTATCACAGAAAGAACACTTGTTAGCTGTTACTGAACAGCCTATGGCTTGTATTTGGCATGGTCGTTTGGGCCATATATCTCGTAGTGGAATGGAAAATCTTTCTCGTTCTGGCTACTTACCTGTGTTATCTTTCTCTGATTTTTCATTTTGTGAGCATTGTCAATATGGAAAGCAAACCAGAAATGTGCATAAAACGCACATTGACTCTTCAATTCAGCCTTTAGATCTTGTTCATACAGATGTGTGTGGTCCTATGCCCACTAGGTCCTTAGGTGGTTCTCTTTACTTTGTTACTTTCATAGATGATGCTACTAGAAAAGTCTAGGTATATCCTATCAAATCGAAGGATGATGTATTCCCTACTTTCAGAAAATGGCTTGCTTCAGTTGAGACTGAAAAAGGAACTAAGCTTAAGGCTTTACGTTCAGATAATGGGGGTGAGTATACCTCACATGAATTCAGCCTTTTCTGTCAGTGTAGAGGGATTCGTAGAGAGTTTACAGCTCCTTATACCCTAGTACAGAATGGTGTAGCTGAGAGGATGAATAGAACTATTCAAGATAGAGTAGTCTCTATGTTGCATCATGCAAACCTCTCACAAGGTTTTTGGGCAGAAGCAGTATTGACTGCAGTTCATGTGATTAACCTTTCACCTAGTACTGCCAAAGGTCTGAAAGTGGCACAAGAGTTATGGACAGGGAAACCACCATATTATCATCATCTTCGAGTTTTTGGGTGTGAAGCATATGTTCATATACCCAAGAATCTTAGACAGAAGTTGGACCATAAGTCAAAGAAATGCATTTTTCTTGGATATGGTCGAGAAGGACAATTTGGATATCGCTTATGGGATCCTGAAACACGGTCAGTGATCAGAAGTAGTGATGTCATTTTTAATGAGTCTAAGATGCATAAACAGCCGATTAAGGAGGTTGAAGTGAGAAGAGTGGTGTTTGAGGATACTAGTCCTCCGGTTAGCATGCATAAAAATGCTGCACATAGGGATGTTCAAGAGAATGTCCATTCAGATCAGTCTGCACATGTTCCTGTTCAGCAACCATTGAGACGTTCTGCACGTGTCTCATACCCACCTGATAGATATGTTCCAGGTTTAGATTTTGTTATGCTAACAGATGCCGGTGAGCCCTCTTGCTACAAAGAGGCTATGCAGACAGAGGATCATGTCAAGTGGGAGCGTGCCATGAAGAGTGAGTTGGATTCTATTCACAAGAATGGTACTTGGGACTTAGTACCTTTGCCAAAGGGAAGGAAAGCTTTACCATGTAAATGGGTATATAAGCTGAAATTCACATCAAATAGTGCTTCTCCAAAATATAAAGCACGACTTGTTGCAAAGGGTTTTAAGCAACAACATGGTGTTGATTTTGAGGAAATCTTCTCCCCAGTGGTCAAGATGACTACTTTGCGCATGTTGCTTGGATTCGTTGCAATGGAGGACTTAGAGCTAGTCCAAATGGATGTGAAAACAGCTTTCTTGCATGGAGATCTTACAGATGAGATCTATATGGAACAACCAGAGGGTTATGTAGTTCTTGGCAAGGAAAGTCTAGTTTGTAAGCTCAAGAAGAGCTTGTATGGACTTAAACAGTCTCCTAGACAATGGTACCAAAAGTTTGATGCTTTTATGAAGTCCCAAGGCTATTCTCGGAGCAATGAGGATCATTGTCTCTACACAAAGAGATGTTCTGATGGCAGCTTGATATGCTTGATACTTTACGTCGATGATATGTTGATTGCTGGGAAGTCCTCTTATGATTTGTCAATTCTCAAAAAGAAGTTGAGTCAGACATTTGATATGAAGGATTTGGGGGATGCCAAACATATTCTTGGCATGCGCATTACTCGTGATAGGAGTAAAAGATGCATATACTTGTCTCAAAGTGAGTACATATCCAAAGTACTTCATCGATTCAATATGCAGGGTGGAAAGGCATTGAGTACACCTGTACCCACATATGTGAAATTGAGCAAGGATGACTGCCCCAAATCAGATGAGGAAAAGGAATTCATGACCAAAATTCCCTATTAGTCTGCTGTTGGTAGTCTCATGTATGCTATGGTAGCTACGAGACCAGACATTGCATTTGCAGTGGGAGTTGTGAGCAGATATATGTCTAATCCTGGCAAGAAACATTGGGAAGCGGTCAAAATGATTTTGAGATATCTGAGTGGCACTAAGGACAAGTGTCTATGCTTAGGTAGAGGGAAAGCATCCATTATTGGTTACACAGATTCTGACTATGCTGGTTGTGTAGACAATCGTAAGTCTACATCAGGGTACATTTTTCATTTTGCTGGAGGTGCTATCTCTTGGAGATCTCGTCTTCAAGAATGTACAGCTGTTTCCACCACAGAAGCAGAGTATGTTGCAGCAAGTGAGGCATGTAAGGAAGCATTGTGGCTTTCTCGTCTTGCTTGTGATATGGGTTTGCCTCAGCATGTACCTCACTTGCTCAGTGATAGTCAGAGTGCCATTGCTTTGGCTAAGAATCCGGTCTATCATGCAAAGACCAAGCACATTGAGGTGAGGTATCACTTCATTAGAGATTGCTTAGCCACTGAGAGCATTATTCTTGAGAAGGTTCACACTCGAGATAATGCTGCAGATGCTTTGACTAAAGCTCTACCACAGGATAGCTTTCGACACTGTTGTCACTTGATGGGGGTTACTTGATTCTTGATCTTACGCAGTCACTTGTATACTGTGTAACATGCCCATCAAGTGGGAGGTATAGTTTGTATACTTACACTCAGGTATTCTTTATCATTCTTTCTTTTTTCTCCCATAGTTACTCTGGCCATATTGGCCTTTAGTGGGAGATTGTTACCGTTAGTGTCCATGTGAAAGGCCAAATGGCCACCGGACACTTCTTTGTATATGTTCTTTAATAAAACATATAGTGGTCTGGTCAGTCACAGACTGTAAGTTCGACCGCATTTGTAAGACCTAAGAAGTCTGTCTTCGTGCTCCCTGTGTACTGCGTTTTCTGCGTATTCTACAACATCTGTGCGGAGTACTGTGTGTGGCGATAGGAGCTCGGTTTTCTACTTTGAGCATATCGTCGTGGAGCTCTCGAGAAGGAGAGTCTAGTGTGGTGCACGTCATCCAAATACTTCATTACGGGTCATAAACTTTCTCGTACTCCATTATACTAGCGTCATAGGAGTAGTACTCTCCTTGGGATTGCTCGTATCCTGGGTTCGTTGATTCTACATTGGCTATTGGTGATGCTGGCACTATGGCTCTTTCTAAGTTTTCCTCTGGTTGAGCATACTTGACAGGTACTACATGCTCAGGAAGTGGTGGTTGTGTTCCTAACACTGGCTGAGGGTTTCCAAATTGTACTTGGTCATATGGTCTAGATGCTCCTGGTGGTGCTAGGTAGGGATTATACCTGGACATCTCCCTGCCTGGCTCTCTAGGTGGATATCCATATGGCCGATACTGAGGTGGGTGTAAAGATCATATGTCTGTCTATTGAATGGGCAATTCTCCATGGTATGGTTGGTGTATTTCTGTTTTATGTGGCAATACCAGGCGGTTCCTTGATGGGGCTTCCTATTATAAGGGTAAGCTTGAGGTACACCTGTTCCTTCTCGTACACACATGTGAGTGGGGTGATCACCTCCACCTAGGCTACATCTTCGCAACATGGGTACTCTTAGAGATGGATGCTGGTAGTTTCTCTGTCCTTGAACTCCTAACTTCTTCGCCACCAGCTCTACTAATTCTTCTATGTTACTAGAGTTGGATGTAACCATACTTCGAGTGTCTTCTGATTTAGTAGGACTGCTTGTACTCTTGAGATCATCTGCTAAGTTGACCTCTAGATCAATACATTCTTGAAGACATTCACTCAACATCTGTAGCCTCTTTACATAGACTAAAGTTCTTAAAGTCCCATTTGTTAGTCCATCCAAGAATAAAGATATCATTTTTTGCTGTGTTGGTCTTTTTGTTACTGGGCATCTATCAACATACTGAGTAAATCTTCAGGCAACTGTTTTTATAGTTTCATTGGGTTCTGTTTAAAACTATGGATTAAAGATGAGGAGTTGTGTTTAATCCCTCTTTTGGTGAATTCCCCTATGAATTCTTGAAAGAATTGTTCAATATATCCAAATTGATTGGGGTCTAGTGGCTGGAACCATGTCAGAGCCGTTCCTGTGAGAGTGAGTCCAAAGGACTCATACTGCACAAAGAAATCATCCACTTGTTCAACTCTTAGATTTTGTTAAATTCAGCTATGTGGTCGTATGGTTCTCCTAATCCATCATAGTGATTTCTCATACATTTGGCCACCTGAATCGGTCTTAATCTTCTCATGGGCTCTGGCTGCCTTGGCATCACAGGAATTGCTAGTCTAATTGGATGCATTTTGGGCTGGACCCCTAGTGGTGGTCTTGGTCTTACTAGTGGTCAGTATTGGTTGCCCGATCCAGGGTGTGTTTGATTGTGTGCTTGCATTCCAGGCATTGTAAATTGTACATGGGTTCGGCTTAGAACACTTCGATGGCTGGTTTGTCCCGACATAGTATGTTTCGACTCTTGTTGTGTCCCGAAAGGGTTCTCAGAGGTAGTTGCCTGCTCTCGCTCAGGAATACAGGCAAGCCCATATACTTCAGTCGAGCTCTATCTAAGGCATCGACAAGCCAATACCTTCTTTGGTTCTTGTCTAGGTATGTTACTCTAGACTCGTCTTCTGCATCTTTTAACTTGTAAAAGATAATACGACTTTCCTTGTGTCTGCATGCAGGTGAATTAGTTTGTAGCAATAAATCTGATCCATGGATCAAATAGACCTCTAGTAAGTAATCATCTTGAGGTATCAAATCCCCTCTCCAGATTCGTGTTACTACTGACTTGCCTCTAGGAGTAGTTACTAACTCCTCAGGGTCTGGTCTCCCTGAACTTTCTTATCCTCCTAACTCTCCTCTCTCATTGATCAATTCTGGGTGTTGTGTCACTATGTAGATTTGACCCAACTTATCCATGTATGCTCCTCCTTCATACTTGATGGCTCGTCTGGGCACAATTGTGGAATTGGTGGAGGTCACCATCCGGGCAAGTGATCTATTTAAACCATCCAGGTAGATGGGAATCTCTTGGGAATTAGTGGATACATATTGCACACAGGTGCGGTACTCCCCTTCTATAGTAGACATGAAGTTTCTCCTGGGAACAAGATCTTGCATGTCTTCTGAAGCCATATCTCCTCCTCCGAATCACTAGAGATATCAGAATAGGTAGAGTGGTGATTGACCTGAGTGGTACTTCCTACCGATGATATGACACTTCTGGGGCTACTTAGAACCCTTCTAGACCTCAAGTTCGTCCACCCACCTGGGGCTTTCTTGGGCTATAATTCTCTCCTAATTGGCTCCTCAAGTGCCTCAATTTTACCCTTGAAAATGCTCAAAGTGTTTTGGACAATACCACTTTGGCAATACTGCACTAGGCGATACCAGTTTGTCGACGATACGAGACCACTACCAGTCGCGATACGATACTTGGGTAGTCAACGATACGATACCAGAGAACTGAATGATATGATACTGCTTTTTACATGATACGATACCATTGCTCTATGCAATATGATACTATGTGCTTCAGGCGATATGATTCAACCCGAAGGCATGATACGATACTACTGTAGAGCACGATACGATATTGGAAACCCGCACGATATGATAGCTATGCATGGTCATGATACAATACCACAACAATGCACGATACGATAATTAAGCCCTATGCGATATGATACTCCTGTTCTACACGATATGATACTAAGAGGGTCAAATGATACGATACTCGATTTAACCATTGGCAAATCGCGATTGGTAATGATTTTCTCCTCGTCAATTACCTCTCCAATGCTTCCAAGTTGGTCGGAAATATCCTTCATCTTTGTGACATAATCCATCACACTTTGCTTCGGGCTTTTCTTCATTGTTGTGAAGTCCATCCACAATTGGTTCTTCCTTGCTCGAGTGTTGGAGGAGAAGAAAGAAGCAAGTGCATTCCAGGTCTCTCTTGATGTCTTGCATCCCTTGACACGAGGTAAAAGAAAATGAGAGATTGAGTTTAGAATATAGGACCTTGCAAGTGCATCCTTCAAACACGAGTTTGAAAGTCCTTCCACTTCTTCATGTGATGGTTGCCCTTTGTTCCTCATGGTTGGCATTGCTTCATCTCCGGATATGAATCCATATAGATTCCTTCCTTAAAGGTAAGCCTCCATCCTTAGAGACCATGCTGGGTATTTTTTTTTATCTGATTTGTCAATTGTTGATGGGAATCCATCTCCCATGTTGCTTGACTATGCTCTGTTACCACTATGAAGAGAGATGGTGGATGCAATCCGAAAATGAGTTGGTGTCGCTACAACCGGCTTCACACTAGCCAATTGAGACTTCAGATTTGATTAGTAGAACCTTTGACCTTTCTAAATCAACCAAAATATCAGCCAAGTACTTTGGATCATGTATCTCAAAAGTTTAAGTCAAGACAGACTAGTTGCGAAATGACTAGCTCCCAAAACTTGCTATTTTGGACATACACCTAGTGGAACAAATGAACAATGCTCTCAACTTGATAGGACTTAGATACATTAATTTTGGGCATAGCAAATAAACTTAGCAAGCTTGCTCATCCAAGTTAAACACACTTCAAATGATTAACTGAGGACTGAGAACAAATTTTAACAAAATCTGGAACATGCCCGCCATTCTCGAGGCTCTATAGAGATAGACTAGTGAGTAGTAAAATGGAGATTTCTCCCAAATTACAAATTGAATGACCATGAAAATGTATGTGCAAAAACTAGACTTTGAGAGCTATCCAACGCATGTTGAAAAACTGAAAAGGAATGAGTATAGTTCACGTTATGAGCTTCTGGAGTTACTGCTCTCACTGAGTATAGCAGAGAACAAAACAGAGAAGTAGAGAATGATGAATGTATTAATTCACATATGATTACAACCACATTGGCAATGAATATTTGCAAAATGCGAGTAGAATGATAGAGCTATGGAATAAGCTCTTCAATCTCTACAAAATGACATGAATTGGTCACGTACAAGGCTTGCAAATCACCTCTTCCTTCTTGCCCTTTTTATAGCTATTCTTGAAGGGAGTTTTGAATTCAAATTCGAATGGCTCCACCTAAACGTGATCCCCAAAGTTAGGAATTATTCCCTCAGCTCACTAATTCATGGCTTTAGGTAGTTACAAACACGAGTTTGCTTTCTACATCACGGATGAGGTAAGCCATTCTTTTCCTTTTTCTTTTTCACAATTACAAGAGATAAAATGTACTCTTTTACAAGAGTGTTCACATGACTACACATGTAGCTTACAAATGATCATAATATCAAGCATATAAAGCATGTAGGCTTGGGTAAAATGCACCAACAATATTGCTAGTGATCATTGTTGCTCTTGAACATACTAGTAGAAGAAGATTATATTAGCATGTTGTGTGAGTGTGAGTGGATGTTAGGAGGTTAGTAAGTTTCCTAGATACATACTCGGTATGTGCAATATACTAAGAATGCATCTATCCTCTATGAGGGTATTTACATTGTTGGGGTTATCGGGTTTATTAGAAGGTTTGAATTTCTTGACTTTCCTTATGGAATTATAGATCTTGCCTTTGATGACAATTACGGGTTTCAAGGGCAACTCTACTTGGATTTGGGACATTTTAGGTACCCATTTCCAATGAAAATTAGGTGTGATTTTAATTACTAATGTGATGATAACAGATTATCCTCGATGTTGGTGAGGTAAGGTCTGTGAGCATTGATTCAAACCTAGGAGTTTATGTGCAGCTAATTGAACATGTAGGCAAGTCTTAGGCACCCAGATTTGTCTAGCATTAGGGTTGGTCTTCATTGATTGCTTAGGTATCCAAATAGAAATGATTCATTGAGGTTGGATATTGGAATGTTTAGTTTGTTGCTTTCTTTGGTTGCTTCATTCATTCGGTATGTACTTGTGGTCTGGTTGAGGGAGCAGAGGGTTGCTCGCTCTTGTGCCTCTAGATATCCATCACTCTATGAGCCTCCCTATTTCTAACCGACTTTTGAGTATGAGATTTTGTTGTCTACTCCATCCATTGTTTGGGTTCCTTTTCTTGATTTCCTTGAACCATCTTTGCAAAAGAAGGGAGTTCCATTATCGCTTCTGCTATTTTCTTGATAGTTGCATCATTTTGCATCATAGAACTCTAGAAAATAACATCATCTTTATCTTCATGTGTACTCCTGGAAGGACCAGAAATTGGTGCCTTTCCTAGTTCAATGAGTGCACAAATTGATAGTTCAATTGCGATCTGTTGCCAGTTCACCCAAACCTAAAGAAGTCCATTTCTTAGGTTTAAGTTGATTGAATGGTCATAGATCCAATCTTGACCCAAGATAAGAGGTTCCACAAGGTCCTCATCTTGGCACACTAGTAATTTAATTGTCACTTGGACATCATGAATGGAGATGGGAAGTTCCACTTTACCCATTCAAGGGGTTTCCACACCTCCCAATCATATGAGATAAGATTCAATAGGATTGATGCTCAATTGCAATTCTCCAAAGCAAGGAAATCTAGGTGCACTAATGGCATTGACTGAGTCAATCAAGGCCCTCATAGTCTTCTCATTCTTACCCTATCCTACTCCTAAGGTCAGAAAGGTATGTCTCTCAATTATTCGATGATGGGTAACACTCGTACTTTGGCACATAGCCATGTGATATCGATGTGCCTCATGAACATCTTGCCTAGGATGATCTCTACACTATCTCCTTAATTTCATATGTCTGATGCATTCTAAGGCTTCCACATGAGCTTCTTCTTGAATCCATCTTTCTTCCTCGTGCTTCTTTTCTGTGTAGATTCAACTCAACATTTCTTCCATTAGGGGCTCTTGGTATAATTTCACTCTACATCCACTAATGTAACTAGTTAGTAAATCACCCTCTAGAGTGGCTAGTTGGACAGCTCCAGTGGTTGATGTTTTGTTGATTATCATGGGTCCATATCCATGCTTTTCTAGTTTCCTAACATCTTGCTTTAGTGTATACACCAAGACTAAATCTCCTGCATTCAAATCCTTATCATTTACATGTGCATCAAAGTACAATTTTTGTCTCTTCTTAGCTGCATAGATCCCAATACTTCTCTTAATTATGTTTCTTGTAGTCATTCTAAATCAAAAATTCTAGAAGAGAGCTCATGGCTAGCCCATTGATGCTCATGTGCTACCATTAAGGTGGGCAGTAAGAAGTCTACAGACAACAGGACATTCTGAAAAATGTCATCTAAAAGGGTGTGGCATTGAGTACTATTTTATATGCCACTCTGAAAGCCCAAACAACATGATGCAAATGTTTGCCCCAATAAGAGCATTTATTGTTCACCAACTTAGTTAGGATAGTACATATGATCTTATTCGTGCTTTTCACTTGTCTCTTTTCTTGTGGGTGGTATGGAGTTGACTTCTTGTGAATGACCATAAATTCTTGTAACAAGTATTCAATGAACTGATTCAAGAAGTGGGTACCATGATCACTGACTAATTCTATTGGCAAACCATATCTTGTAAAAACATTATCAAACAAAAACTTAGGTGTGGTTTGTGCATCGTTCCTCTTAGTGGCTTTTACATCTAACCATTTGGTTAAATAATTGGTGGCAAAAACAATGTATTCAACATGTGAACTCTTAGTTGGGGGATTCAAAGGACCAACAAAGTCTATTCCCCACTTAGAGAAAGCACATCCTCCCATAATGGCTCTAAATGGCATCTGATCTTGCATATTAGATATTGAGTGTGTTCACATGTGTCTTACCTCTTCATGTAGGTATGTACATCCATGTGAAGGGTTGGCCACCAAAGTCTTGTGAATAAGATTGCTTTGATCACCCTATCCAGTCCAAAGTGTCCTCTTGCCACACCTTGGTGAGCAATTTCTAATCTTTTAAGATATTCACTTTCATGGACACATAGCCTAAGATATCCACTTTTTCCTCACCTGTACAAGTTATCTCCAATGAGAGTGTAGTCTAAGGCCAATTGTGGCCTCCTGTTTTAAGCTTTGTTGCCTAAATAATGTCATCTCTTGAGGGAAAGTTTTTTTCTTGATAAAGTCAACCAAAGGACTGATCCAATCGAACAGTAAGCATACTTGATATAGAGTAGCATTTTTTACTAGTGTTTTTCACAACAAGTTAGACAATCCTTACACATTCTATAAACATTTGCTTCCATGGTTGGCTAGTATACACCTAAACTTCACAAAGTCTAAAGGGTTTGATGTTTAGAATGAAGTTGCTTGATGTTAGTATAGAAATGTGATCTGGCCTAAGGTGGGGCTTGCCTTTCTTGACAACTACTTCAAAGTCATATTCCATTAGTAAGAGAAGATCTTACTAATTTGACCGTGTTGCAAGAAGATAGAGTAATGCTTTATGGTCTATTAAAATGTGAAATTTATTGGCAAGCAAATAATGTCTAAAATTTTTAACCATGTAGTCCATGCCTAATCCTTCTTCTTGTAAGCTATCGCAGATCAAGGTTACCTTCACCTGCAGGTTGTGCTAGCACACACCTAATGGCATAATTGGATGCATCCACATGGACATGGAATGGCTTATTCCAATCTCATAAAGTCAATATTGGTGCTAAACACAATTTTCGCTTAAGCTCATTAGAAGATTTTTTGTATTTCTCTGTCCACTCGAAATTAGTCAGAAGATTGTACAAAGGTTTTGCAATGATTGCATACATGTAGATAAAATGTCGATAATAGCCACAATGTCCCATGAAGGCTTGTACTTCCTTGACATTATTTGGTTTGGGCTGACTAGACAATAGCTCTAACTTTGTCCTCATTGGTAGAGATTCCATTCTATGACACTATGTGTCCTAGAATCTTACCTTGCTTGACCATGAAAACACACTTTTCTAGGTTCAAGGAGACTTGATATTCTCTACATTTTTCAAAGATAGCTCTCAAATCAAGAATATGTGTCTATTTGATGTTGGAATGAGTGCATAAATCATCAACATATACCTCTACGTTTTTCCACAAGAACTCCTTGACCACTTGATACATCAACCTTTGAAATGTAGAAAGAGCATTGGCGAGCCCAAAAGGCATAACACCAAATGCAAAAATACCCCACTCTATGGAAAAAGCCATCTTTGATTGGCCTTTTGAGGTGATAGCTACTTGATTGTAGCTAGAAAATCCATCAAGGAAGCTATAGACGTCCCTGCTTCATGTTCCAACAAGTGTTCGGTGATAGGAAGTGGATAGCTATCTCTGATGGTGGTTGCATTTACTTTCTTCAAGTTAATGCACACCCGTAGCTTTCCATTCTTTTTGGGAACTACCACAATGGGGGATACCCATTCGGTATGCTCAATTTTATAGATAGATCTAGCTTGTATTAAGTGATCTATCTTCTCCTTGATCTTGGGTGCATAATTGTCATTACTTGTGTATGGTTTTTGCTTCATTGGCTTAGCGTGGGATTCTATGAGAACAAATATGTAGGTCTACTCCCTTCAAGTATTTATATCTCCATGCAAACACATCTCTATATTCTCTTAGTAATGCAATCAGATCCTTTTCTTCATTGTCAGTCAAGTCATGTACTACATATGTACATCATTCTTCACCATCTTCTATGATCACAATAATTTTCTTAGTTTTCTCTTTTTTGTTATATGCCACTCTTGTGAGTGATTCTCTATTAGGCATCTGGATCATGACCTTTTTTATTCTTTATTTCATATTTCTTGCAGTTTTTTGGGACTTCAAAGGTGGTCTCTTCCTCTACATCCTTGGGATTGGCTTTCTCTCTTTTCTTCTTCTTGGTTATTATCAATGTCTCTTCTTCTTTTGATCTTTCCTCCTCGTGAGTTTTGGATTCGACTAAATAAAGATATTCTTCCTCTGAAGCAAAAAAATGTTCCAAAAGGATGGAATCTTCATCTTCGTCACTATCTTCCTTGGGTTCACTCATACTAGGTGCACACTCTTCAATGATCGAATCATATATAAATGGTTCTATCGTGAAGATGGAAATGTCATAGCCATTCTCATTACAATGGGAAGTCCATTGTTCCTCATTGAGTGCTATGTCCATGGTGGCTAGAATTTTGTCCCTATCATGGGGTTCAAATTCTTCATCAAAGAAAATCATTAGCATGAAGGTTGGGTCTTGGATTGATCTAGGGTTCTCTTGAGTGCCTACATCTATAGTGGTGGCTCTCTTCTCTTTCTCCACTACAACTTTACACATCCATAGGTGGGTGTCTTTGTGCATCCAAGAGGATCATGATCCAATGGAGTGCATCGAATCCATGTCAACTGACACTCTATGGAGAGGATTACATTGTAAGGGGGTACATCTCGGTGAGAATAGTCTTGGAGATTGACTTTAGAAGTGAATCCCAAGTGTTGTAGGTACAAAGACTTGTTCCTCAATCTTGTACTATCTACAACTGTCACATGAGTGGTCTACCCAAAATCATGTCACAGACATGGTTCTTGCTATAATCACATATGGTGAATGCGTGTTCGAACTCCACACCACCAGAGGTGAGAGTTATCCCTTCTGAAAATCCTGGAGGCTTCTCAATGTGTCCATCTACCATTTGTAATTTCATCATCGTTGGTCTGAGTGTTGAAGAGTACTATCTCTAACATTATTTAACCCGATTACAAGATTACACAATAGAATTCAATTTCGAGAGCGTAGCTAACTCCGATACTGCCTCAAATATGGGTGCTCTTCTACCATCCCCATTTTATATTCAGTAGGTGATACATATAAATTTATACAGCAACATCCATTACCATGATTCATAAAACTATAACTCTTATCAACAATTTAACCCCAATTTATTGTTTAGTTAAATTATGTCACTTAACATTAAATACTTAACTGACACAGATGAACACCACACCAAGGTAGCCTTCAACTCAAATGTAAATCAACACAGAGCAGTTCGGTCGTTATGCGCAGTTCGGCGAGGATCTGTCGTACATCTCCTCTCTTGCTAAGTGACACGAACACAACCCTTTTCATATTACTCATTCAAAAAGTTACATTGTTCCAACCCTTTTACGGTGCTTCATTAACAAAATTACAGAAATATTATGAATAATACTCAAACCCTCCGGCGGCCTAACACTGGCATGCATGGTGGACTCAAACCCTAAATACATACTAATCCTCATCGATAATTCCTTGTATATACATGGTTTGGCTTCTTCAAAACTTTGTTTAATCTTTTTCTATAGAGCCTTCAACAACTGTTGTACATGCACAACATCCAATAGCTGAGCATCAGAGCTACCAGAACTAGAAGCAATCGGTTGCATAAGGATTTGCTGACTTTGATTTTGTAAAAAGGCTTCCTGTAAATAGAAATCATGTTTTAGCACCACTTGACAGTGAAGTTGGCTCTCAGCTATTTGAGCGTCAACTCTCTGGAGTTGATCCTGCTGTAAGCCTAGTTGCTTCTCCATCCATTCCATCTACGGAGTTTCAAGTTGAACTGTTTTGAAATATGCTTGGCACTCTTTTTGCATGGCTTCCAATTCCTTTCTTAATTGTAACTTTCGTCCAATTTCATTATTCAACTCTTGGCCTTCTGGAACAACTCCTTCTTGGTAGTGGCCAGCTTGGCTTCCCATTGAGTTGCTTTCGAATGAAGGGTGGTGCAAGCTTACTCCAGATCACTTGCTTGAACAGTTGTAGATTCCAACACTATACTCATCTTCTCAAGGGTAGCATCTTGATTTGCTAGGGCTTGCAGTAATTGTACACGTTCAGCCTCGTGGGAATAGACCTGACTCTAGAGATGAGCTTCATTGGCTCAAAGAGTAATAAGCTCCTCTTGAAGAGGGGCAATATTTGCTTCCAACACTTCCAATTTATGCTAGAATTTGTGAGTAAGTGCTTGCTTTTTGGTAAGCATCTGCAACTGGAACATGCCTGAAGCATGAATTAAATAGCAACCAACAGTAGCCAAATGTTGAAGGGAAGGGGAAAAGGTAAGGAGACAGCTAAAGAAGGGGCAATGATTGCCAAAGTAGATGGAGGGCACACCACATTCGATAATTTCAGTGGGGAATATTCAGAGGATTTGGATGAGGTGTCAGTAGAGGAATCACCAGAAGAAGAGGCAGGAAGACAGAAAGTAATGGGGGTAGAGGAAACAGTTGGAATGAGAGGTTGAGCCAGGGTAGGTTGAGGGGAAGAAGAGAGGAGAACCGATGCGGTATTCACTTCTTGTACATCTTTGGATGGGGAGGCGAGGCGAGATGGGAGGTCCCAACCAACGAAAGGAGGACTTCACGAGACATTGCTGAGAGGGGAGTGGATGGAGAACTAGGCATGGTGGTAAAATCTTCAACTACATCTCCACTGGTACCTACTGTAGTCATCCGAGGCACAACAACCTCCTTCCGGGAAAGACGAATACCTATAGAGATAAGAACAAAAGAGGCGCTCAAGGTTGGGGAAGAAGTTAAGACTAGATGACATTGTTTCTTGGGAAAACACAACAAAACTTCATCTACTCGTGAGAAGAAGTTTCTGCCAGGAGAAGAGGAGGACTTGAAATAGCAGAAGTAGCCACAGTGGGAACAAGGAATGAAAATAGTTGGGGACGGTGAGTACACAGAAATTCACCCTTCACCAACTATTTAACGACTACCTGGCATTCCTTGTGAGTACAACGGAAATACAAAAGCACCCAATTGATGGGTTCATGGGACGCTGCATCAAGGGCCAAACAGAAGGGCTTGGATATGCCATAATTGCATTTCTGCAAATTAAGCGCGGAGACTAGAAATTGAAGTGCTTGACATTCACGAGTAGGGTGACACATAATTGCATATTCGTTGGATGATTGACGAGGGAATAACTGGTTCATTGTGGCTAGTGGCACTGGGCGAACATGGATCTTACTGTCATTAGGAAGGTGAAATTGGTCAACTATGGTGGAAACAGTAACATGAATGGTAACGGATGGGGAAACGATGGGCCATGCATCACCTGTGGGTGCACAAGCGGCAATCACACGGGCAAGGGTGAAGGATAATGGATGAGTCAGCACGTGCTACCATGGAAATTCTATGAACTATAGCAGGCCTGGTACTCTGCAATCTCGTCCGGATGCCCGTGCAAAACGCAGTAAGATGCAATAGGGCTTCCATGATGAAAGCAACACTCGTATGTATAGAACACACAACAAGCACAAAGTAGACACACCACAGACAGAGCGCAAAAACATAACACACATAACTAATGAAACAAGGTTACAAAAAATCACAAAATCATCAAAATGAGTGACATAGTAAGTCGTGGTCATCATAAATCATCACAGGTATATCACTTCAAGAAAACATAATCAGTGGCTGGCGAGGTGGAATCGTAAACTAAAAACCTTGATTAAAAATATGAAGTCGGCGGGGTAGAAGAAGCACAATCAAATAGTCAACCCAAAAAGAATCGGAACGGGCAAAGGGTCATGGAAAAAAGCGATAATACACACACACACACACACACACACATATATATATACATATACATATATATATATATATATATATATATATATATATATATATATATATATATATATATATATATATATATATATATATATATATATATATATATAATGCTAGACATCAAATTCAAATAGTTTGGACGGTGGACAATAAGGGTGGAGTTTAGAACCATTGACAGGGTTGGGCAGAAGTAAGTCCGCGACTGTGGCTAATTGGAATGTGGCTAGACCGAGTTGAGCAAAAATATGGTAGGATCCAAACCAATGAAGTTTAAAATTTTCGGTTGCATGATCAGCTTTAGCATTATAGAATAACACCAACTGGACAACTTGAGACACTGGAGTGCGAAGAAAACAATCATGTGTTCTAGCGTGGCATAGCTGAATTTCTTGTAAAAGAAGAAAACTTTCCAATCGTTGCTCATCAAGAGACCATAAAGCATCTAGCTGCACAGGAATAGATTCCTCAAGTAACAATTTCTGCTCCAAGGCCACCCGTAGACTAGGAACAACCATCTCCATCGGGGCAATGGCCTCCAATCCGTAAGCTAATTTAAACAGTGTGCAACTAGTAGCAACTTTGTATGTAGTATGATAAGCCCAATACACAATAGGTAAAAGCTGATCCCAATGCTCAAGATAGTCTAGAATAAGTTTCTTCAACATAGTGAATAAGGTTTTATTGTAATTTTAGCCAATCGGTTAGCGTGTGGATAATAGAGAGTGTTGAACTTATGGATAACATTAAATGTTTGAGTCAAAGCATGAAGGAGAGTGTTAGCAAAGTGGGTTCCCCAATCTGAAACAATTTCTAGTGGCAAGCCAAAACGAGGGAAAACATCACGCATTAGGCACTTAACCACCACTTGAGGGGTGGTAGACTGGAGAGCCGAGGCGTCGGCCCATCGGGTAGCATAATCAATATAGGTTAAAATGTACCGGTTATTAGTGGAAATAGCTGGAGGAGAAATAGGTCCAATAAAATTGAGTCCCCATTTCTAAAAGGGTTCCAGAGGTAGAAGGGGCTGAAGAGGAAAATAAGCCACTCCAGGGGCTAGCCCATCCTTTGGCAGGAATCGCTGTGTTTAACATAAGAATTCACATCACATTGTAGGGTAGGCCACCATGAACCACTCTCTAAAACTTTTTGGTAACTAAGATCCATTGAAAAATGGCCACTAGAGGGGATCAAATGTGCCATATGCAGCATTCAAGGAACTTCATGAGGAGGAATACAACAGAGGAGAATACCAAAATGATTGACATAATATAACTGACCAACAATGATCCAAAAATATCGACTATGAATGGAAAGTTTCTACCGGGCGGGGTTGGACATCGTCCCCAATGGACAACCAGTAGTCAAGAAAATCATAAGAGTTTCATAATAAGAATCAACCATGGGTAAACGATTAGCAGGTGGTGTTGATGTAGTGGTTGTATAGATAGCAGGTGAAGAATCATCAATCCCCTCCGGTGGCTCATCGAAATCCAAGTATGATAGGAAATTAGCAATCATATGTGCTTTGTTGGGTCGGTGCACCATGACATAATCAAAATCTTGAAGCAGCAAGACCCATTGAGCTAAGCACCCACCCAAATGTTAGTGTCAGACAAAGTAGACTCAAGCCGCATGGTCGACATGAAATGTAAATTTTCGGCTGAGTAGATAGTGTTTGAACTTCTTGATAGAATATATTAAGCCTAAACATTCCCATTGGGTGACATAATAATTACGTTCCACAAAACTAAGGTGATGGCTTGCATAATACACCGATCGATACCAGTTATCCTGTTGTTGCATAAGAACACTGTCGATTTCTATATTAGATGCATCCACGAACACATGAAATGATAGTTGCAAATTCGATGGCTCAAGAATGGGTGCCTGTGTGAGCAAAGTTTTCAATCGGTCAAAGCTAAGTTGGCATTCAATAGTCTAACAAAATTTTTGTAGTGGGACCGTAGTAACGCGCATAAGAGGTGTAGTCAAATGGGCGAGCCAACAAAGATGGCGACCATGCCATCCAATCTATCCAACGAAACACATCACTTCCTTAGGGGTTGTGGGTGGAAGTGCATCAAGAATGACACGTACTTTATTAGGATCGACTTGAATACCTTCTTTGGAGATTATATGCCCTAGAAGCTTATTTCAAGCCATCACAAAAATACACTTCTGTGGGTTTAAACATAATTGGTACTCTCTACACTTCAAAAAAAAAACACCTAAGAGGGTGTGAATGATCAGCAGTATTATCGGATAACGAGAAATCATCTAAGTATAGATGCATAAAACTTGTGAGATAGGGGGCAAATATTTCTTGCATACAATGTTGAAACATACTAGGTGCATTCCACAACTTGAACCACATCATAGTGCAGACATAGACGCCCCAAGTAGTGATAAAAGCCATTTTTAGGATACTGGCCTCAGCCATGCAGACCTGATTATATCCACTATCGCCATCTAGAAAAGAATACATCTCACGACGAGCTACGTCATCTAGCATACTATCAAGGAAGGGTAAGGGAAAAGGGTACAACACCGTAGTAGCATTCAACTTATGATAATCAACACATATGCGTAACTGTTTATTCTTCTTAGGAACAATCACGATGGGTGAGATCCACTCCGTATGCTCAATAAGGACAATAAATCCGACCTTCAGTAGTCTTTCTAATTCCTCTTTCACTTGTTGGGCATAATTCGGGTTCATTCGATAGCTCTATTGTTTAACATGCCATACATCCGATTTTAAAACTACATGATGCTGGTAGATATGAGGGTCGAAGCCCTTCATATCAGGATAATTCCATGCAAAGATGTCAGCAAATTCTTGGAGGAGGCTAAGAAAATCATCTTGGAATGCCGTGGCCAGTCTGACCTTAATTTTTACCAGACGTGGGCTAGAATCATCTCCTATGTTACAATTAACGAGTTGATCTTTCGGTACATAAAACTATCAGGGTAGGTTGAGATCGTCGGGTTGTTGAAACAATTGCTCCATGTCCTGAGATCCTAAAAGATTATCCGTGGCCTTAAGTGCATCCTACATGATTGGTTGCACCATACAGGTCACCGGGGACCAAGTATCTATCACGTGTTGTAAGTCAATGGTTCCCAAGGATAGTAAATATTGGTGAGCATTAAGGAATGCTTCTTCCCGATCATCAGATAACCCCTCGAGCATATGCACAGCTTCAACAATATAAGGTCGTGCATGCAAATTGGAAGGCTTCATATCATCGAGGGGAACCACATATTTCTGGTGATTACATTTTAAAATAAGCTCTCGGGGAGGACCAATCTTGCAACACTTTAGCTTGTTTTAGCCAAGGTCCACCGAATAATAAATTGTCATCTAAACTAGATTCGGGCAATTCCATCACGAAAAAGGTAATTTTAAACACTACTCCTTGTAGGGTAATAGGAATATCTCGTACCAAACCCACCGGGTAAACTAGGGATTGATCAACCATTCACACAACAAAATTCACAGGTTCAATATGATTCCATCCCAACTTCTTATAAATTGCCACCGTGGAGATGTTCACACTTGACCCTCCATCAATTAATACCTGAGATATTTTATGATTTTTAAACCACACAGTGATTAAGGGAACAACATGATCTACCATAGCATCCATTTCTGAGTTAATTGTAGTAGTGGAAGGGGGGTTGAGCTCGCCTCAATCTGCTGTTGAAATTGGTGTCGGATTCCTGGCACCAAAGTTAATAATTTTCCCAAGGGGATGGTAATCAAAGCTTTGGATAAGATTTCCCAGGCAGCACTAGGACTACTCAAATATTATGTTGATTCCAGTGAAATCCTTGATGGAATTGCAACCGGCTCTAGTATAGATTTTGATGATCTCATTAGTTTTTGAGTGGCTTGTATAGGATGAGCGAAAACTAGGAATTCTTCTCTAGCCCACCGAGTTGCCTTCCTGAACATACATTGTTGTTCCTTTACTCCTGGTTCAAAACATTTCTTTAGCCGGATGGAGCGTCTTACTGAAACATGTCTTACCCCTTGTAGTGGCGAGCTTGGCTTCCCATTGAGTTGCTTTCGAATGAAGGGTGGTGCAAGCTTGCTCTAGATCACTTGCTTGAACAATTGTAGATTCCAACACTGTACTCATCTTCTCAAGGGTAGCATCTTGATTTGCTAGGGCTTGCGATAATTGTACAAGTTCAGCCTCGTGGGAACAGACCCGACTCTAGAGATGAGCTTCATTGACTCAAAGAGTAATAAGCTCCTCCTAAAGAGGGGCAATATTTGCTTCCAACACTTCCAATTTATGCTAGAATTTGTGAGTAAGTGCTTGCTTTTTGGTAAGCATCTGCAATTGGAACACGCCTGAAGCATGAATTAAATAGCAACCAACAGTAGCCAAATGTTGAAGGGAAGGGGGAAAGGTAAGGAGACAGCTGAAGAAGGGGCAACGACTGCCAAAGTAGATGGAGGGCACACCACATTTGATAATATCAATGGGGAATATTCAGAGGATTTGGATGAGGTGTCAATAGAGGAATCAACAGAAGAAGAGGCAGGAAGACAAAAAGTAATGGGGGCATAGGAAACAGTTGGAATGAGAGGCTGAGCCGGGGTAGGTTGAGGGGAAGAAGAGAGGAGAATCGATGCGGTATTCACTTCTTGTACTTCTTTGGATGGGGAGGCGAGGCGAGATGGGAGGTCCCAACCAACGAAAGGAGGACTTCACGAGCTATCGCTGAGAGGGGAGTGGATGGAGAACTAGGCATGGTGGTAAAAACTTCAACTACATCTCCACTGGTACCTACTGCAGTCATCAGAGGCACAACAACCTCCTTCTGGGAAAGACGAATACCTATAGAGACAAGAACAAAAGAGGCACTCGAGGCTTGGGAAGAAGTTAAGACTAGGTGACGTTGTTTCTTGGGAAAACACAACAAAACTCATCTACTCGTGAGAAGACGTTTCTGCCAGGAGAAGAGGAGGACTTGAAATAGCAGAAGTAGCCACAGTGGGAACAAGGAATGAAAATAGTTGGGGAAGGCGAGTACATGGAAATTCACCCTTCACCAACTATTTAACGACTACCTGGCATTCCTTGTGAGTACAACGGAAATACAAAAGCACCCAATTGATGGGTTCATGGGACGCTGCATCAAGGGCCAAACAGAAGGGCTTTGATATGCCATAATTGCATTTCTGCAAATTAAGCGCGGAGACTAGAAATTGAAGTGCTTGACATTCAGGAGTAGGGTGACACATAATTGCGTACTCGTTGGATGATTGACGAGGGAATAACTGGTTCATTGTGGCTAGTGGCACTGGGGGAACATGGATCTTACTGTCATTAGCAAGGTGAAATTGGTCAACTATGGTGGAAACAGTAACATGAATGGTAACGGATGGGGAAACGATGGGCCATGCATCACTTGTGGGTGCACAAGCGGCAATCACACGGGCAAGGGTGAAGGATAATGGATGAGTTAGCATGTGCTACCATGGAAATTCTGTGAACTATAGCAGGCCTGGTACTCTGCAATCTCGTCCGGATGCCCGTGTGAAACGCAGTAAGATGCAATAGGGCTTCCATGACGAGCAACACTCGTATGTATAGAACACACAACAAGCACAAAGTAGACACAACACAGACAGAGCCCACAAACATAACACACATAACTAATGAAACAAGGTTAAAAAAATCACAAAAATCATCAAAATGAGTGACATAGTAAGTCGTGGTCATCATAAATCATCACAGGTATATCACTTCAAGATAACATAATCGGTGGCAGGCGAGGTGGAATCGTAAAGGAAAAACCTTAATTAAAAATATGAAGTCATCGGGGTAGAAGAAGCATAATCAAATAGTCAACCCAAAAAGAATCGGAACGGGCAAAGGGTCATGGAAAAAAGCGATAACACACACACACACACACACACACACACATATATATATATATATATATATATATATATATATATATATATATATATATATATATATATATATATATATATATATATATATATATATATATATATAATGCTAGACATCGAATTCAAATAGTTTTGGATGGTGGATAATAAGGGTGGAGTTTAGAACCATTGACAGGGTTGGGCAGAAGTAAGTCCGCGATTGTGGCCAATTGGAATGTAGCTAGACCGAGTTGAGCAAAAATATGGTAGGATCCAAACCAATGAAGTTTAAAATTTCCGGTTGCATGATCAGCTTTAGCATTATAGAATAACACCAACTGGACAACTTGAGACACTGGAGTGCGAAGAAAACAATCATGTGTTCTAGCGTGCATAGCTGAATTTCTTGTAAAAGAAGAAAAATTTCCAATCGTTGCTCATCAAGAGACCATAAAGCATCTAGCTGCACAGGAACAGATTCCTCAGGTAACAATTTCTGCTCCAAGGCCACCCGTAGACTAGGAACAACCATCTCCATCGGGGCAATGTCCTCGAATCCGTAAGCTAATTTAAACAGTGTGCAACTAGTAGCGAGTTTGTATGTAGTATGATAAGCCCAATACACAATAGGTAAAAGCTGATCCCAATGCTCAAGATAGTCTAGAATAAGTTTCTTCAACATAGTGAGTAAGGTTTTATTTGTAATTTTAGCCAATCCCTTAGCGTGTGGATAATAGAGAGTGTTGAACTTATGGATAACATTAAATGTCTGAGTCAAAGCATGAAGGAGAGTGTTAGCAAAGTGGGTTCCCCGATCTGAAACAATTTTTAGTGGAAAGCCAAAACGAGGGAAAACATCATGCATTAGGCACTTAACCACCACCTAAGGGGTGGTAGACTGGAGAGCCGAGGCGTTGGCCCACCGGGTAGCATAATCATTATAGGTTAAAATGTAGCGGTTATTAGTGGAAATAGCTAGAGGAGAAATAGGTCCAATAAAATTGAGTCCCCATTTCTAAAAGGGTTCTAGAGGTAGAACGGGCTGAAGAGGAAAATAAGCCACTCCAGGGGCTAGCCCATCCGTTGGCACGAATCGTTGTGTTTTTAACATAATAATTCACATCACATTGTAGGGTAGGCCACCATGAACCACTCTCTAAAACTTTTTGGTAACTAAGATCCATTGAAAAATGGCCGCTAGAGGGGATCAAATGTGCCATATGAAGCATTGAAGGAACTTCATGAGGAGGAATACAACAGAGGAGAATACCAGAATGATTGACATAATATAATTGACCAACAATGATCCGAAAATATCGACTATGAATGGAAAGTTTCTACCGGGCGGAGTTGGACATCGTCCCTAGTGGACAACCAGTAGTCAAGAAAATCATAAGGGTTTCATAATAAGAATCAACCATGGGTAAACGATTAGCAGGTGGTGTTGATGTAGTGGTTGTATAGATAGCAGGTGAAGAATCATCAATCCCCTCTGGTGGCTCATCGGAATCCAAGCAATCATATGTGCTTTGTTGGGTCGGTGCACCATGACATAATCAAACTCTTGAAGCAGCAAGACCCATTGAGCTAAGCACCCACCCAAATGTTGTTGTCGGACAAAGTAGACTAAAGCCGCATGGTCGACATGAAAGGTAAATTTTCAGCTGAGTAGATAGTGTTTGAACTTCTTGATAGAATATATTAAGCCTAAACATTCCCATTGGGTGACATAATAATTACGTTCCACAAAACTAAGCTGATGGCTTGCATAATACACCGATCGATACCATTTATCCCATTGTTGCATAAGAACACTATTGATTTCTATATTAGATGCATCCACAAACACATGAAATGATAGTTGCCAATTCGATGGCTCAAGAATGGGTGTCTGTGTGAGCAAAGTTTTCAATCGGTCAAAGCTAAGTTGGCATTCAATAGTCTAACAAAATTTTTGTAGTGGGACCCTAGTAACGTGCATAAGAGGTGTAGTCAAATGGGAGAGCCAACAAAGATGGCGACCATGCCATCGAATCTATCCCACAAAACACATCACTTCCTTAGGGGTTGTGGGTGGAAGTGCATCAAGAATGACACGTAGTTTATTAGGATCGACTTGAATACCTTCTTTGGAGATTATATGCCCTAGAAGCTTATTGCAAGCCATCACAAAAATACACTTCTGCGGGTTTAAACATAATTGGTACTCTCTACACTTCAAAAAAAAACACCTAAGAGGCTGTGAATGATCAGCAGTATCATCGGATAATGAGAAATCATCTAAGTATAGATGCATAAAACTTGTGAGATAGGGGGCAAATATTTCTTGCATACAATGTTGAAACATACTAGGTGCATTCCACAACTTGAACCACATCATAGTGCAGACATAGACGCCCCAAGTAGTGATAAAAGCGATTTTTAGGATATTGGCTCAGCCATGCAGACCTGATTATATCCACTATCACCATCCAGAAAAGAATACATCTCACGATGAGCTACGTCATCTAGCATTCTATCAAGGAAGGGTAAGGGAAAAGGGTACAACACCGTAGCAACATTCACTTATGATAATCAGCACATATGCGTAACTATTTATTCTTCTTGGGAACAATCACGATGGGTGAGATCCACTCCGTATGCTTAATAAGGACAATAAATCCGACCTTCAGTAGTCTTTCTAATTCCTCTTTCACTTGTTGGGCATAATTCGGGTTCATTCGATAGCTCTATTGTTTAACATGCCATACATCCGATTTTAAAACTACATGATGCTGGTAGATATGAGGGTCGAAGCCCTTCATATCACGATAATTCCATGCAAAGATGTCAGCAAATTGTTGGAGGAGGCTAAGAAAATCATCTTGGAATGCCGTGGCTAGTCTGACCTTAAGTTTTACCAGACGTGGGCTAGAATCATCTCCTATGCTACAATTAACGAGTTGATCTTTCGGTACATAAAACTATTAGGGTAGTTTGAGATCGTCGGGTTGTTGAAACAATTGCTCCATGTCCTGAGATCCTAAAACATTATCCGTGGTCTTAACTGCATCCTGCATGATTGGTTGCACCATACAGGTCACCGAGGACCAAGTATCTATCACGTGTTGTAAGTCAATGGTTCCCAAGGATAGTAAATATTGGTGAGCATTAAGGAATGCTTCTTCCCCATCATCAGATAACCCCTCGAGCATATGCACAGGTTCAACAATATAAGGTCGTGCATGCAAATTGGAAGGCTTAATATCATCGAGGGGAACCACATATTTCTGGTGATTACATTTTAAAATAAGCTCTCGGGGAGGACCAATCTTGCAACACTTTAGCTTGTTTTAGCCAAGGTGTACCGAATAATAAATTGTCATCTAAACTAGATTCGGGCAATTCCATCACAAAAAAGGTAATTTTAAACACTACCCCTTGTAGGGTAATAGGAATATCTCATACCAAACCCACCGGGTGAACTAGGGATTGATCAACCATTCGCACAACAAAATTAACAGGTTCAATATGATTCCATCCCAACTTCTTACAAAATGCCACCGTGGAGATGTTCACTCTTGACCCTCCATCAGTTAGTACCTAAGATATTTTATGATTTTTAAACCACACAGTGATTAAGGGAACAACATGATCTACCGTAGCATCCATTTCTGAGTTAATTGTAGTAGTGGAAGGTGCATGGGTTGAGCTCGCCTCAATCTGCTATTGAAATTGGTGTCGGATTCCTGGCACCAAAGTTAATAATTTTCCCAAGGGGATGGTAATCAAAGCTTTGGATAAAATTTCCCAGGCAGCATTAGGACTACTCAAATATTATGTTGATTCCAGTGAAATCCTTGATCGAATTGCAATCTGCTCTAGTACAGATTTTGATGATCTCACTAGTTTTTGAGTGGCTAGTATAGGATGAGCGAAAACTGGGAATTCTTCTCTAGCCCACCGAGTTGCCTTCGTGAACATACATTGTTGTTCCTTTACTCCTGGTTCAAAACATTTCTTTAGCCGGATGGAGCATCTTACCGAAACATGTCTACAATATTGCTGCCTGCGTCTCTACTCAGATTTTGCCGCTCTTTCTTCCGCTTATCATAGTCTTAGGCGTCCTTATAGTTCTGTCGAATGTGTCCCACTTCCCTACAAAAGTGGCAATGTAGCAGTGGTAAACTCGAACTACCACCGAATTAATCCTGATTCCATTAGGTCTTATTAAAATGATGTGTGCATCCGCCTCTAGAATTGGTATAATTAGTATAAGTTGTGTTTCTCAAATGTGTTGGAACATAACTATTCACTGGTTGGCTCTGCCCTTGTAAAACAGCATTCACTGTAAGTCGATTCTGTGTCTTGGCATTATAGGGGCAAGTCTCTATTACGTGAGTAACAGTGTTGCATATTGCACAATAAATCTGATTGAGAGCACAATTACTGCCAACATGTCTGGGATTTTTACATTTAGTGCAATAGACCCATTTTAATGAATCATTACTTTTAAATTTCCCTACATTTAACCATTCGAGGTCTTCTGTAAAACCACCCACTTTGTGTTCTAATTAGAGTGCCATAGCTATTACTGCATCAAGGGTCATTCCACCCACACAACAAATAATCATTACCTGTTTTAGTTTTGGGATTCAAATCGTTAATAAACCATTGTGTTATTACATTGTCCGGTAAATTAGCATGCACCGGTGGTAATTTACACAAGTGGGTGTAGAACAAGGTTGCATATTCATGTACACTTTGATGTGGCTTTTGTCTGTTATTTTGTAGGTAATAAAAAATATCCACCACATTTTTCTTTAACATGAAGCCCTGTAAGAAAGCATTCTTCACATCATTGTAAAATCTAAAATGATTAAATATCATAATCCATCAACCACTAGGTTGCTTCATTGATGAAGGTAGATTGGAAGACGATGGCCTTATATGCCGGGTTATTTGGCACTGCATAGTTGATCTCAAAAGTCTATACATGTGCATCTAGATCGTCACAAGGGAATCCTTCAAACTTTGCATAGGTGACCCCCACAGTGGAGGGTCTCTGGTGGCTGCCGTGTTGCTATTATTGTTGTTGGTACTATTGTTGGTGTTGCTATTGTTGTTGTTGTTGTTGTTTTTGTTGATGTTGTTGTTGTTGTTGTTGTTGTTGATAATCTTCCATATTGTCGAGGTAGAAATCTGTTGGTTGTTCAGATTGTTGTGTCTCAAAAGTGTTTATAGACTAACATGTTACGTAACTATCTGACGAATCTTTCGAAGATAGCAATGCACTACTACGTTCCAATTTTGCTAGGTTATGGTAGAGCAAAGAACCCTCTGGAAATGTGATTTTGAAGAAACATGAAGGGTCCCACTCTCTTGACAAATAGTCGACAATTCAAACTCATCGGGTACTCCTCGAATTAGCAAATTTGCTTTGCACCAGCTTCTCAATAGGCGCTTTTGGTTTTGGGTTAGGATTCAAAATTTGCTCAAGAATTCCAACAAGTTGATTAGTTCCTTCACTACAATTTCGAGCCACTTCTACACCCACCGAATCTTCACCGGACTATTGAACCCACTTAGCGGATTATCACCGAATTGCATTGGACTCAATTTTGGCATGCTCTGCAACCTGGAAACAAGGAAATGCGATGGCACAAGCCTACTTGTTCATGTCACACCTCATCCCTCAGATGACTGACTTTCACTATCACCACATGACGATGTTCCCAATGCACTGTTCACTTTCCAAGGGTGTTTGTCATTTTGATATTTTGGGTAACTTTCACTGGAATATGTTACAAGCATAAATTATGAAATCTTCTCTACAAAGATTCATACAAAACCATTCTTGCATAATAATTCCTATACTTCTAACTTAAATTCCAAGCCCCATGGCTAGCACTAGTATTAACTTTGTTAACTAATGTTAATGGTTATCTCTTTATTCCCACATGAACTGCATCTCTCAACTAGGAATAACAAAGATTTTCTCCTACACGGTTCTTGGGCTGGACACGGGTCTGTTGAAACAGAGGCCCTATAATAACTTTTCCCACACCTTTATAGTATTTTTGTTCTCGTCATTCTTTGCAGAATACTATCTCTAACATTATTAAACTCGATTACAAGATTGCACAATCGTATTCAATTTCCAAGATGTAACTAACTCCGATCCTACCTCAAATACGGGTGCTCTTCCACCATCCCCATTTCATATTCAGTAGGTGATACATATAAATTTATAGAGCAACGTCCATTACCATCATTCAAAAAACTAACTCTTATCAATGTTTCAACTTCAATTTACTCTTTAGTTAAATTGCGTCACTTAACATCAAATACTTAATTGACACAAATAAACACCACACCAAGCCTGCCTTCAACTCAAATGTAAATCAACATAGAGAGTTTCAATCACTGCACCATGCATAGTCTAGTGAGGATCTATCATACGTCTCCTCTCCTGCTAAGCGACACAAACACGACCCTTTTCATATTAACCATTCAAAAAGTTACATCATTCCAACCCTTTTATGGTGCTTCATCAACAAAATTACAGAAATATTATGAATAATACTTGAACCATCCGATGGCCTAACACTATCTACATGCGTTGAGTTAAAGGTTTGAGCATTCGGATCACTTTCTAAAATTAGTGGGGGTGTGGGCACTAGGGTCTTTACTCAAGTTGTCCTCAGCTGATGCAAACTTGACTAGGATTGCATTGACTAGGGGTGGAGGTTGTTGTACGAGCACATGTTGATGTCTTCGCTAAGGTTGGTATGGAGGTTGACATGGTTGTTGGGGCCTAACGTATTGATGTGGTTTGTACGGATTGTGGTATCTCCCTTGGTGTTGATATGTTTTTAGATAATTTTCCCTAACCACTTGCTTGTTGTAAGGGCAATCTTGTGCAGTGTGGTTAGCGTATCTCCTCTCAATGATGTAGTATTGGATATTAGGGTTTCCTTGGGGTTGATCCATGATTGGGTGAAAATTGGCCATGTGGTCTCATCTGTAATTGTAGCATCATTTCACCGAGACCATCCTAGGGGTATGTTTGCTTGAGACTCCTAGCTTCTGAGCTAATTTCTCTGCCAAATCATCTATTGAAGTAGATAGTATAGAAGTGAAACTCGTAGCACTATTTGAGTCTTTATATATCTTAGAAATCTCTAACTCGTCACCCAAGTTATCCTCTATGTCTATACACATGCACACACACTGCACTATGTTTGTTGGTTCCTTCAAGTACACATATGACCATAGTTTAGTGTGTAACAAGCCATCCAAAAATAATGAAACTTGTTTGACTGGTGTGGGTAGTTTTGAAATAGGGCATCTTCCAAGTATTGTCAAAATTTTCTTTCAACTAGTTGGATGATCTATTGGGGTGTTTGCTTAAAACTATGTATAAGGGATGAGGTGTTGTGCCTGATACCACTCTTGGAGAATTCAATGGTGAATGCTTCTAGCAACTCATCTATATTCCTGAATTGACCTTGATGTGGTAATGGAAACCATGTCAAAGCAGTATTCTTCAGGGTAAGGCCAAAAGCATTGTATTGGGTGAAAAACTCCTTGACTTGTTCATCTCTTAACAGTGTCTAAACTCTGCTACATGATCATAGGGGTTGTAGCTCAGTGATGAGTAGCACCTCCTTTAATGTCAATCCGGGAAGACGTGAGGATGGTATGAAGACCTCGAGCAAGTGGAGTCACAAGTGCGTGAGTGAGAAGCACACAAGCATGCATACACATATACGCACATGCGCACACACGGCAAGACAAAGAGTGAGAAGCAATGGAGTCTTTAGATTACTTTCAAAAAGCTCTTACAAGTTCATTTCAATTACAATCCAACCTCAAAAATGAGCTCTCTAGCTCCTTTTATAGTTTTTGACTAGCTTTGGCCCTGTCCAGACCTAGTGTCCGGCCTAGTTAAAAATTAGTTCCAGGGCTTATTTGAGGGCTCAAATGAGATCTAAAAAATACGAAAATTGGTAAGCAACTACTTCTAAGGATCCTAAAGCTCGAGGACTCCTCGGCTTGCACAAAATGGAGCCACAAAAAGGTGAACATGGTATTTACAGGGGTTGTTAGTGATGAGAATCACTTTTAATTGGTGTAAGGGTTTTGAAAAATTAAAGGTCGCCTTAGTGCTAGATCTGCGTGAATGCTTGTACTTGCTTCTTCATGAAGAAAATTATTGGCCTACTTGCCAGAGCTTCTTTGACTGCCATGTCTGCTTGTGCTGTCCCTTCGCTCTGACTCTCTTCGTCTTGTGGCTCCTTCGGTTCCCTGACTGCTGCCAACACCCCCCCCCACTCTCGCGTCTGTCGCCCCTGACAGACCCTTGTCTAGAGGATTTTTGAACATAATATTGGACGACATCGGAGGCTAGGTGGTGTTCTTCAAGTCGTAAGCCGCGTGCTAGATCTGTGAGCAAATCATCCCAATTCACAGGTCCGGGAACATCTGGATGAGGCACCCTCAATTGTTCTAAGTGAATAGTTCTCTCCACAGCAAATAATTGGAGGAGATGTGATGGTCTGGGTATAAAGATTTCAGAGTGATATTCCCAGAATCCTGTGATGAACATCTCCTCAAATGTCTGTTTAAAGCAGGCTGGGAGGTACTTGATTCTGGCGTGCCAAGCATATATTACTTCAATTGATGGGGTGGTACTCATATCGTACACCAGATCCTGGTTTCCTGTCACGAAGCCTGCTCCTGAGAAGTGGGGGTCTTTAATGTTCTTAAACGTCCTGAAAGTGATCAGCATTAATTCGAATATTTTCATACACATCTGGGCCATCACATCGGGATTATTGCGTAGCCGAATACTCCAGTGACGGATTGTAGAAATCATGTAGTTCACCGTGGGGGGTCCTCGTGAGGTGCTAGATACACGTAATTTAACCATTTTGCGCAGGCTTTGATGTCTCTAACGGCAATAGTGAATTCAGGCCAGGTGCGTCGTCGAAGAACTGGAATGTAACAAGGATTATATTTAATAAACAGCGGCATATTATTCCAGGTTCGGACCATTTCAGGATATGTTTCCAAAAGCCTGATTCTCCAGGTGGGTTGATGGATGGACCCACGCTTAGCACTTTTCGGTATATCATCTGGACCAAATTGTGTAGCAAATGTGGGAGGCTTGCCACATCGTCGTTGAATCTCGGCTTTGTAATCGGCCAAAAGTATGCAGTATGGCACATATTGGTCATTATTGGTGCCGATCCATCTATGATGAGACATGCTTCTGAAATATTCTGACTTTATGACAGTTTCTTCTAGGTTCGCTAGTGATTGGATCTGAATGGCCACCCGTTCTTCGTGGGTGTTCGCTGTCCTTTCCAGTGTCTGAAGCCACTCGGGTGCTTCCACTTCCAAGGTGTCTAGTCCCTCTGAGGCTCGTTGCCCTCCTGGCATCAGCATAGGAATATACGGTTCTTCGTACGAATCCTACCTCAATAGGGACCAACTCTTCTGGCTCTGGTTCTACTACTGGAGAGGGCTGCCTCTCGTATGTCAGTAACCTCTTTTGTAATTCTGCTACCTGCTCAGTTAAGACCTTTACTTCGTCTGAGGTAGAGGTTGATGGGACACTCTTCGGTTGTTCTTCCTGTTCCTTAAGTCTGCTCTGTAGTGTGTCACGTTCTCTTTCCAAGTCATCATGGGCTTCCAGAAGATCTGCATAGCTTTCCAAAATGGTTTTCATCGTCTCCGTGGGAACTGCTTTGAACTGCTCTGGATCTATCTCGTGGGGAGAGCCTTCCATTGCCGCTTCCAGATTCTCTTCATTTTGTTTTTGCAGTCTCTTGTTCTCTTCCAGTGCTGTGGCCATATGTTTCCTGAGTAGCGCCAAGTTACGTCGGACTCGTAGGTTATCGGCCTGGTATACTTCGAGCAAGGCTTCTAATTGTTTGACGCCTGATTCTTTCGATGGTTGGGGTGCCTCTAGTAGTGTTTGGTGAGCCTGCTCAAGCGTTGTATAACGTTGATTTACATCTGCATTTTCTTCTTCAAGAATTTAAAATTGCCTTTGTAAGTTCTGGTGATTTGTTGTCAGTTGTTGATACCGGCCGTCCAGAGCTCTGTACTCATTCTGAAGCTGATATACACATTGATTTAATGCTAGAAATATACTATTTACATTAAATGATGCAGGGAGGGGTGAAGATGCAAGGGGAATGGGGGCGGGAAAGGGAGTTGTGAATGATGTGGATGCAAGTGGAGATGTGGGTGGAGGGGGTATGGGAGATGGAGGTGGCATGGGGGGAGGGAGCGGTGCAGTGGCAGGAGATGTTTCCATAGTGTCAAATGTTTGAGTGACCGTGTAGATGGGAATCGTGGGTGGGGTGGATGTGACGTTAGTGAAGAGAGTGGTGAAAGTGGGCATGGTGACTCCCCCGAATTGGTTTCCCGGAGAGAGTGGGATTCCCATGACGATTGTGGTGGTAGTGGACGTGGTGGTGATAGTGTCATGTGGTGGAGTGAGTTGTGTAGTGAGAGGTGGGGAGGGTGGTGACAGTGGTGCTTCCTGATGTTCGTCTGCTTGCGTTGTCTCTCCTGATGCTGATACATTGACATGAATTTGTTTTCCAGACCTCATGGGACGGGCGGGAACTCTTTTCTCGAATCGGTGGATGTAGGCCATTGCCTCATGAATGGCCTCATCCAATCCTACTGCATCGGCGTGTAGGTTTATGGACTCGATGAACATGTCATCCACGCCTTCCTCAGCCAGCAATTGGTTCATGAGTTTCTTGCCCGCTTCCAGTGACATTTTATGCTGTTCTTGAACTAGCTGCATGGTTCGATACAGTCTTTTTCTTTGTGCCGAATACGCAGGGGCACTTGCCAACTCTGAAAATTCATCATACTCTTGTTCTTCGTAGGCTTCTTCCTCTTGTTCGGTCTCTTGTTCATCTACGTTGACTTCTACCACTTCTGGTCGAGTGGGGGCTGATGTTGTTGTATGGGGTTGTGGTTCCTGAGCTCGCTCTGTTTCCGTCTCGAGATTAGAGTCGTAGATTAGTCTAGCCACTTCCTCATCAGTGAGATCATTGAGAGTAAAGCCCTGTGGAAATTCCAAATCTGATGGGATGGGTGGAAACACCAGATTGGGTCCCTCTGTACTTGGTCTTGGTAGCCGAATGGTGAATGGCCTAATACGTCGTGTCTGGGGAGGGGTAATTTCTGGTGTAGTGGTGGCTCCCCTTGGTTGAGCGCAGGGTAATTGGACACTTCCTCACATCTTCTTTGATGGGGGACCTGCCGCTGATAGCCTTCTCTGGAATTCCTGGGCCCGGGGCCATATGAGTGCCCGCTGAATAGGCACGTCATAGGCAAGACATCGGTAGATTATCTTGGTTAGAGCACAACATCCGTGAAGCACATTTTTCTGCTTCTTGTTCCACCGTTGATGGGCTAGGTGAATCTGATCTATGATCCAATGTGGTACGTTGATGGGGAGGCTTTCTGTCTCTGCCAGATACAAGCTAAACCATATTTTCTTTGGGGGCATGGTGAATCTTTCCTGGGCGGGGAAAGCAAAATGCTGCATGATGGTCCGTAGGTGAAGAGCGATGGTCGGTGTCATTGCTACCATATCCTTCAGCTTATTGAGATCTTTATGTTTCATTCTGCCTGGAACCATTGTTTCCTTTTCAGTGGGGATGTGCATACCATACATGCCCAATGCTTCTCGTACCAGATTGAGGGTCAGCTTGAATCTTTTAAGTTCATGGCCCGATAACAGTGAGGGTAACACAAAGGTGCTGTCGCCTCCCTTGGCCCTACTCGGAGTGATAGTACTGATAAGATAAGAACAACGCAAGAAATCCGGCTTTGGTAAGTGGGCCCTGAAATAACTGTCCAAGCCAGCTTTGGTCCATACTGAATGCATGACTTCGGCATTCTGATAGCTCTCAAATTCACGCGTGAAAAAATGGTAGCGTCCCCATTTACCATTAAACTCCAATTCAGCTTCCCAAAAATAGGTTCCATCACCCAATGGTCCAGCAACATCACTGAACTAATGAGCGTGTTTGCCCACTTGAGAGGTGTGCCCCTAGGGAGGATCCTGAATTGGGAGCACATGCACAGCTTGAAGTTCTTGCGGTCTTTCGGTGAGATGGGGTTCGAGGAGGAGTGTTTCTATATCCACAATCTGTGCGCTGGATTCGGCGTGAGAACTGGCACCTCCGGCTTCTGCCATGGCCCTGCTTGCTTGTTGGTTCTGTGAGAATATAGAACCATGTGTTAACATCGTAATGGATAGAATAGACCCGTTGTTGTCCCCGTTACCACATTAACATGAGGTAGGTTATGAGTCAGTGGTTAGTAAGTGCACGATGACAGTGTGTGTAGTTAATGCTTGGATGATCCTAGGAGCTAGATGGAAAGATGCACTGTCAGACTAATGCGGTTAGTAAGTGGAAATGAATTCGCAGATTGGGGTCGGGGGGTTTATTACAAGACTTAGGTTGCCAAACACCATGAATGGCTTTTGGTCTTGGTTTTGTGGGGATTCGAGAGGGTTGCATGAGTAATTCTACTGGGAGTTGTTGTGTCATAGGGACCCAATTATGAGTGAGTCTGTGCGTGCTTCTAGGCGGTAGTGTGTTCGAGCGTATCAGACAAGAGTGGGTGGCGGCTGCTTGAGCGAGTGAACCCTGTCGTGTATGATGTGAATTGTGTGGGAATAGTTGAGCCCGCAAGCAAGCCTTAGGCACCCAAATTTGTCTTGATTGTGGGTCAGCCTTCATCGACTTCTTGGGTACCCAAATGGATTTCACTTTCTCAACAGAGGTTTTAGGAGTCCTCTTATTAGCATCAAGTCGTTGATTACTAATAGGAAGTTGAGACCGTTGTTGCAGCTTAGTTACGGCCGGCAGCTCGTCTTTCCGCACCCACATTTGCTTCATCGGCTGAGTTGTTCTGCTTCGCGCGTTCTTTTGGTCTCTCGCCTGGAGAGTCTTCAGTGATTGATCTACCCTTAGTTGCTGCCTCCTTCTGGCCTTTGGAAAAGAAGGGAGTTCCATTGCGGTTCTGACTCCTTTTTTGAGATCTTCATTCTTCTGCATCACATAGCCTTGGACAAGAATAGCATGGTCAACTTCATGTGTACCCCTGGAGGGACCAGGAGTCCGTGTCTTTTCTAGTTCCTTGAGTGCTCCATTATTTAACTCAATTGTAATCCTAGTCTGATTCACCCATACCTGAAGAAGTCCACTTCTTAGGTTTAAGTTGACTGCTTGGTCATAAATCCAGTCTTGACCCAGGAGAAGGGGTTCAGTGAGGTCCTCATCTTGACATACTAGTACCTTAACTGTCATTGCCTCATCATGAATATAGAGGGGAAGTTCCACCTCGCCCATGCAAGGGGTTTCCACGCCTCCCAATCCTATGAGATATGCTTCCACATGATTGATAGTTAATTGCAACTCTTGACAGTAAGACAATTTAACAGCACTAGTGGCTGCACCTGAGTCAATCAAGGCTCTTACCGTTCTTGCACTCTTTCCTTGTCCTATATCTATGGTTATGAAAGGACGTCGGTCAGTTATCCTATGTGAGCTAACACCTGAAACTTCACACATAGCCACGTCATATCCTTGATCTGCATATGCTTCTTGCCTAGGGTGCCCTCTACCTTGTCTTCTTAATTTCATTCTCCGTATGCGCTCTAGGGCTTCTGCTTGAGCTTCTTCTCGAATTCGCTTTTCTTCCTCTTTGCGTTTCTTAGCAGTATTGAGTCGACCTAGCATTTCCTCTGTGAGGGGTTCCTGATACAATTTGACTCTGCATCCGCTAATATAGTTTGGGAGAACATCACCCTCTAAAGTGGCTAGTTGTACTGCTCCGCTCGTGTGCTTTCAAGCCCTTATCCTTCACATGGGCATCAAAGTATGCCTTCTGTCGTTTCTTTGCTGCATATATCCCTGCAGCTGCCCTCAGTCTTGTTTCTCCTAATCGTTCAAGGTCAAAAAGTCTAGAGGAGAGTTCATGACCCGTCCATTCGTGCTCTTGTGCTACTTTCGATGTAGGTATCAAAAAATCTAAAGGTAGCACAACATTTTGGCCAAATACCATCTGAAAGGGGGTGGCTTGGAGTACCGTTTTGTAGGCAACTCGGTATGCCCAAACAGCATGGTGTAGCTGTTTGTCCCAATCAGAGCGTTTATTGTTCACTAATTTCGTCAGTACATTGCATAAGATCTTGTTGGTGCTCTCCGCCTGGCCATTTGCTTGAGGGTGATAGGGGGCAGACTTCTTATGTATTACCAAGAATTCTTGGAGCAGATTTTCAATCACTTCATTCAAGAAGTGAGTGCCTCTATCACTAACTAGCTCTATAGGTAGCCCGTATCTTGTGAATACATTCTCAAACAAGAATTTAGCAGTTGTTTGAGCATCGTTCTTCGTTGTGGCTTTTACCTCTACCCACTTAGTTAGATAGTCTGTTGCAACAATGATGTATTCTGCATGAGAACCCTTAGCTGGGGGATTAATAGGACCTACGAAGTCTATTCCCCACTTAGAGAATGCACGTCCACCCATCATAGGTTTCAGTGGCATCTCATCTTTACGTATAGGATACTGAGTTCTCTGACAAACGTCACACCGTTTCACATAGGTATGTGCGTCCATGTGAAGGGTCGGCCACCAGAAGCCCGCAAATAGTATTGCCTTAATCACCCGATCTGGTCCAAAGTGTCCTCCTGCTACACCTTGGTGAGCAGTTTCCAAGATCTTGAGATATTCACTTTCATGGACACATAGCCTTAGGTAACCATCTTTACCACGCTTGTATAGATTATCACCAATGAGTGAGTAATCCTGGGCTTCTTGTTCTAAAATCCTTTTCCTAGCCAGATTCATGTATGGAGGGAATGTTTTCGTCCTCAAGAAGGATACTAGTGGTTCACTCCAATCTGGCACTATGGACACTTGATAAAGAGTGGCGTGTTCCACAGGTGGTTTAGTGCAATAGATTGGGCATTCCTTGCACAACCTTTGTACATCAGCTTCCATAGTTGGCCAATGTACTCCGAGTCTCCTTAGCGTCTGTAAGGTTCGTTGCTTTGAGTAGTGTTGCTCCAATGCACCTACATGTGCTAAATGCAACCATTTATTGTACTCGTCTTCTTCCACACAACAAGCCAAGATTCCTTGATCTGTGTGATTGTACATGCTTCCTGCCATGATGTGGTACTTTTGGGCTTTCACAACCTCTCTATTTTGTGTGTTTACTACTGGATGGTTAGGCCCGTATGTCAATACTGGTACCAATGGCTTAGCCCACTGCGGCACCACTTCCAAATTAAACAAGTAAGCATCAGGGAGGTCATCTGATACTCCTTATGGGGCTTCTCCCGATGTGAGCCTAGAGAGATGATCTGCTCTTAAATGAGTCCTCCCTTTTCTTACCACAACCTCAAAATCATATTCCATTAGCAAGAGAAACCATCTCACTAATCTTCCTGTATTGCATGGCTTGTTTACGAGGTATAGCAATGCCTGATGATCAGTAAAAAATTTAAACTTATTTGCAAGCAAATAATGTCTAAATTTCTTAACTGCATATACCATGCCTAAGCCTTCTCTCTCTATAGTGGTATAATTTCGTTCAGCTGCATTCAATTGTCTACTGGCATAGGCAATTGGAAGATCCATACTACCTTCACCAGTAGGTTGAGCAAGTACACACCCAATAGCATAATTGGATGCATCCACGTGAACATGGAATGGCTTATTCCAATCCGGTGTGGTTAAGATTGGTGCTGAACATAATCACCGTTTAAGCTCATTGAAGGAATTCTTACATTCGTCAGTCCACTCAAAGTTTGTCAGAAGTCTGTACATGGGCTTTGCAATGACAGCGTACATGTGAATGAACCGGCGGTAGTAACCACAATGTCCCATGAAAGCTTGTACTTCCTTAACATTCCTTGGCCTAGGTAGCTCTGCTATGGCTCTCACTTTCTCTTCGTCAGTAGATATGCCATTTTTTGACACTATGTGCCCTAGAATCTTGCCTTGCCTGACCATGAAAACGCACTTTTCTGGGTTTAGACACACTTGATATTCTCTACATTTGTCAAAGATTTGTCTTAGTTCAGGAATATGGGTTTGTCTAATGTTGGAATGAGTACAAAGATCATCAACATAGACTTCTAAATTCTTCCTCAGGAACTCCTTAAATACATGGCACATCAGCCTCTGGAAGGTAGCTGGTGCATTGGTAAGCCCAAATGGCATTACACGAAAGGCAAATATACCCCACTCTGTGGCAAAAGCTGTTTTATGCTAATCTTCTGGAGCTATGGCTACTTGATTGTAGCCCAAAAATCCATCGAGGAAGCTGTACACTTCCTTGCCTGCTACTCTTTCTAAGAGATGTTCTGTGATGGGAAGCGGATAGTTATCTCGAATCGTGGCTGCATTGACCTTCTTCAAGTTAATGCATACATGCAGCTTGCCATTCTTCTTGGGCACCACTACGATGGGGGATACCCACTCAGTGTGCTCAATTTCATAGATAAATCCAGCTTCAACCAGTCTATCTATCTCCTCCTTAATCTTGGCAGCGTAATTATCGTTATATGTATAGGGCTTTTGCTTAGAGGGTTTGGCATCTGAAGTCATGGGGATAGTGTGTGAGCATATATCAGGGTCAAGACCTTTCAAATCCTTGTAACTCCAAGCGAATACATCTCTGTATTCTCTTAGCAAGGCTATTAACATATGCTCTTCTTCCTCTGTTAGGTCATGGCCTATGTACGTGCATCTCTCCTCTCCTTCTTCTAGGGCCACTACTATTTTCTTGGTGGTTTCTTTGTTATCATAGGCCTCTCCTAATTGTGCCTCTCGTTTAGGCATTCTGATCATGACTCTCCTGTCGTCTATCTCATACTTCTTAAAATTTTCTGGGACCTCAAACAAAGATTCTTCCTCGTCTGGTGAGACTTCTCTCTTCTTTCGTTTCTTTCCTTCTTCCTTCGGGGTCACATGTGTGGTTAATCTTACATCGTTTGTAAGCTCTCCATGCCTCTGGGGTTGAAACTCTACTTCACGGAAGTATTCTTCATCTGATGCAAAAGGTGGGTCCATAATGATTGACTTTAGATCGGAGTCACTTGCATCCTCAAATGCATCAGGGCTAGGTTCGCATTCTTCTAGAACTGCCTCTCCCATGATTGGCTCTATGGAGAAGACTGAAATGTCATAGCCATCCTCATCACAGTGAGGTGTCCATTGTTCCTCATTGATGGCTACATCCATGGTTGCTAAAATTTCTGCCCAGCCGTGAGGTTCAAATTTTTCGTCTGGAAAAACTACAGGTGCATAGGCTGGGTCTTGGATTGATCTATGGGTTTCTTTTGCACCTACCTCTCTGGCTTTTTCTCTCTTCTCTTCGTCTACTGCTACTTTGCGCATCCATAAGTGGGTGTCTTCATGCATCCACGAGGATCCGGACTCTATGGAATGCACAGACTCTGTCTCATCTTTGGCTCTATGGATGGGATTCCATTGAATAGGTGGTACATCTCTATGAGAGTAATCCTTGAGATTGACTTTGGTCGTAACACCTAAGTGCTGCAGGTACAAGGAATTGGTTCCCCAATCCTGTACCACTTGCAACTGTCGCATAAAAGGTCGTCCCAAGATCATCTCATAGGCATGATTTTTGCTGAAGTCACATATGGCAAATGTGTGCTCAAACTCGACACCACAAGTGGTGAGAGTTATTCCCTCTAGCAATCCTAAGGGTCTCTCAATATGACCATCGGCCATCTGCAATTTCATTCTCGTTGGCCTGAGGGCTGGCTTGCCCCAACGCTTCCATAGGGAAGTGGTGGCAATTGCAACTCCTGCACCTGAGTCCAAAATTGCCTTGGTGGTGTACTCCTGGTAGGTAATGGGAAGATAGGTGTTCCCTTCTTCACCTTCACACATATCTCCTATCTTATCCAAGGGTATTTCTGGCACTGTCCTTTGGGATCCTACCTGGGAACGAGGTTTTGCTATCTCTGGTACTTGTTTGGCGACATGTTTCCATAATTCAGGTCTAACCTTGAGTAGCTCTTCTAACTTGAGATTGCACTGCACTTTAGTGTTCTTCACTACCTCTGTGTTCCTAGGTATGACCGAATCTTCGTTTCTTACCATGACTGTGGGTGCTCTCATACAAGTGGACTTTGCTTCCCAGGGGCCGGTGAAATGGGGTAGTTCTTGTAAAGAATTAGACTCGAAGTCTAATCTTTCTTGAGATTGGGTACTCTCCAGCTCTCCATAAATGGATGGGATGTCTTGTGGGAATTGGTCATGTGCATCATCCACAAGTTCAATGGGAGGAGGAACTTCACTCTCTTTAGCCCATTTGTCTTCTTGAATCTCGCATAGGAATTCTGGTGTGAACCGATTCATAGAAGATGATGTGTCTGGCTCCGTAGAGTTAGGCACATAGGCTTCAGGCACATAGGCTTCCTGGGCAGGAATGCTTACTCTTCCACTTGCCTTGCCCTTGTGTTGAGAGGCTGGTTCCTTTTCTGATTGTGCCATCAGCTTCTCTATTCTTTCTAGGGAGGGGGGGTTGTCTGGTTCAGTGGAATTGGGCACATAAGCTTTCGGTGGGGGATGGGTCATGTTTTTGCTTGTGTTATCTCTTTCTTGAATTTTTTCTTCCTTGGCCGATCTTGCAATTATGCCCTCTAACTTCTCTAGAAGTCCATCCAAGTGTAATTGCGTCTTGGCTGAGCCTGAGTAATTGAAAAGGCGACTGGCTTCAAACATAGTCTGAGCCAATGCGACCATTTTCGCGCAAAGCTTGGTTCTTTCTATCTCTAGGTCAGCTCTAGGGTAAGACTTGTCATGATCCGTGACATTTGGCCCTTCTTGGATTCTGGCCTGATATGCTTTAAGCATCATGTCTATGTCTTCAGGAGTGGGATCAGCTAATACTGATCCTACTCTAGGGGGTGGTGGAATCGTATGAGGTGGATTGGAAGGTGGCGGGTCGGATGGCGATGGGAATGGTGGTGGTGGGGTAGTGTGAGAGGGAGTTTGAGATGTGAGTTCAGTTATCCTGGCTTTGGTTTCCCTTATGCTTTCCTCAAGTTCACTCATCTTTTTAGCCCATTGTCTTTTCATTCTTTCCCGACTATCTTTCCACGCTCTAGTCCTTTTCTTTGTCACGCTCTCGGTTTCACTAGCCTTTGGGTTCTTATCCTGGTTTACCCCTTGGTTCTGCTGCAATGCCTGAGCTCTAGTCACTACCTGTACTGGGGCCGTGGATGTCACACTTCCTGTGGAGTCTACCACCAACCCAATAACGTTAATAGGAGTGATTTTTGGCATATTATTAGGATTCTTAGGGCAATCTCGTAAAAGATGCTCCTTTCCACACTCTTGGCAAAAGCCCTGAATTGTCAGTGACTGGGGTTGTGTAGGTGGAGGTAAGGGACAATCACGAATGAGGTGATCTCACTGACATCTGTAGCATGGTCCTCTAGGGAATGGGGGTCTTACCTGCCTAGGTTGAGGCTTAGGATTGGGGTTCGTATACATGACATTTGTGTAATCTGACCCCAACTAGGTTCACTCGGTTCTTCACTATAGTAGGACTCACCATGTTCAGGAGATTGCATGTAGTAAGCATGGGGACTATCGACATGTGTAGAATCAAAGCTATGGTCACTGGGGTCACTTTCAGAAAGCAGTGGTGTTACAGGGACAATAGCTCTATTCAGGTTTTCTTCTGCTGCTGCATATTTTACTGGGATCACATTAGCTGGGGCAGGGGGTTGTTGAGCTAACACAGGCTGAGGCCTTTGTTGGTTTTGGTATGGTTGCTGATAAGGTTGTTGTGGCCTGCCATATGGTTGTGGAGGGTACGGGTTCTGGTATCTTCCTTGTTGAGGGTATGGCTGAGGGTAGGGTTGCCTAACCGCCTGCTTGTTGTATGAGCAATCTTGTGCGGTGTGATTGGTGTACCTCCGTTCTATGGTGCAGTACTGGGTACTAGGATTTACTTGGGGCTGAGCCATAATGGGACATACGTTCGCCATGTGGTCGCCACCACAAGTATAGCACCTTTTCACAGGGGCAAACCTTGGGATTTGTTTGCTAGTTACACCTAATTTCTGAGCTACTTTCTCTGCAAGTTCCTCAATCGATGTGGATTGCGTGGAAGAGAGGCTAGAGGTGCTATCTGAATCTTTGTATATCTTGGAAAGCTCTAACTCCTCCCCTAGGTTATCCTCAATGTCAATACACATGCGTACACACTCTTCTATGGTCCTAGGGTCCTTCAAGTACACATATGATCTTAATTTGGTACTTAGCAATCCATCCAAGAATAAAGCCACTTGCTTAGCTGGTGTGGATAGCTCAGGGACAGGGCATCTTTCAAGATATTGCCTAAATCTCCTTCCTGCAAGTCTCACGGTCTCTTGAGGGGTTTGCTTGAAGCTGTGAATCAGCGAGGAGGTATTATGTCTTATGCCACTCTTAGAGAATTCAATAATGAAAGCCTCTAGGAGTTGGTCTATGCTCCTGAACTGCCTCTCGTTTAGCGGTTGAAACCATGTCAGGGCAGTGTTCCTAAGGGTTAGACCAAAGGCATTGTACTGCGTGAATAGATCCTCCACTTGTTCAGCTCTCAGGACTTGTCTAAACTCAGCCACATGATCATATGGATCTCCAGTGCCATCGAAGTAGTTCTTCATGGACTTAACTAGCTGAGTTGGTCTCAAAGTCCTTGTGTGCTCTCTAGGTCGTGGTAGAGGGAACTCATCCGCATTTCTTTGATTCTTGTGAGCTCTAAGCATCTCATGTTCTACTCTATTTGTTTCCATTCTCGTTCTTTCTCTGCCCCCTGAGTTGGCAAAGCTCACCTCCGGCCTTTCTCTATGTCTGTCTCTTTGAGTTCCGTGAGCGTGGGAGGTTCCAGCTCCTGGGTGACCAAAGGACACGTTCGATCTTGGTTGGGGGAAAACGAATTCACCCTTCCAAGTGTAAGCATGCCTATCATTTTCGGTAACCACAAAGATCCTCTCCGAAGTGTGATCTAAGTAGGTCACCCTACCTGGGCTATCAGGATCCTTAAACTCATATATCATGATTGTTCCTATATCAATTGGCCGATCAGGTTTGTACCTCCAAAAGGCTTCGTCAGTCTCTCGATTGAGGAGCAAATCTATGCTCTTATTATCCTGGGGAATCCACTCTGGTGTGATAATCCTAGTGAGAACCGATTTACCTCGAGGGGTTCTAGGTTCTGCACCCGTGTTTCCTTGCTCTAGGTCACCTAAGTCTGCTTCGGGGATCACATTTCCAAATTCGTCCGTCCTATCTGGGTGACTGGTGACTACGTATATGGTTCCTTCTTTGTCCAAGTATGCTCCATTTTCAAACTTGACAGCTGGGTGCTCTAATCCAATGGATTGATCAGGATTCTTAATCTGTACCACAGATCTTCCTAGGTAGTCCTCATAGATGCTGGCACCTAATCGGTTGGTCCTAAGGTATTCCAACTGCGTCTTGTACGGGCCTTCTACTCTGTGCAAGTATGGCACTCCTGAACTTCCCGTAGGTCTGTCCATGCCTTGAGACATCTCTGATTCACTGGTATCAGAGCTAGGGTAATGCGAGTGGTGACTCAACTGCTGGGCCCAAGACCTCGCAGTTTGATTGACACTAGCCTCTGAAGACCTAAGGCTTTGTCTATCTCTTACTAGATGTCGTCCTGATCTAAGGTTCATATGCCTAACTGATTAACCCAAATTGTCCCAGGTACAACCACGTTTCTGAGTCCTTTGTATCAATTACTTAATCCCCTTTTTATCTTGATTATCGTGTTTATACTCTTGTCTGATATCACGTCGTTAGGAATACTTGAGTTTAATTTCGCACTTTAGTTTGGTCGTTTCACGTTAAGTTCTTTTCCTTTCAGGTTGTCGTTCACACACACATGTTATCTCTTGTCTTGAACTTGATTTCTTAGATAGTCCTTGATTTATCTCGTGCCTATCGTTGCCTGGAATTACTTCTAACACTACCCGCACTTAGCCTGAACTAAGAATTGACAGAGGGTGTTGCGGGTTTTCCATCCTTGAGTTCCTTTCCTTGTGTTGTTGCCCTGGTGTGCCCAGGATGCGCGTTCCCAAGCCTGCACTTACTCTTGCTTTACGTACCCTTCGATGCTCTCAAAGGACCTGTAAAAGGCCCACTGTTAGCTCAAGACTTAAATTCAAAAGACAAAACCAATCACTTTCATTCATGTAACACTTCACCAATTTGCACTATGATTTTTTGAACACAACTCTAGAGATCCCTGAATTTTTGTTCCCCCTGGGTATGGTCAACTTCAAAAAACCCTATCTAATATTCCTGATCTTGATTTTCACATAACCAGTGGAAGTTTTGGTTGTACTCCTCACGAGCTTTCCAACAAAACAAGAATCACAACAATTGGATTTCGTATGAGGAAGTTATGTCAGTTCAGGCTTCAGAGATTAAAACAGGGTTCAAAACAGTTTAATCAAGCAGGCAGAAATTCTTGAATTACTTGGGTTGCGGCCTCAACATGCAATGCTAACCCCGAGTGTTTGTCCCACACTTGGCCAAAATTTAGACCATTATTTTTGTCTTAAAAATTTGACCTAATTTGCCCTTCTAACGTGTTTGCAAAGTCTGTCGGTCGCGATTGACAGGTCAGTCGCGATTGATGTGTCGATCGCGATTGACAGGTCCGTCGTGGCTGTCAGTCGCGATTGACGTGTCGATCGCGATTGACAGGTGGCTCGAAAAGTCAATCAGTCGTGGTCAAAGCGTCGTTGACTCTGTCAGTCGCGATTGATGTGTCGATCGCGATTGACAGGTTGGTCGCGAGGGTCTGTCCGTCATGGTCAAACAATCATTGACTATGTCGGTCGTGATTGACAGAGCCGTCGTGGGCTGTCAGTCGCGATTGATGAGTCGATCGCGATTGATGGCTCGATCGCGATTGACACGTGTCACGCGTATGGTCCATCGATCGTGGTCAATCGGTCGTTGACTCTGTCGGTCGCGATTGACAGAGGCATCGTGGGTTGTCGATCGCGATTGACTGGTCGATCGCGATTGACCGGTCTGTCCGTCGTGGTTTGTCGATCGCGATTGATAGAGCGATCGCGATTGACAGAAGTTTGATGAATTTCAAAAAACTAAACACATGTTTGGGAAGCTCTAGGCCTGTAGATCATGGTTTTGCACTTTGTTTGGCAATTTGAGCATTTTTTCTGTCGGTCGCAATTGACAGAGGTCGGCGACACACAGACAGTTACTTCGAATTCCGTACCTGCGCAGAGTGCTGGGGACGATGATGCGGCCTGTACCTGCAATACAGCTCAAAAAACATGCAAAAACAGCACACACAATTTCGCTCTCTCGCTCTCTCTCACAAGTGAAATGAGGGAAATGAGGTGGAGAAGGTGATATGATCAAAAAACTGAAATTTCCGTGATGATGGGAATGGAGATGGGAGATGGTGATGATGATGATGGTGATGATGGTGGTGAGGTAAGAAAGAGAAAAATAGGAAAAGTAAAGAAATTACCTACAACGCCAACGTCTCCAATCTACGTCTTACCATCACACGCTCGTCCTCAAAGCTCAATCCCCGGCAACGGCGCCAAAATTTGGTGTAGCTCAGTGATGAGTAGCACCTCCTTTAATGTCAATCCGGGAAGACGTGAGGATGGTATGAAGACCTCGAGCAAGTGGAGTCACAAGTGCATGAGTGAGAAGCACACAAGCATGCACACACATACATGCACACGCGCACACACGGCAAGACAAAGAGTGAGAAGCAATGGAGTCTTTAGATTACTTCCAAAAAGCTCTTACAAGTTCATTTCAATTACAATCCAACCTCAAAAATGAGCTCTCTAGCTCCTTTTATAGTTTTTGACTAGCTTTGGCCCTGTCCAGACCTAGTGTCCGGCCTAGTTAAAAATTAGGTTCTAGGGCTTATTTGAGGGCTCAAATGAGATCTAAAAAATACGAAAATTGGTAAGCAACTACTTCTAAGGCTCCTCAAGCTTGAGGACTCCTCGGCTTGCACAAAATGGAGCCACAAAAAGGTGAACATGGTATTTACAGGGGTTGTTAGTGATGAGAATCACTTTTAATTGGTGTAAGGGTTTTGAAAAATTAAAGGTTGCCTTAGTGCTAGATCTGCGTGAATGCTCGTACTTGCTTCTTCATGAAGAAAATTATTGGCCTACTTGCCAGATCTTCTTTGACTGCCATGTCTGCTTGTGCTGTCCCTTCGCTCTGACTCTCTTCGTCTTGTGGCTCCTTCGGTTCCCTGACTGCTGCCAACAGGGGTCTCTAGTGCCATCCATTTAGTTCTTCATGGACTTAACTAGTTGAGTGGATCCTAGGGTGTTCTCTAGTTCTTGGTAGGGGAAACTCATCCATGCCTCTTTGATGTCTCGAACCTATATGCCTTTCTGGATTTGTCCATTTCTTCTCCAATCCTCATGTATCTCTACCTAAGGTGTTTGCAAAACTCACATCAAGCCTTTCTTTATGGGTATATTGAAATTGAGATGATATTTCTCCTTGTTGGCCATGAAACACATTAGATCTTGGTGAAGGGAAGACCAATTCACCCTTGCAAGTGTATGCATGCCTACCATGCTCCATTACTACAAAAAGTTTCTTTGAAGTGTTATCTAGGTAGACGACCTTGCCTAGTGTCTCAGGATCCTTAAACTCATATATTGGGACTCCGTCTACTTCGTTGGGTTGATTTGGTTTAAATATCCAAAAAAGACCATCTATATCCCTATTCAAGAAGAATTTAATACGTTTTTTATCTTGAGGGATCCACTCCGGGTTGATGATTCTAGTGATGTATTTATCATGAGAAGTTTGAGGTTCTCATCCTATGTTTCCTTGTTCTAGGTCTCCTATCTCATTCTCTAAAATGAAAATTCCAAACTCATCGGTTCCATCTAGTAAGTTGGTAACCACATACATGGTTCCTTTCTTATCAGTATGTGAACCCTCTTCTAATTTGGCCACTAGGTGTTCAAGTCGGAATGGTTGATCAGGGTTTTTGAACTAGACCACAAATCTTCCTAAACCATCCTCATAGATGCAAGCATCTAATCACTTGGTCCTAATATATTCCAATTCCATCTTATAGGGAGCTTCTGGTGTCTATAAATAGGCTATGACCTAACTACTTGTGGGTCTCTCCATGCTAAATGAAATTTATGAATCACTAGTTTCCGAACTTAGCACGTAAAGATAGTCATTGAGATGTGGAGTCCATGACCTAGCTTTGTGATTGACACTAGCTTCAAGGGTCTGATGTTTTTTCTATCTAGACCTAGATGTCTTCTTGATCTAAGGCTTATATGCTCTATCTATTACCCCAATGATTCCCAAGTACAACTGCGTTGCAATGGTCTTTTTGTCGCAAACACTTATTCTTTTTAGGTTCCTGTCTTAGGGGTAAAAATCTTGTCCAATGAGTCACATGATCAAGAATACTTGACTTATAGTGTAATTTGAGTGTGATCGATGAGTTTATGTTTTTTTTCTCTTAGAGTTTCTGAATCAATAGTCTAGCCATACTTGAACTTGAGTCATTAGGTTTTCTTGTAATTGACTCGTGCCTTGCTTAACCCTAATCAATCAATACCTCTAGTCGCACTTAGCCTAGGCTAGAAATTGACTGAGGGGTTTAAGAATTCTTCCAACCTTGAGTCTCATGCTCCAATAAGTGCTTCGATGCTCAGGAAACAAGCTCCCCAAGAGCAATCCATAGGTGATCCAGCCCCTCTGCCTTGCTCAAGAGCTCAAATTGCCTGAAAAAATACCAAATTTGAGCTCAAAATTTCACAAAATTAAAACCATAAAATTTTGGATAAAAATGGCTCTCTCTCATGATTGATAGGGTCTATCTATCGGGATGGACAAGCTCTCCATTGGGGGCTATCAATCGTGATGGACACTTGTCTGTGGTGTAATGAACATCTCTCTATAATGATTGATGGTCAGTCTATCATGATGGATAGAATTTACAATGGACACCTTTTTTGTGTGGGATATCTATCACGATCGACTCAATTTCTCAAAGGGTCTATCTATCATGATGGATTGGCTGTCTGCCTCGATGGACAACTTGTCCATCGGGTTTTGTCCATTGCCAGTTGGTGATTGACACCTTTCTATCACAATGGATAGTGTTTGTCATGATTGATAGAGAAAATGGATAATTTCTAGAATTTTTAACATCTATGTGATGTGCATGTTCTCTACTCTATTGTGATGCACTTTGTTTTACCAAATGATAAGTTTTACTATCTATCACGATTGATAGAGACCTTCATCCTAGGTGTGTGCACAAAGATTTCGTACTTGCTAGACTTATTGCTATTGTTGTGGATGTTAGTCTCCATGGATTGACATTTATGAGGTAGATCTCCTCACATTGGTGTTCCCATTCTACTAGAGTGACACCAAATTTGGCACCATTGTTGGGAAGCATGATTCAAGGATGAGCATGTGATCATAAGATGTAGAATCTTGACGTTGGAATTGTAGGTAAGTAGGTAAATTTTCTATTTTTCTTGCTTTTTCAATCTTTATCACAATCTCTATAATCTCTACTCCCCTCCTACCTCCATCCTCTTCATCGCAAGAAATTCAGCTTTTTGGTCATATGCTTGTCTCCCACTTCATTTCCCTCATTCCACATGAGAGAGAGAGAGAGCGAGAGAGAGAGAGAGAGAGAGAGAGAGAGAGCTTGTGTGATCGCAACTTTTGTGCATTTTTTGAGAATTTTCTAAAAAAATTGAGGTAATAAACAGCTCCATCAACATCATTAGGTATGGCAAAACCTTGCATATGGGCCAAGATGATGACTTCTATCGATCTATTGTGATAGATTGAAAGTTTGGTATTTTGCATTTTCATCATAGGCACGATAAACGGTACCTCAAGAGCATTCCAAAACACAAATCACAATTTAAAAAAATCCTATTTTTTTGTATATCACGATAGACACCATCTATCATGATATGTAGGAAGGTACGATAAACCCTATCTATTGCGATAGATACCGTCTATTGCAATAGGTAGACCCCCCAACATATTGTCTACCATGATAGATGCATCTATCAGGGCATACCAAATCCAATGATAGATGATAGATAATGGACACCATCTATCACCATAGACCCATCTATTGCAATAGAGAGGACCCCATGATAGAGGCCATCTATAACGATAGAAACATCTATCACAATAGAAAGAGACCATGATAGAGGATAGATGATGGAGGACAAATAGTGTCTATTGCAATAGACCCATCTATCACAAAAGACACATCTACTGTGGTAGACCCATCTACCGTGATAGACAACCATCCATGATAGACACTGTCTATTGCGAAAAATAGTGTCCATCACAATAAACAAGATTTTCAGCCATTTTTTATATTTGTCAAAATTCGATTAATTTGAGCCTAATTTTTGAGATTTTTACAGATTTTTGGAGCTATATGTGTGGCAAAGCAAGATATTAGTGCAATACAAGCTTGGGAACGAGTGTCCTGGGCATCGAAGTTTTTTTCAAGCATGTGTGACTCGAGGTTGGAAGATCTCAAAATCCCCTCAGTCAACTTTTAGCTTAGGCTAAGTGTAAAAGCCCGATGCAGGCTTTCTCGATAATGCGGTGAATCATGATAACTTTTTGAATTGCACGGCCTTGGCATCGGTGATGCTTCATTCAAATTTTTTCCCTATCAACTTTCGGTGGTAGGATAGAGGCCTACCATGGTGGTGACGGATGACAAAGAATTAGGGTTGGATTCTGGAGAGGGAGCTTGAGAAACGACTATCACACCCAAGGAAGGTAGCATGCGTGCAAATTACCCAATCCGGACATGGGGAGGTAGTGACAATAACTAACAATACTAGGCTTTCTCAAGTCTGGTAATTGGAATGAGTACAGTCTAACTCCCTTAATGAGGATCCATTGGAGGGAAAGTCTGGTGCCAGCAACTGTTTGTATCATCCATAGAGTAAATGCATTTTGGTTAGCCGTGATGTTGTTTTTGTGGAAGATGTTATTTAGCCATTACTTTCATGGCTAAGAAGAGAGAAGATTCTCCTCCAATTCAAGAAGTGGATGATATTCATGATCATTTTTTTTAGGGCATACCCCCTATTTATGGAGAGCATGATGATGTGCAATCGAGTGAAAGACTATACTTTGAATCCAATTCTTTACAAGAATCACCACACTTCACAGAACCTTTTGAATCTAAGTCTATTCAAATGAGAGCTCCCATAGTCATGGTTAGAAATGATCTCCAAATTTATTCTACAATTATCTCCACTTGTTCCAATGGAGTATATCTTTGGAAAGAGTGTAACTTCAAGCATCTTTAATGGAGCATTAAAAAAAAGGATATGAGCATGGAGATCGAGGATGGATCAAGGTAATTACTTTTAAAATTATGTTTGATTTCAATACTGTTTTACTAAAGTTTTTATTATCTTTGCATACATTCATAATTCATGCATAAAAAGACTTCCATTTCTAGTATTTTCCAAGAAGACATATGAAATTAATGAGATTTACTGTCTAAGTTTTGAATATAGAAAACCACACACGTTGAAGAAAATCAAGCATCTTAAGCACTTGCATGCATCCATAAGCAACGCATTTTACTTCATGCACTAAAAATAAAAAATATAGGGGAGTTTTTCTAAGTGAAACTTTAAAGATTTTTCTATGCCCATCAGCCTCTCTATCGTTAAAAAAAGGGTCCTAGATGCACAGAATCATGTGCATTAGAATGTTTGTGCATAAAGGGGAAAGAAGTGCATTGTGTGCATGAATTCTAAACATGTTTGAAGCAGAAGATTGCTTGAATAACTTATTGTATGCAATAATCTACACATGCATTTGCATGCAAGAACACAAATTTGCATGCAAGAATATGAATTTGCATGCAAGGACATGCATTTTCATGCAAGAACATTCATTTTCATGCAAGAACATGTATTTACATGGACATACTTCATTTTTATTTTCAAAAGTCATGAGAATAATTAAGTGAATGTAGCTTTAGGTAGCTAGTTTACCTTCTGAGTTGAAGAAAGAAATTCATGAAGAAGTGAAGCTAGGTATTTCAAAGACATGCTGGCTATATTTTGCGATCCAAGTAGTTAGAATTTCCTTTCCAATGTGATACTTAAGTACTTAGTGTAAAGTTTCGATTAAGTGAGAAGTATCTAACATTTGGTCTAGCTAAAGAAAATGGTGGTCTATTGGCACCTTTTTTTAGGTCAATGGATGTGTGTCCTTGGGTACTTTCTCTCCCTCCCCCCTTCCATTGTGTTAAGTAATGGACTAATTGATTGGGTATCTATGGATTGGATATGAACTTGGAACTTCCTAAGGCTATTCTCATCAATATCGAAAAAGAGGAGTCACGTGAGAAAGAGGTGATCTACAAGAATCTCCCCAACAAGTTTCCCCCAACAAATATCTACTAAAGACGACTCAATGATCCTTGGAATTTTTTACTACAAGGTAGTAAAAAGATACCCACGCTTTCATCGATTTACAGAATGGCGAGTCTTAAAAGGGAAAAGGAAGGAGAAAAGGGAAAGGAGCAAGAAATTCTATAATATATATATATATAATATATATATATATATATATATATATATATATATATATATATATATATATATATATATATATATATATGTGCATCTTTCTGTAATCAAACCTGTAAGGGTGCAGGTGCGCAAACCTCTAAAAAAAAATCAACTCCACAAAACGTGATGAGCACGATGTATAATACGTCCAAAAAGGAGACCATGGAAACGACTTTAGTCAGAGAATACCGTAAAAATGGTTTATCTCACCGTTGTGTACTGTAAATGAGGGCACACGTGACATGATTTTTGAGTTGTTAGAATGTTTCTTTTTGCTTTTCACTCTCCTTTCTTGCTTTCTGCTTTTCTTTTTCTTTGCTTTCTAAACTCGAATCTCGACTGGGGTGGTGTACATCCATCCAGGTTATCAAACTGTTGTAGCCAAATGATCACGAGGTGTGAAAATTGGATCGCGTTCGCAAAACGGCATCGCGTAGCAAATCATGAGAGTCGCATTCGCACTGCTGCATTGCTTTTTAGCTTTTAGAGAACCCTTGTGTGAGCTTTGTACTTTCAGCATCCACACAAAGCGGCGTGCTTATATTCAGAACCTTGCGCAGAGAGAGAGAGAGAGAGAGAGAGAGAGAGAGAGAGAGAGAGCGAGCTACGCGCAGAATTCAGAAATGTATATGTGTAGCTTGGTTGTACCACCTCGAGGTAATGCACGTTCAATGGACTCAGAAGATTGAGTTTGTTACTTGATATCCTCATAAGCCATCCACAATTTTCATTACTGATCCTTGAGTAGATGCAATAGTAAACTTCTATTTCTACTCCAGCTTTTCAGAATATCACTCGATGTATATTCAACTTTTTCCTATGCATTATCAACATTTTCCGACACACATTGTTCCACACTTCAGGTGTGGAATAATGTGTGTAAGAACAAAATCAACTTATCCCCATGGACGCCTCCGCGGCGACCGGCTACTGACGGGTGCGCCTGGCGACGGACGGGCTCCCCGCGACTGATGGTTTTGACAACCACGACTGACGGTTTCAAGATAGTGCACGACTGATGGCTTTCAACCCATGAATGTCCGCGACTGACGGTTTCCTCCTTCAATACCGGCGATTGATGGTTTTTGAAGCAGTGACCGTTGTTTTCTTTCCCATCGCGAGGTATCCTCAAAGCTTTATTAAAAGTGCACTTTGATGAGTACATTTTGAACATTGTCACGAAGGCATACAGTTGGGTGCATCTACTCCAATCGTCGATTCCCAAATAGCGATGCACATAAGGTGCTCCTAGCGAGCTCAAAACGGGGCGCCCCCACCATTAAAACCACGTGAGGGCCTTTTTTTTAGCGGTTTCAAGATAGTGCAAATCTGATGATCAGGTAATCCTACGAAAAAGAGAGAAAGAAAAAAAAAGAAAAGGGAAAAAGAAAAAAAAAAGAAGAAGAGAAAAAGAAAAAAAGAAGAAAAAAGAAAAAGAAAAAAAAGGAGAAAAGACTCGAAAAAGTAGAAAAAAAAAAAAAAAAAAAAAAAAAAAAAGAAGAGATCTTCCTTTTATTGTGGGATTTTTGGGCTTTTCTAAGTGGTGCAGGTTCATTTTGGCCATGGATGTGGCTGCTGCCTCTCTCGTGAAAAGCAATCGGGCCCCTCCCCCTAGGGAGACCGATTTCCTGGCCGCTCTGCTGGAGGGGGGATCGTGTGCCGCCCCTGAGGCATCCGAAAGTGTTGTATCCCCCGTCGTGTCCCTCAGCAGACCCGCAATTCTGTCTGCTCAGGAGGAGCTCAAGAAAGTTTGCCTAGTCGGTCAAGTATTTGGCCCTAGGCCCCCGCTCGAAATTGTGCGACAATGGCTTCGAAAAGAGTGGTTCCCTCGAGGACTAATTGTCAGCAAATGCCAGTTCTTACCAGCAAACCACATGCTGCTAGTCTTTGAGAATGAAGAGATGGCGTTCCAAGCCCTAAGCGTTGGCACCTGGCAGTTTGGTCGGGCGACCCTGTGCCTATTCAGATGGTCCCCGGACTTTACTCCTGACAAATCGAAATCACTGCGGTACCCGCTGTGGGTTGAGCTCCCTAACCTCCCTTACTTCTTGTACAGCTTCGTGTGGGACATTGTCTCTCCCATCGGCAAGCCATTGGCGTCACGCGAAGACATTGGTGGTCTCATCTATGAAGGCGCAAGACACTCGTTCAATGCTAGGTGGCACCCGCAAATCTGCGTCGAGGCCGACCTTTCTCTGCCGCTTCCATCTATGATCAAAGTGGACATGGGCGAAGGTGATGTTTGGGAGCAGGTTATCACCTACAAAAACCTCCCCAACGCGTGCTTTCGTTGTGGCCAACAAGGCCACAGGATTAAAGACTGCCCCTTCAGGCAAAAAAGCAAGCGTTCGCAAGAAGCCTCCAAATCTGCTCAAGACAACAACGGCGATTTGACCCACTCGACCAGGGAAGGGGAAGGAAAGGGCTTCCTCATTCCTCAAGCTGATGCCGATGGCTTTACTGAAGTTAGAAGAAGAAGGAAAAGAAGTCCGAGGGCCAACGGTGAGAGAAACAACCTGCCACTTACCCCCAACAGCAATTTGTACTGCAATCTAGGAAAGGAGATCAACGAGCTCGACTATCCAAGCGGGAAGCCACTCGAGGTAGATACCTACGACAATGCCCTAGAGATCCCTGACAACAAAGAAACCCCCCAGGAGGGCTATACCACAAGCAAAGAAGATGGATTCACCACTAGTAATGAAGACAACATGGATAGTGAAAGTTCCATCATTGGATCGACGATCCCGGAAACGGTGCCGAGCACGGGGCCCTACTCTCCCCAGCAAGGTGCCTCCCGCAAAGGAAAACAGCCTATGGAGCTACCCTGGAAAAGCCCCTACAAGAACCGATTTCTAAGTCGGGAACAGATCCCAGTGAAAAAGAAAGATGAAGCCAAGAGAAGAAAGGACAAGGCTCCCTCCCGCAAAGAGGGATCAATACAAAAATGATTGTCATCTCGCTTAATGCTAGGGGGCTAACCGACCCCTCAAGAGCGGCCATCATTGGTCAATGGCTCCGAGACACCAGCTTAAAACCAGACATTATATGCATTCAAGAGATTAAAATTGACGGAGAAGACCTCCTGAAACGGCTCAGACAGGTTTCCTCGACCCATGTGTGGATCCCAACAAAGCACCAGCGGGGGTCCGGTGGAACGGCCATCGGTGTTAAACAACCCTGGCTTGAAAAGCTCGAGAACTCCATTGAAGATGTAAATCACCGCTGGATTGCGGTATCTTTTGGTGCTCCCCTCTGTGCTACTATGGTTTCTCTATACGCCCCTAACGGGGATTGGGAGAGGCTGAACACTTGGACTTCTCTTGACTCGCTTCCTCACAACGTGATTATTTGTGGAGACTTCAACATGGTGGAGGACCCTATGGACAGATGGATGGGCAAGGGCAGGGTCATTGACAGTCGGGAGAAAGAAACGTGGGACATGACCAAACTCCACCTGGATCTGGTCGAATTCAAAGACTCGAATGGCTTTTCCTGGTCGAATCTCCAGGCGGGCGAGGATCTGAGGAAAGCTAGACTTGATAGATGCTACATCTCTCAGAGCCTTACTCATCAGTGGGGCCACCCTTCAATCACGCAACGTACTGACCTCACCATCTCCGACCACTACCCGATCGTTATCACCTTTCAACCCTCCAACAAGACCCACAAGGCTCCGTGGTTCCATGCCAACGCTTCCACCTTCTCTCTCCCCTCAGTCCATCAAGAGATTGCCGATGTGTGGAAGGTGGCGTTCGCCTCTGGCTTGGCCCCAGCCAAGTGCTGGAGAAGTGCGGTCGACAAGTCTCGCAAGATCATGATCAGAACTAAGAAGATGCTCGAGACAGTGCGGCGGGCTCGTAGGGAAGCGCTTTACCACAGACTCTGGCGACTCGAGGAGGAAGTGAACAAAGGAAAACACCAAGCCCAGAAAGGTCTCCGAAGAATCAGAGCGGCGTTGAGATACGAGGAAGAAATACAAAGGAAAAACTTGCAAATATTCTTCAAGGAGTGGTGGGCTGGAAAAGCCGACAAACCCACCAAAGAGATGTGCAGTATCCTTAAAAGGAAACACAACAGAGAAACGATCCCCCTACTGCTAGACCCACATGGTAATGTATGCAACTCGGAAGAAGATAATTTTGGCATCATCGAAGGGCACTTCACGAGCCTCCTGGGAACCTCGAACCCCCTCTCCCACCATAGAAGGGACTGCATGGCTGCCATTTCTAGGGTTTCCCCCCGAAGAATTCCACCCAACCTCCACTCCCTGCTCCATGCCCCGATCTCTGAATCAGAAATCATCGAGGTCATTGATGCCCTCCCTCTCGGCAAAAGCCCGGGGCCCGACGGACTCACTAACGAGTTCTTTAAATCCTTCAAGCTGGTGGTCGCCACCCCTCTTCGGATGGTTTGGCAAGAAGCGCTAAAATTTGGTGCTCTTCCTTCTTGTATAAATAATGGAATTATCAAGCTGATTCACAAGAAGGGGGAAAAAAACAGAATCGAGAACTGGCGGCCAATTACGATGCTCCAAACAGGGTACAAGATTGTCGCCAAAGTCATTGCCAACAGACTTGCGTGCCACCTGAGATCTTGGCTTAGCGAGGACCAAAAAGGTTTCATCAAAGGCAGGTCCATCCTGGAAACCATTATGGATATTTGGGAAGGTATTCAATTTGCAAATGAGTCTAATCAAGATGTGATCTTCCTCAAGATCGACTTTGACAAAGCCTACGATAGGCTAGAATGGGACTATATTTTGCAGTCGCTCCAAGACCTCGGATGTAGTCAGAAATTCACCAAAATGATCGCGACCCTTCTCGGCAACGCAACGACCCAAATTAACGTTAATGGCAAACTATCGAAGGCGATCCATCTTAAAAGATCTATTAGACAAGGGTGCCCTCTTGCCCCCCTTCTCTTTGCCATCGCCACTGAGGGGCTGAGCAGACTCGTGGCTCATCATGTGGAGGCTGGCAATATCAAAGGCCTCCAACTACCTCACGACCACAATCAAATCATCATGAGACTGTTTGCCGACGACATGAATGCGTTCGTTCACAATGATAATACCAGCCTGGAGACTTTCTGGAGGTGCCTTGATACCTTTTGTGAGGCCTCTGGATCCAAGATCAACCACAATAAGACCGCCTTTAGGGCCATCGTGGGACACCAACCTGGCCTTCTCATTGTTCATGGCTGTCAAATCATTCCGCAGGGCCAAATCTTTCGGCTTCTTGGAATCCCCTTGGGATTTGGCGTCTCTATGGAGCAGCGATGGAACTGGGTGCTGGCCAAACTTGAAAACAAGCTCAACTACTGGAGAGGCATGCAAATCAATCTCGCTGGACGGGCGATGGTTATCAACACGTTCCTCCTCTCGTCTACCATCTATTTCCTTTCTTGCTGGAGACCGAATGAACAAGGCCTGTCCAAACTGAATAGCATCTGCAGAAACTTTCTTTGGACGGGTGATCCTAACAGAAGAGGGGTGCCTAAAATCAAATGGGCCATCTGCACCAGCCCTAGAGATAGCGGGGGGCTTGGCATCCTGGACATTGGGTGTATGGCTAACAAACTGGCAGCCAAATGGATGATTAAAGCTTGGTGCAATAGGGAGGCCTCATGGGCCAAGCTGATCTTCAGAAACAAAAATGAGTTGGCCCTCACGGGGTCCCCGAACTGGAAGAACCTTGACATCATGACCCTGCTATTCTCCCCGATACCTGTCTTCCCGAAAGGCTCCAGTCTCGTATGCTCTCTTTGGAAGGGCTGGAATAAAGTCAAAAGCTTCACAAGAATTAGTGAAGACTGGAAGTGGGCGGCCGGAATCAGACAAAACGACTCTATCTGGTTTCCGATACATGGCATCCGGAGTGTGGAGTCGTGGAACACTCAAAATGCCAAGAAGTTATGGAACAAAGGATTCAAAAAATGGAAACACCTCTGGAAACAGGACACCAACAGTTGGATCAACTTCGAGGATATCGACCCTCGCATAAACATCTCCTACGAAGAATGGAACACCTTGCAAAGCAGATGCCTCGCTTGGGAGCGCCACAAAACTCGCCTTCTCATGGGACATGATGCTCCGAACGCGCGTGGTCTCAAATGGCACAATGGAAATAGCCTACTCAAAATCCCGAACATCAAAGAAACGACTGACCTCCAGATCAGCCTCAACAAGAAGTGGTGCTTGTCTTGGACGCGGCTTCGGTGGGACATGAAATTCATGGGTATCTGGCACCCACTTATAGAGATTAAGAAGTCTGTCCTCTTATGGCAAATTCTTCATCGAGGAATTTGGACTAACCAAAAGGCTAGCAAAATTTGTGGGATCCCTCCGTGGTGCAAACGCTGCCACCGTGCAATCGAAGATGTCCCACACATCTTCCTTACTTGCCCCAACTCCTACAGAATTTGGCAGACGGTTGGACTGAAAATCAGAGTTCAGAATCAGCTTAGCTGGAAACAAGTCCTTTTGGGAGAAGCGATTGGATGCTCTGCGGCTCTCTGGAACGCAATCAGAGGGGAAGTCCTGTGGAAAATTTGGCGGGAGCGGTGTGCTCTCAACTTCGGCGACCCTCCCAAGGAGTGGACGATTGAGAAATCTCTTTTCCTCCTTGGCAAGAGGATTGTAAACAGTAAGAAATCCCCCCCCTTCAGGCACCATCAAGTCCTCCTTTTGATCAACAACAAACTCAAACCCAAGTGGGTCCCGCATGAGGGCGATGAGAGGGTGATCAACCTTCTTTGTAATGCAACCTAGGAATCAACCAAGCCTCCCCTGCTTTGTGGGATTTGGGGGGTCCCGTGGGCACTAGTCCCCTTCTTTTGTACCCTTGTTTCTTAATTTAATTCAAGTCCGGGAGAGTAGGCTATTGCCGAACTTCCTTTATATTAAAAAAAAAACTTATCCCCATGGAACCTTGAACATTCCGACACACATTATTCCACCTACCTGCTTTATTCTCAACTTCTGATAGACATAACTTTGCATGCACATAAAAAATGTACATTTTAGAATGGTATGACTTGTAAAATGTTTTGAGTTTTATCATTATCACCATTTTTCTTTTATTTTTAATAGATATTGAATCATTTTCCTCTTGAAATTATGTAGACACGAACGTTTCATTTTTGGGTGATTTCAGAGAATAAGCACAATTTCTTTAGCTAGTAACTGAATAAATTTACCCATGGAGAGAAATCATAAATCCCTACTAGTACATGAGAAATGACATTGAACTCTCCCCGCAACCAGCTATTATATAGCTTTCTTAACTCATTGTGTTCTATGGGGTTAACAAGAGCTTGCATGTGCATGGTTGAGCACAACTTATGCATGTTTAACCATAGTTAGACCAAGACCAAATAAGTGTTCTAGTATAATAGAGTCTACACATGTTACATGTCCTATTACACGCAAGTTTAGTCTCCTACATGTCTCAATGTACTCGATTTAAATCAAGTTAACTTCAATTGAATGTCTACAAGGCTCTAGGGGGTCTTTGGAAGAAAACTCTCCCCTATGCTTTCATATGAATTGAACCCGATAACGCCTCTTTTCTATCCATTAGAATCAACCACTAGGCTAATCTTCCATAATAAAGCTAAGGATCACCATAAAAGTGTGCAATGTTTTCCTCACATGTCTACTTTCCTAAGCACACACTCTCATTGTAGCTTCTATCTTTGGATGTAATGAAAATCTATAAATACACATAGTGTAAATACTTGTTTTAGAGAGTGCGTGGGGGGAGCTTGTAGCCAATAATGTGTTCTGTTCATTCTATTGTGCATCTCTAGTTCTGTGTGATTTGGATATGGTATTGTCTCTATGTATGCATAACTATAAGATTCGGCACCCACATCTACCTTGGATGTTTCTACTAGGCTCCATTCTAACCAACATTTTCTTAACTTTGCTTTTGGACGATAGGAATACTGTGTCAAATCTTATCTTTTTGAGTTTTGTTCCAAGCTTGATCATTTCCAATTGATCAAGATTTAGTGATGAAGACTTTGATCTTTTTGGAGCTGATAGCTTGCCCTAGGGGCATACTAGATATATCTTCCTCCACTTAATTCTAAGTATCCATGCATACTTTTCAAATTCCAAGTCTTCGGATTTTGCCTATGCACATTGGTACATCCTTTGGATATAACCATTTAAAGTCAAGAAGACTCTTCCTTGAGTTATGGTAGAGCTATGTAGAAAGCTAGAAAGTCATTTGCAAGACTAGAGTTAGAGATCTAGGGATTAAAAATAAGAAAATCATATGTTTTGGAGCTAGTATATAAGTTGATTGTAAAGAGGAATGGCGACTTGTTAGTCATTTATAAATTTACCTTCTTGAGAATAGAGATCTCTCTTTGGCTTTCTGGCTTCTTCTTCTTTGTTGAGATATCAAGCTCAACATGTGATGATCCAGGATGACACGTACCAGTTTTTCGTTTCTCTGACATGTATAGTGGTCATGTCGGTATATGTCAGGGATACTTCATTGAGCTTTATTAGATTCATCTACCGAGAGTGATGGCACATTTGTTCCTTGCCAGCTCACTCGTTCGCGGACATTAGGTTTTTCCTTATGTACTGATCTTTATATATTGCACTTGTTGTATTCTTGTTTTTAGGTCATTCTTGTACATTCCTTTTTATGTAATAGAAGAAGAAGAAGATTATTCTTCCTTGCCTCAATCTGTGTGTGTGCTTCTCCTTGAGAGTGAGAGTGTGTGTGTGAGCTCTCTTCCTTATCTCCTTCCTCGTGACATGGTATGAAAGCCAGCATGGCTCTAGAGAGCTCGTGGAGAAGGTGACGGTGAAGAGTACCCAGCAAGGCGTGGAGAAAATGTGATTCACAAACGACCTCTGTTTTCTATGAAAATCGGCGTGAAGGTAGAAGAACTCAAAATATTTTCATGAGTTACCCATTTAGGGTCACTCGTTTTTGTCAGATCAAAGTTTCGGAGTCATCTCGACCTCCGTTTTGATCCCGTAGAAAAATTAGGTCAGTTTTAGAAATTGTAACTTGGGTTGTATTCGGCAACACGCATATATTCTAGATCCAAAATTTCAAGCGATTCCGTGTACTGTTCATACACGAAAACTGTGTTTTTCTGAGATCGAACTGTCACATCATAGTGCAATAGTGTTCAAGCAGAAGTGCTGCTTGTAGTGTTTTGTAGTGTTGTGAATTGCTGCAGAAATGGCAAATGCAGATGGAATGAGTCAGCTTATGAGCGATAAGCTGGACAACAACAACTTCCATTCTTGGAGATTTAGAATGATGAATTTCTTGATGGGAAAAGGCTACTGGAAGTACATCAAAGGAGAGAATGAAAATGCTCCGCAATTACCAGAAAGGAGTCAGACTGCAGATCAGGTAAGAGCATATGAGGAATGGAATCAAGGATCACAAAAGGTAATGTACTGGCCATCTCTTAGCATACAGGATAGCATGATTGGACACATACAGGATGCAAAGACTCCAAAAGAGGCTTGGAACAGTTTGGTCACATTGTATGAGACCAATACAAAGGCATGGAAACTGCAACTCAAGAACGAGCTGCATGAAAGAATCTTGGAGAAACTTGTCGAAGGTAGAAAAGTGCGTTTCGAAGCGACGAAGTTTGGTCAAGCCAATCGGCAAAAGACCAGCCCTTGAACTTATGGAGAATCAAATAGAACTTATAAGCATGTGATAAGTGCAAAGAAATGCACTATGTACTTTGGAGCATCAAGGAGAATGAGTCAATACAAAATAGATAGGTTCGCGGGTCGACTAGCTCAAAAAACTTATTATCTATGGAAGAGACAATGAACTTCAAATGCCCATAGCGACCAGCGTGACTACAATTAGAAAAAATCCTTTTATGGGAGTGATACAAATAGGGTTTAGTGTATGGAATGCACAAAAGTATAAGGAATAAGCAAAATATGCTATGGGAATGAATGCGACATTCACCGGTGGTACTTCCTATTTTTCAGGAATACGTAGAGATTGACCATGAGACAGAAAAACTGAGATTTCTCCCAATATACTAAATCAAATGGTTTGAAAATTTATAGGCATAAACTAGACATATATACCTTTCCAATGCGTTATCTTGCACGCAATTTGCAGCTCTGGAGAGAGAGCAGCAGCCTCTGCAAGATTACTGTTGGTGAAGAAGATGATGCAGAAAATTGAAGGAGCAAGACAATGATGGTCACAAGTGTATGTATATTGCTTCCATGTAATGTACAAGTGATTTCAAGTCTTTATATAGACTCTAACAGTGTTCCACGACTTTTACAAGTTGAATTTGAATTCAAATGAAGGTGGGAATGGTTGTTGGAGGGAATCAATTCACTTTCCTACAATCTAGGAAAAGTGAAGATCTACTTTGATCTACTTTTAGGTGATTGATTGCTTGATTGAATGCAACTTCAACCACCACAAATTCATGGGATTTGGGCTCTATTTTTCTACCTTTACATGTGTAAATCTCAAGGCTTTTACAACGGTAAATGAACCATCAAAAATCTCTCAAAGAAATACAATAAATGAGCATATGAAAAAGAACTCTCCAACGGATATTTTTTCGATGCGATAGCCTTTGATGTAGATAAAATCCACCTCAAGCATAGTGTAAGCTTGATGTTCCAACAGCTCCCCCTCAAGCTAAAGTATGCTTGAGTCTTCATTCTCAGATAGGTTGAATACCTGCCATAGCTTTGAATCTACAAAGCTTTATTCCATCAAGTGCCTTCATCATCATATCTGCTACTTGCTTTTCAATAGGACCACAAGAAATGTCAATCTCCTTTGCCATGAGCTTTTCCCTGATGAAGTGGTAATGGACTTCTATATGCTTGGTTCTCGCATGGAAAATAGGATTTGTCGCTAGATGCATGGAACTTACATAATCTCCAAATATGTGAGGTTTGGAACTCACAAGTCCCAAATCTGTATACAATGCTTTTAACCATATTGCCTCTTGAGTTGCTATGGTCAAGCCTCTGTACTCTACTTCAGTTGAAGATAAAGAAACTGTTGGTTTCTTCTTGGAACTCCATGACACTAGCTTTGAACCTGCAAATGCTAAGTAACTAGATGTACTTTTTCTATCATCCTTAGCTCCTGCCCAATCTGCATCTGAATAGATTTTGATATCCAAATTTGAAGAGTAAGGATAGAATATACCTTCATTGATGGTACCTTTGAGATACTTAAGTACTCTCTTAGCTGCATCCATGTGTGGTCTTCTCGGTGAGTGCATGAACTGACTAAGCACTCCCACACTATATGAGATGTCTGCCCTTGTATGAGTAGCATATATCAAGATACCTACCAAGCTTTGATACTCTTTAATGTCTTCAATTTTCTCACCTTCATAAACACTTAGTTTATGATTCATCTCCAAAGGTGTACTTGCAGGTTTAGTGTTCTCCATTTTGAACTTGAGAAGAAGATCCTGAATGTATCTTCTTTGAGTCAAATACATTCCTTCATCTGTATATATCACCTGCATACCTAGGAAATATGTGAGCTCACCTAGATCACTGATTTTGAACTCCTCTTGCATGTGTCTCTTGATCCTTTGAATGCCATTTAGATTATCACCTGTCACAATAATATCATCTACATATACACATAGATAGATAACCTCATTGTGATCCCTTTTGATGAATAGAGAAGGATCTGAGCTGCTAGATTTGAACCCTTGATCTTGAAGATATGTAACCAACCTGTAATTCCAAGCTCTTGGAGCTTGTTTCAATGGCCTTTTCCCAATGAGGGTTTCCCTTTGCCTCTTCATAGGTTGAGGGTTCCTCTGAAATAGAGTCTTTTGCCAAGTAGATTGAATGCTTCGTAACAAATGTGGAATCAAAAGTTGAATAGAGCTATGTTCCTAGTTTCTCCTACTTCAAAAGTAAAGAGCCTACCATGCTTCTCACCTCGGGCTATCTTCTTGAAGCGTTGACATGGATCTTCCACAAAAGCTCCATGTTGGGTGAACTTAACTTGCAAGCCTTTTTCAACTATTTGGCCTACACTTATTAGGTTTTAGTGATAGTGGGTACATAGAGAACCTTACTCAGAATGTTTGTCTTGCCATTGGAAGCTTTGACATTACCAATCTTCTCCACATTGTGCTTCATGTCATCCCCTCTTTGCACTTCATGTCTATGCTTTGGACTTTCCAAATCAGATAGAAGAGCAATATTGCCTGCAACATGATTCGAACATCCTGAATCTATGTAGAACAAATGATCATCTACTTTACCTTCTTTGTGGGTGGTTGATCTTCTGAATAATTGTTGTAGTCCCTTCTATTATATGCTCTATTGTTATTGTTGAAGTTGTGTCCACCTCTACCTCTATTGCTTCCATATCCACCTCTTCCACTTCCTTTCTCGGTCTTCCCATTGAACCAACAATTCTGAGTGGTGTGGTTGGTTTTATCGCATATGGCACAAGGTTGAACATTCTGACCTTTGGCTTTGTCTTGCTTTGGTCCTTTCTTCTTCCCTTTCCACTTGCTCTTGCTTGCAAAGTTGGCTTGGGAAGCCTCTTCTTCATCTTCTTCCTTCGTCTTGCCTTTCTGCTGTTTATCCTTCTTATCTGCATATAGAGCACTAGTTGAATTACCATGATAGGAGTTACCTTCCTTTATGCTATTGTTGGCTTCTTGATTGAAGAGTTGTCCAAGAAAGATGTTGAAGTTTGGAGTTTGCACATCCATGATGAGACCATAAGCCGTCGTGAAGGATTGCCATTGCTTATCACTTCCAATGCTATTGAGAATTTGCCTCATGATGACCTCTTCTTCAATCAGCTCTCCAATGGATGCTAACTAATCCGCAACCTCCTTGACCTTGGTAACAAACTCTGTGATGGTTTGTTTAGGTGTCTTCTTCATTTGGTTGAACTCGTTCCAAAGATGATTCTTTCTTGCTTTGGTACTAGCAGAAAAGAAAGTCTCGAGGGCATCCCAAGTCTCTTGAGATGTCTTGCATCCTCTAATATGTGGTAATAGAAAGTTAGAGATAGAGTTCAGTATGTACGACCTTGCTTGAGCATCCCTTGTGCACCAAAGTGTAAGCTTATCTGTCTCCTCTTGTGTAGGTCCTCCTATGGATCTTGGAATAGGCATAGCTTCGTCACCTGCTACAATTCCATAAAGATTTCTACCTTGCAAATAGGCCTCCATTCTGATTTGCCAAGCCGCATAGTTGTGTCGATCAAGCTTCTCAATCATTGAGGGAAAGCCGTCACCCATCTTGATCTAGCTCTGATACCATTGAAAGAATTTTGGAGAAGCTTGTCGAAGGTAGAAAAGTGTGTTTCGAAGCGATGAAGTTTGGTCAAGCCAATTGGCACAAGACCAGCCCTTGAACTTATGGAGACTCAAATAGACCTTATAAGCATGTGATAAGTGCAAATAAATGCACTATGTACTTCGGAGCATCAAGGAGAATGAGTCGATACAAAACAGATAGGTTCGCGGGTCGACTAGCTCAAAAAACTTACTATCTATGGAAGAGACAATGAACTTCAAATGCCCATAGCGACCAGCGTGATTACAATTAGAAAAAATCCTTTTATGGGAGTGATACAAATAGGGTTTAGTGTATGTGATGCACAAAAGTATAAGGAATAAGCAAAATATGCTATAGGAATGAAGGCGACATTCACCGGTGGTAGTTCCTATTTTTCAGGAATACGTAGAGATTGACCCCGAGATAGAAAAACTCAGATTTCTCCCAATCTGCTGAACCAAATGCTTTGAAAATTTATAGGCATAAACTAAAAACTTACATCTTCCCAATGAGTCATCTTGCACTCACTTTAAAGTTCTGGAGAGAGAGCAACATCCTCTGCAAGATTACTGTTGGCAAAGAAGATGATGTAGAAAATTGAAGGAGCAAGACAATGATGGTCACAAGTGTATATATATTGCTTCCATGTAATGTACAAGTGATTTCAAGTCATTATATGGACTCTAGGAGTGTTCCAGGACTTTTACAAGTTGAATTTGAATTCAAATGAAGGTGGGAATGGTTGTTGGAGGGAATCAATTCACTTTCCTACAATCTAGGAAAAGTGAAGATCTACTTTGATATAATTTTAGGTGATTGATTGCTTGATTGAATGCAACTTCAACCACCACAAATTCGTGGGATTTGGGCTCTATCTTTCTACCTTTACATGTGTAAAGCTCAAGGCTTTTACAATGGTACATGAACCATCAAAAATCTCTCAAAGAAATACAATAAATGAGCATATGAAAAAGAACTCTCCAACGGATATTCTTTCGACGCGATAGCCTTTGATGTAGACCAAATCCACCTCAAGCATAGTGTAAGCTTGATGTTCCAACACTGCATACATTGGAGAAGAAGAGCATGTCGGTAAAAGACTACACCTTGAAAATCAAAAGCATATGTGAGTCACTTGCATCTATTGGCATGAATGTAGATGATGATGATAAGGTGGAAGTGTGTCTTCATGGTTTAGGAGCTGCATATAAGCAGTTCAAAACTTCTATACAGACCAGTGAAAATATTTCAAATTTTGCTAATCTGGTATCTATGCTAATTATTGAAGAAAAGAATCTTGGTGAGGATTCAAACTCCCAAGGAAAATCTAGTTCTGAGCAGGTATTTTACTCTGGTAGAGGAAGAGGCAGAGGTAGAGGTTTTGGAAGTGGAAGAGGAAATAGTAACCAAGACCAAAGTCAACAACAAAATCATGCAGGAGGAAGAGGAAAGTTTCGAGGCAGGGGGATCCATAGAGGCCGCAGAAATTTCCAAAGAAATGATTCAAGTAATGACGGTAAAGGATGTTGGAATTGTGATTGCAAGTTGAAGAATCAAAATAACAGAAGGTAGCAGAATAACTATGCATCCACAAGTGCAGATGATTCTGAGAAGCTATTCATGGTTCAACATCACATGATGAATACGATGTCTGCTGGTGTTTCGTAATCAAATGATAATGTCTGATATGTTGATTCTGGTGCTTCAAATCACATGTTCTGGTGCTTCTGATATGTTGATTCTGGTGCATGTTCCAAATATAACAAAGAATCGGGTTTCTGTTGGACAAATGGTTGACTAGGGATAACAAGTCAGGTTCAATGTTGATGGATTATATGTAGAAGAGTACAAGTAGGATGGATGATTGGTTGCCAAAGGAAACAAAGTGGGTAGGATGTTCACCTTAAATGTGAAGATTCTTGAAATGAATGCAGCCATGTTTGCAAAAGGTGCAGGAGTTATTGCAGATATAGAGATGTGGCACAAACAGATTAGACATGTAAACTTGCAAAGGCTGGAATTGATGCAGTCAAAGGAGATTGTCCATGGACTACCAAACTTCAAAGTTGCAGAAATGCAAAAGGTATGTGCAGCATGTCAATTTGGTAAACAATCAAGAGCATCATTTCCACATGACAAGCATGTTAGTGAGAATGTACTAGAAGTAGTACATACAGATGTTTGGGTTCCAGCAAAGAACACATCTATGGGCAGTTGCAGGTTTTATGTTACTTTCATTGATGACCATACACGCAAGGTATGGGTATATTTCATGAAAGAGAAGAGCGAGGTGTTAACTCACTTCCAAAATTTTAAAGCTATGGTGGAAAAGCAGACAGGGAAGTACATTCACACATTAAGATCTGATGGAGGAGGCGAATACATGTCAAATGAGTTCAACAGTTTTCTAAAAACTCATGGAATTCGCCGTCAGTTTTCATGCAGGTACACACCACAACAGAATGTTGTTGCTAAACGCAAAAATAGATATATTGCATAAATAACAAGAGCCTTGATGATTGAGAAGAATATGCCTCATTGTTATTGGGCAAAAGCTATGCATACTACTGTATACATCATGAACAGAACTCCGACTACTATTGTACATCAAGTTACACCTGAAGAGAAGTTTACAGGTAAAAAACCAAACTTATCACATCTGAAAGTTTTTGGATGTATTGCATATGTACATGTCCTAGATGAATTGAGGATGAAGCTTGATCCAAAAGCAAAAAGTGTGTCTTCATTGGATACTCGCTTGAGCAAAAGGGATAAAAATGTTATAACCCACTCACACGACAGGTAAAAGTGAGCAGAGATGTGGTATTTGATGAAATGTCAAGCTTCTATGCAGATGCTAAAAAAGGACTCAATCTTGAACCAAATGACAAAGAAAATGCTGAAAACTCAAGTGCAGAATCTCAAGTTTTTAGTGGATTGGATGCATCACCAAGCAATAGTTCCAACTCAAATCCATGGAGTGGAAGATTGCGTGGAATTTTCAATCCAGCAACTTCATCAAATACATCCAAGAAAGGAAGAAAAGCTTTCTATAGGTCAAAAAACATGTGCAAGTTTTGAAGAAATTGATGGAGATTCAAGCGGTTTAGAAAAGAGTCTTGATGAGGAACTTGGACTGCCCTCTGTGAAGAGTCCAAGAGTAAGAAGGGCACAGTAGATGATACAAGAAGAAGTGACCCAGGACCAAGAAGATCTGGGAGGATGCGGAATTTAGTGCAACGATTGACGTATGATAGTTATATGGCTCGTCATTGTGCCTACATGAAAAAGGTAATACCAGATGTTGAACCTTCTTGCTTTGAAGATGCAATTGGAATTGCAGATTGGGAAAAAGCTATGGATGAGGAGATGGCTGCACTTTACGGAAATGATACATGGAAGCTGGTTCCATTGCCGAAAGGAAAGAAACCCATAGGCTGCAAATGGGTTTACAAGGTAAAGCATAATGCTGATGGTAGCATAAGTAGGTATAAAGAATGATTGGTAGCTAAAGGATATGCACAGACATATGGCATTGATTATGAGGAAACATTCAGCCTTGTAGCTAAAATTTCTACTGTCAAAACACTTGTTGCATTAGCTACAACAAAAGGATGGATTTTGCATCAGATGGATGTGAAGAGTGCTTTCCTACATGGTGATAAGAAGATGTATATATGGACCATCCACAAGGATATGAAGATTCAAAGCATCCAGAATATGTTTGCAGGTTGTAAAAGGCTTTGTATGGGCTGAAGCAAGCCCTCGTGCATGGCATGCAAGGATTGCTGATTACTTAACTAGCATTGGGTTATCTATTTGTGATGCAGATCACTCACTATATGCAAGGAAGGCTGATGATGGCATCACTATTGTGGCTATTTATGTTGATGACCTGATTGTAGGTGATGATAATGAAGGAAGCATCAAAGAGGTAAAGCAACTTCTTATGCAGGAATTTGACATGAAAGATCTTGGTGTGGTGTGCTATTTCTTGAGCATTGACTTTATACATAGAGAAATAGGTATATGGATGTTGCAAAGGCAATATGCCTGTTGCAAAAGTATGGTATGGCTGATTGTAAGCCAATTTCTATGCCATTAGATTAGAATTTGAAGTTGGATACTACATCAGGTGAAGGATTGGAAAATGCTACTATGTATAGGAAAATTGTGGGAAGTCTTATATATCTCACAATGTCAAGGTCTTATCTAAGTTATATTGTTGGACTTGAAAGTCAGTTTATGCAGGTTCCCAAGAAGCCACATTTGGATGCTATGAGGCGCACTCTACGTTATGTGAGTGCTACTTTGGATTATGCATTGTTTTATGAGGCTGGTGTAGATTTGCAGGTTGATGATTACACCGATGCAGATTGGGCTGGTAGCATTCCAGATAGAAGATCCACTAGTGGTTTTCTATTCTCATTTGGGAGTGCAGATGTTACATGGAGCAGCACGAAGCAACCCATTGTTTCTTTTTCCAGTACAGAGACTGAGTATAGAGGTGCCGCAATGGCAGCATGTGAGGCATCATGGCTAGAAATGTTACTTGCAGATTTAGGTGTGGAAGTGGGAAAGCCTATCACTATTTATTGTGATAATCTTAGCAGCATACAGTTAGCATGGAATCCTGTTTTCCATGCTAGAACAAAACATATCGAGGTACATAATCACTTCATCAGAGAGAAGGTATTAGGGAAAGTAAGTGGGAAAAGTCATATTGTTATGTTTATGAGCAAGAAAATGATGTAAAAATCACATAAAATTGAAAAAATTTTGAAAAAGAAATCATAAAACAAATATAAAAAAAATCATGACTTCTTGGTGGAAACATAAGAGAGAAAATCACAATTTTGTGAATACTTTTAGGGTAGATCATCACAAATTTTTGAAGAGTGAAATTTGAGAAAATCATGACTTTTTGCAAGGAGCTATAAAAAAGAAAAATCACCAAGACGTACTCATTGTGAGTGTGTGAGCTAGAGAGAGAGAGAGAGCCGAGAATCATGATTAGCAAGCAAGGAGAAAAGCAAAATTTTCAAGCAAGCATTGCATTTCTACCATTCCCAAGAGCAAGAGGTAAGCCAAAAACACCATTTTCCAATATTTTTTCAAGATTGAAAATCTATAGATTGCATGGTTTTAAGTGAAACAGAAAATCAAGATTTTATGATTTTCTTCATTAGTTATGCATGAGGGTGAAGTTTGTTGATATGAATAAAGAAAAGGTGTGAGAGGGAAAAGGTACCTCTTTGAGGATGAGAAACAAGCAAAAAGAAGTGGTATCAGAGTAGGTAGAGAAAATCGTGATATTTTGAGTTGACTTTGAGCAGGAAAAAATTACAACTTTTTGCATCTCTGTGATAAAAATACTTAAAATAAATATATGTTTGGAGAAAATTGATAGAATCACGCCTTTTTAGGAAACAGGCAAAAAATCGTGACTTTTTTGTTCAAATTGTCAGAAATAACTTGGAAAAAATTAACTTCATAAATGAAATAGAAAAATATAGTGATGCTTTGGAAGAGGTAGGGGAGAAAATCACGATTTTCTTGATTAAGGGGAAGAAATTAGAAATTTTATGAGAAAGTCATGATTTTTCTTAAGAAAATCACGGTAAAAAATAAAGGAAATCATGACTTTTTGAAAACATTACAATTTCTCAAGAGAAATTTAAAAATTGTGGTATTGGAAAAAAAGGAAACTTTTTGAGAAAGAGAAATAGAATTCAGAGAAATCTTGCCATCGCCAGAAATCCTATTTATCATGCATGTACTAAGCGCATAGAAATCTAGTATCACAATGTGCGAGAGCTAATCGAGGACAAAACTGTGGAGCTAAGATATTGTCAAATAGATGAAAATGGAATAAAAATTTTCACCAAGGCTCTAGGGAGAGAGAGACTGCATTAACATCTTCCAAATCTTGGCACTGGACCAAGAAGGTAGTTCACCACAGGTGGACATGTGTTGAAATTTTTAGGTAGTGATGTGTGTGAACACACTAGGCCCAACAAGGCACTTTTTTCCCTCTTCAAAAGGTTTTTTCCCCTGGTTTGTATGTACGCCTATTTTCCTAACGGGTCACTAATCTTTGTGTAATCTAGTAGTAATACATTCAGAATTGTGTATTGAGCTCCAAGCTTCTTCTTCTTCCTTGTGATGTTCACGTGCTTCTGCAGACCTCAAACTCCAACAATTGGTATCAGAGCAAGTTGCTGCTTCATCTAGGGCATCAACACCTCTCTGGTCATAGTCTCAGAATCACATGAAATTTGGTGTGCATACTTAGGTTGATTAGGAGATCAAAATAGCTTCATTGTGTGGTGCAAAAATCCTGATCTAAGCTCATCTCCGCCTCCAAATGCACTATCATATTGCTTGTGGAGGCTATTTTGTCTTTTTGTGCCCAAGATATATAAGTGTTTCGGTTTGCCAGTATAAGCATCTCAAAGTCTGCTACAAGTTTAACAAAATTTGATAGGGTAGTTATGCTCAACTTTTTGAGATACAATCAATTTTCTGTATTAGGTTATTTTAGTCAGTGGCCATGGTTGAAAGAAGTTATGTATTTTGTATGTTGGCTGTTGAGGATAAGTTAGACAGTACCAGTTGCCCATTATGGGCTTATATGATGCATCATGTGTTGGTCGCAAAAGGACTATGGAATATTGTGCAAGGTCACGAGTGTCAAAAAACATCCTATTACACCTACAAACAAAGTTGTTGAAGGTGATGTAGATGACGATATTCTTCATGTTCCTGTTTCTGTTCTGGTTCCTGTTGCACCTACTGTAGAGAAAATTCATTGGGATGGCAGAGATGCTCAAGTACATGCATTGATAGCCTTGTCTATCAAACGTGCCATTATTCCTCACATTCAATCTTATAGAATAGCTAAGGATGCTTAGGATACACTTACCACTTTATACCACGAAAGGAATGAGGCTTGTGTTGCTTGCCTTCAAAAACAGTTGAAGAGTGAGCACATGAATGAAGGTGATTCCATGGATAGTTTTCTGAGAAAGATCAAAGATTTGAAGGAATAGTTTATTTTTGCTAACGAAGTCTTGCCTGACAGTTCATTTATGCAGATTGTTTTGAATTGTCTGTTGGAGTTAGACGTCTGCAAAAGCACGCGAACAGCACAAGGAAGAAGAAGAAGCTTGGAGCACAAACACACAATACTGAATGTATTACTAGAGAATGTACAAAGATAAGTAGTCCATTAGGGCAATAGGCATATATACAAGCCGGGGGAAAAAAACCTCATAAAGAGGGAAAAAAGTGCCCTGGTAGTCCTAGTGTGTTCACACACATACCTAAATATATCAACAAATCCCCCCTGGAAGTGATGCGGTGAACAAGAAGCTGGCACTCATGTATAAGGAAGTGCCAAGCTATGTGGAAATCACTCCACAAAAGGAAGTAAGCCCAAAGCTTTGCGGAAAGCTTCAAACTTCTCCCTAGGCAGAGCCTTATTGAAAAGGTCTGCAAAGATCTCCTACATGGGCACATATGCCAAGCTGATCTCCCTAGTAGAGAACCTCTCCCTGACATAGTGATAATGCACCTCAATGTGCTTAGTGCGAGCATGGAACACAGGGTTCCTCGCAACTGCCAATGCGCTCTGAGTGTCAGTGAAGATGGTGGTGGCAGAAGACTGGCCAACACCCAAATCAGCCATAAGGCGTCTCAGCCACACACACTCAACAGTCGCTGTGAAAGCTGCCCTATACTCAGCCTCACAACTGGAAGTGGCCATAGTAGGCTACTTCTTGCTCAACCAAGATATACATGAGCTACCAAGCATGAAGCAAAAACCACTGGTAGACACACGAGTGTCATAGCAACCAGCCCAATCTGAGTCAGAAAAAGCATGCAAATCTGGCGGTAGTGATCCCCCCTTGGGATAAAACAACCCAAGTAGCCGAGTACAACTCAAGTAGTGAAAGATGCGCTTAACCGCCTTCCAATGTGTGACTCCTAGGCAATGCATAAACCTGCTGATCTGTGAGAAAGCGAACTGAATATTTGGCCGAGTAATGCATAAGTAAATCAAGCATCCAACAGCCTGCTGATAGAGAACAACATCAAATGCATCTCCAGCATCATGAAGACTCAAGCATAAACCTGTCTCCATAGGATGGCAATAGGCTTACAGTCTTCAAGGCCAAAACGCTGAAATAATGTGTCAATATATTTCGTTTGACACAAAGCCATTCCACCATCAACTTGCATAAACTGAATGCCCAAATAGTGATGCAAATGCCCTAAATCAGACATCTCAAATGAGGCATGCAAATCAGCCTTGAAATCAGCAATATGCTTCTCAATAGGACTAGTGAGCAGCATGTCATCAACATAGACAACAATGATAAGAAGCACATCATTAGCACGCTTAACATATAAGGTGCTTTCAGTTGGACTGTTCACAAAACCATGTGCAACCAGATAGGCATGTATCTTCTCATACCAAGCACGTGGTGCTTGCTTTAAACCATATAATGCCTTCTTTAACCTGCACACCTGGTTTTCATGCCCTTTCTGCACAAAGCCACGGGGCTGAAAAACATACACTTCTTCATGCAAGTCATCATTTAGAAATGTTGTTTTAATGTCCAACTGATGTACATTCCAACCATGATGGGCTGCAAGTGCACAAATGCTCCGAACAGTAGTCATACGGCATGTAGGTGCAAAGGTCTCATCAAAATCAATGCCTCTTTCTTGCGCATAACCCTTTGCAACAAGCCTAGCCTTATACCTGTCAACTGTACCATCAGGTTTACGCTTCAGCTTGTATACCCACTTAGTGCCAATGGCCTTCTTGCCAGGAGGCAAGTCACATAAAGACCATGTACCATTCTTCATTATAGCATCATATTCAGATTGCATGGCAGCCATCCAATTTTCTGAATTCTGTGCTTCATCAAACAAAACAATCTCATTCTCATCACAAAGACTAGACGCAGCCATAGCATAACAATCTGATGCAAAGGAGGCACTATGAGAGCCTGAACGAGTACGATATGACAAAGGTGCATCTAGTTTGCTGTCACGCAAAGTCTGCACCAGGCATTTTGGCATAGGTTTTGCCTGCTCAATATCAGCTCTCTCATCAACAAGTGCATCATGTAAGTGTACATCAGAAATAGAATGATCTGCATCATCATATGAAACCTGCAAAGGCTGAGAAGTTGCCTCATTAGGACCAACACTAGACTGTCCTCCTGTAAAAAGAGGCATCAACGTATCATACATGTCTTTGGAGCTAACAGATGTCTCCTTAGTACATGAAAGCAATGACTGAATAGCATCTTCCACAAAGACAACATCACGGCTAACCAGAATGCGTTTAGTCTGTGGATGATACAGACGATAGCCTTTACTTTCAGAACTGTACCCAACAAAATACATTTTACTGCCTTATCATCCAATTTTCTGTGATGTTGTTCAGGCACTAATGCATATGCCAAACAATCAAAAACACGCAGATGAGCAACAGATGGCTTGCGGTCATCCCAAGCCTCATATGGAGTGATAGACTGCAGCACTTTAGTGGGACACTTGTTCAATACATATGTTGCACACATGACAGCCTCAAGCTAGAAACTATGTGGTAAAGCCTGACTCTTGATCATGCACCTCGCCATCTCCATGAGTGAACTGTTCTTTCGTTCAGCAACTCCATTCTGTTGCGGTGTATACGACACTGTACACTGGTGTTTTATCCCACCTTCAGCCAGAAATGCATTAAAATTAGAAGACATATATTCCCCCCCTCGATCAGAACGGAGGGTGCCCATTTTACATGCTGACATATTTTCAGCCAAAACCAAAAACTTTTTAAAGCACATGAACACTTCGGACTTTGCTTTGAGTGGATATACCCATGCATGCCTGGAAAAATCATCAATGAAAGTCACGAAGTAAAGGTAATTCCCAAAAGAGGGTGTCTGCATAGGACCACAGACATCACTATGTACAAGCTGCAATTTCTGTGTAGCCCGAACTGAACCATTTTTTGGAAAGGAGGAACGTTGCATTTTGCCCAAAATACAGCCTTCACATACATGTTTTTCAGGTGCCTCAAGCTTGGGCAAAGAAGACACCATATCAGATTTCTGCAGGCGTAGCAAACTAGCAAAATTCAGATGACCAAAGCGTGCATGCCAAAGCTTTGCATCTGACATAGCCTGAGAATCATGAACTGCACATGCCGAATCATTCACATATCTTTTATAGTCTATGAGCTTATACAGCCCACGACATAAAATGCTAGAAGCAATAATCACATCGCCATTTGATAGATCATGAACTGTACACCTGTCATCAATGAATTTCACAACCAAGCCAATCTTGGCTAATGCAGAAATTGATAACAGATTCTTCTTGATCCCTGGCACAAATAAAGCATCTGACAAGGTGAAAGAACTACCATAAGCAGTAGTCAGAATGATCTTATCAACTTCCATAACAGGATAAGAGGAGTTGTTGGCGCATGTGACAGTATTCCCTGTAGGGGCAGGCTCGAGTGAAGAGAAGAAACTACGCTGCGAGGTAATATGTTTGGTCGCCCCACTGTCAAAGTACCAAACATCTGAGTCCACTGCAGACATGCACTGCTCATGAGAAGATGGGTCAAAACTGCAAACAGTAGTAAACGCCCATTCTTCTTCCTGCACAAGATTAGCAGACTCTATTTTTGGTGTAGAGGCCTCTACAACAAACATTCCAGCCTCCTTTTTCTTTGCCTCTTTTGCAGCCAGTTTTGGACAGTTCTTTATGATATGATCATTCCCTTTACAGTAATTGCAAAACAATTTCTTCTTTTCTGATTTCTTCTCATCTTTATCCTGGTTCTTCGAATGTGTAGCATTTGCAGATTTCTGCTTACTAGTAGAAGAGCTCCATTTTCGTTTGCCCTTCTGACTAGCCAGGAAAGCTTGATCTGCAACACGCATAATGGACCTGTTCTGCCTGGACTGATCTTCTTGCAACAGAACAGAGACTAACTCCTCAAATGATAAGGCATTCGGATTGCCTTTCATCATCAACCAAAGAGTAGAAGCAAAACTCTGATATGAATCAGGAAGACCATTCAGAACGGTCCACACAAGTGAGCTAACTGGTATAACCTCATCAGCAAAAATCAACTGTTCCTTCAAATCTTTGATCTTCGTTAGGAAACTGTCCATAGAATCACCTTCATTCATGTGCTCACTCTCCAACTGTTTTCGGAGGTAAGCAACACGAGCCTCATTCCTAGCTTGGTACAATGTGGTAAGTGTATCCCAATCATCCCTAGTTGTTTTGCAAGAGCGAATATGAGGAATAATGGCACGTTTGACAGACAAAGCTATCAATGCATGCGCCTGGGCATCTCTGCCATCCCAACGAATTTTCTCTTGAGTAGGTGCAACAGAAACAGCAGCACGAACAGGAATCTGTGGAATATCATCTTCGACACCATCTTCATCAGCTCCAGCACCTGTATTTGTAGTACCTGTCGTTATAGGTGTAACAGGACGTCTTTCAACACCCTGCACAATGTTCCACAATCCTTTTGCAACCAAAACATGTCGCATCATATAAGCCCATAACAGGTAGTTGGTACCATCCAACTTATCCTCAATAGCCAACATACGGAATACATCACTGCTTTCAGCCATGGCCGGTGACTAAAATACCTTGATGCAAAAAATTGACTGTATCTCAAAAAGTTGAACAGAACTGCCCAGACGAGTTCTACTAGACCTGTAGCAGAATTTGAGACGCTTAAACTGGCGAACAGAAACTGGTATACACCCTTGGCACAAAAAGACGAAATAGCCTACACAAGCGCTGCGATAGTGCATTCGGAGGCCGAAACGAGCTCAGATCGTGATTTCGGCACCACAAAGCGAAGCAGTTTTGATCTCGGAAACACGCTGAGTATGCTCACCAAAATTCGTGCGATTCTGAGACTAAAAATAGAGGAGTGTCGACGGTGCCCTAGATGAAGCGAGAACCTGCTCTGATACCAATTGTTGGAGTTAGACGTCTGCAAAAGCACGCGAACAGCACAAGGAAGAAGAAGAAGCTTGGAGCACAAACACACAATACTGAATGTATTACTAGAGAATGTACAAAGATAAGTAGCCCATTAGGACAATAGGCGTATATAGAAGCCGGGGAAAAAAACCTCCTAAAGAGGGAAAAAAGTGCCCCGACAGTCCTAGTGTGTTCACACACATCACTACCTAAATATATCAACATTGTCTTCCCAATTCATATAAAAGGTTTGCTTCTACTCTTCATTTGATGATGAAAGGAAATCCAAATTCCTTCATATTTGAGGAGTTAGTTTCTGTTCTATTGTAGGAAGATCAATCTAGGGAAAACATGTGCATTATGCATGTTGTAGACCAAGCTTTCCTTGCTAGTCAAAAGGGAAAAGGTAAATGGAGCTCTTCTACTAGTAAACAAAAATTTGCTAATTCTGTACAATCAAAGAAGGAAGACAGGGACAAGAGCAGAAATTATTTTGCAAATACTGCAAAGGAAATGATCATGTCATTAAGAGGTGTCCAAAACTGGTTGCTAAAGAGGCAAAGAAGAAAGAGGCTGGAATGGTTATTGCAGAGGCCTCTACACCAAAAACAGAGAGTGCTAATCTTGTGTAGAATGAAGAACATATTATCGCGCAACGCAGTTTCTTCACTTCACTTGAGCTTGCCCCTATAGGGAATACTATCACATGCGCCAAAAACTCCTCTTATCCTGTGATGCAAGTTGGTAAGATCATTATGACTACTGTTGATGGTAGTTCTTTTACATTGTTAGATGCTTTATTTGTTCTAGGGATCGAGAAAAATCTATTATCACTTTCAATATTAGGCAAGATTGTCTTGGTTGTAACATTTGTTGGTGTCAGATGTATAGTTCATGATTTGTCAAATGGCAACGTGATTATTGCTTCTGGCATTTTATGTCATAGGATGTATAAGCTCATAGACTATCAAAAATCCGTGAATGATTTGGCATGTGCAGTACATGATTCTCATGCTATGTCAGATGCAAAGCTTCGACATGCATGCTTTGTTCATTTGAATTTCGCTAGTTTGCTACACCCGTAGAAATCTGAAATGGTGTCCTCTTTGCCCAAATTTGAGGCACATGGTAAACATGTATGTGAAGGCTGTATTTTGGGCAAAATGTAGCATTCATCCTTCCCAAAAGATGGTTTAGTTCCAGCTACTAAAAAATTGCAGCTTGTTCACAGTGATGTTTGTGGTCCTATGCAGAGACCCTCTTTTGGGAACTATCTTTACTTCATGACTTTCATCAATGATTTTTCAGGCATGCATGGGTATATCCATTGAAAGAAAAGTTCGAAGTGTTTATGTGCTTCAAATAGTTTTTGGTTTGTCTGAAAATCTATCAGCATGTAAATCCATTCTTATCGAGGGGGGGAATATATGCCTTCTGACTTTAATGCATTTTTGGTTGAACCTAGGAATAGAAAATCAGTGTACAATGGCCTATACACCTCAATAGAATAGAGTTGCTGAATGGAGGAATAGATCATTCATGGAGATGGCGAGGTGTATGATCAAGAGTAAGGCTTTACCACATAGTTTCTGGCTTGAGGGTGTCATGCGTGCAACATATGTACTTAACGGGTGTCCCACTAAAGCATTGCAGCCTATCACTCCATATAAGGCTTAGCATGGTTGCAAGCCATCTGTTGCTCATTTGTGTGTTTTTGGTTGTTTGGCATATGCATTAGTTCATGAACAACAACGCACAAAATTGCATGATAAATTAGTGAAATGTATTTTTGTTGGGTAAGCAAAGGCTATCATTTGTATCATCCAGAGACTAAACACATTTTGGTTAACCATGATGTTGTTTTTATGGAAGATGCTATTCAACCACTACTTTCATGTACTAAGGAGACTTGTTAGCTCCAAAGACATGTATGATACTTTGCTGCCTCTTTCTACTGGTGGAAAGTCTAGTCCCGGTCCTAATGAGGCAACTTCTTAGCCTTTAGAGGTTTCATGTGATGATGCAGATCATTCCATTTATGATGTAGATTTGCATGATGCACTTGTTGATGAGAGAAGTGATATTGAGGAGGCAAAAACTATGCCAAAATGGTTGGTGCAGACTTTGCGTGACAACAAATTAGATGCACCTCTATCATATCATACTCATTCAGGCTCTCATAGTGCCTCTTTTGCATTAGATTGCTATGCTATGGCTGCCTCTAGTCTCTATGATGAGAATGAGCCTGTTTTGTTTGATGAAGCACAAAATTTAGAAAATTGGATGGCTGTTATGCAATCTGAATATGATGCTATAATGAAAAATGGTTCCTGGTCTTTATGTGACTTGCCTCCTAGCAAGAAGGCCATTGACACTAAGTGGGTATACAAGCTTAAGTGTAAGCCTGATGGAACAATTGATGGTTATAAGGCTAGGCTTGTTGCAAAGGGTTATGCTCAGGAAATAGGCATTGATTTTGATGAGATCTTTGCTCCTACTTACCGAATGACTATTGTTGGTAGCATTTGTGCACTTCCACATCAATATGGTTGGAATGTACATTAGTTGGACATTGAGACTGCATTTTTGAATGGTGATTTGCATGAAGAAGTGTATGTTTTTCAACCCTGTGGCTTTGTGCAAAAAGATCATGAAAACCAGGTGTGCACATTAAAGAAGGCATTATATGGTTTAAAGCAAGGTATGAAAAGATAGATGCCTACCTGATTGCACATGGTTTTGAGAACAGTCCAATTGAAAGCACCTTATATGTTAAACTGGTAATGATGTGTGTTTGATCATTGTTGTGTATGTTGCTGACATGCTGCTCACTGGACCTCATGAGAAGCATATTGCTCATTTTAAGGCTGATTCGCATGCCTCATTTGAGATGTCTGATTTGGGGCATTTGCATCATTATTTGGGCATTCAATTTATGCAAGTTGATGGTAGAATAGCTTTGTGTCAAATAAAATATATTGTGACATTATTGCAATGTTTTGGCCTTGAAGACTATAAACCTATTGCCACTCCTATGGAGATAGGTTTACGATCGAGTCTTCATGACGTGGGATATGCATTTGATGTTGTTCTCTATTAGCAAGCTATTGGATGCTTGATTTACTTATGCATTACTCGCCCAGATATTCAGTTTGTTGTCTCACAGATGAGTGCGTTTATGCATTGCCCAGGTGCCAAGCATTGGCAGGCGGTTAAGTGCATCTTTTGCTACTTGATTGCTACAAGGCTACTTGGATTGTTTTATCCCAAAAGGGATCACTACCGCCACATTTACATGCTATGTTTCGCTCTCACTAGGCTAGTTGCTATGACACTCGTGTGTCCACGAGTGTTTTTTGCTTCATGCTTAGTAGCTCATGCATATCTTGGTTGAGCAAGAAGCAGCCTACTGTGGCCACTTCTAGTTGTGAGGTCAGTCTTCTACCACCACCATCTTTAGTGATAGTCAGAGTGCATTCATGATTGCGAGGAATCTTGTATTCCATGCTCACACTAAGCACATTGAGGTGCATTATCATTATGTCATGGAGAGGTTCTTGGCCGGAGAGATCAGCTTGGCATTGTTAGTGTATGATCAATGTCTACCCCTCATGATTTTATGCACATTTTGTAAGGCCCCCATTATGAGGAGAAGCCAAGCGTGCATTACCCAATTGATGGGAATCCCAACTTGCATGTTGGATGAAGGTCATATTGGACCATGTAAGGTATTGTAAGGAAAGGGAGTTACCATGGTCCCCAATTGTGGGGCCCGGGGCAATGGTGAGCAGCCCCGACTAGGGGGTCCAAGGGGGCCAGTGAGCCCCCTGGCATGATGGTAAAGGGAATATTCCATGGAATATTCCCTATCAGAGTCAGAAATCATTTATATTTGTTAGGTCGGCTCAACCGGCCTAAGCCATGCATGGTAATTATGCCGGTGATGGCCGCCCATGCTCTACCACCCATGTATAGCCGTCCACGAAAGGCCACCCATGATCCTATATATACATGACTTCTGCACTACCTGGGACATCGAATTGAGACATCATACCTCTACCTTGTATCTCCCTATCTAGAGTTTTCTAGATCACCATTTAAACTCTACCTTGAGAGCGCATGGGTGGACAATGCCATCATCTTTGTACTTGCTGTTAGTAGAAAATTGTTGAGATTCTCTTATATCTGTTATCTTCTCTGCTATTGCTCCTGTGTTATATTGCATAACTATTGTTTTACATGCATATGTGCCCATGTAGGAGAACATTGCAAACCGTTTCACAAAGGCTTTGCCTAGGGAGAAGTTTGAAGCTTTTCACAAAGCTTTGGGCTTACTTCCTTTTATGGATTGATTCCACATAGCTTGGCACTTCCTTATACATGAGTGCCAGCTCCTTGTTCACTACATCACTCCTAGGGGGGAATTTGTTGATATATTTAGGTAATGATGTGTGTGAACACACTAGGACCATTGGGGCATGTTTTTCCCTCTTTAAGAGGTCCCCCCTAGCTTGTATATATGCCTATTGCCCTTACTAATCTTTGTACATTCTAGTGGTAATACATTCAAAATTATGTGTTGTGCTCCAATCTTCTTCTTCTTCTTCCTTGTGTTGTTCGCATGCTTCCAGAGACCTCAAACTCCAACCACATTGAGGGGGGGGGGGGTGTTAGATATACTCAATACTTCACCCGCATGTAATTGCAAATGATCCATGGTACTCTAAGTTGTACGACCCTCATTGTGAGGATAAGCCACTATGAGAGTCTAGACATTTGCAATGAAGTCTACATGAGACCAAAAAAAGTTATATATGATCTATGTGAGTCTAATTAGAAGGCTAGGTAGGGTGAATACTTTAGTCATATTGGAATTCCAAAGATATGAAAATTTGGTAGTCAACCATTCCCAAATTACGGTGATCAGTTTGATAGTTGATCTCTTTGGAATTGCAGTGACCAGTTCGACAGTCAACCTGTCCAAAATTATGGTGACGAGTTCGGTAGTCAACCTGTCTGGAAGTTGAGTGACCAGTTCAATAGTCTGAATTTGTTTTCTGGTCTAAGTTCTATCTAGAGATTTACTTAGTCTAGTAACTATGTACTTTGGGATGTTCCAAAATTACAAATGATCCGGATGGTTATGCCTAAAACATAGCATTAAGCGGTCCTAGAGATCTTGCCTTAATCAGAGGATTAGGCAAGCCAAGCTACTGAGGTAAAATCACAATTATTCACCCATAAAGCCCTTCATCTAGAGTCTATGATTGAAGCTCCACACTAGGAGTGCATGGGTGGACAATATCATCATTGCATATACATTGCTGCTGGTAATTAGAGAATTTTGATTTTTTTTGTCTCTCTATTTGTGTACATTTCTGTTAGCATGTTTTGTCTCTCTTTACTCTACCTCATAATCAAATTCTGCTATGTTATTCCTCTTGATCATTATTTTCTAACGGAACCCAAGACCTCCTCCTTCACAACCTTGAGACTTAACCACTAGGCTAAGTGGATCACTTGTTTAAGGGAGCACATGAACTTATGCGTAAGTCTAGTCTCGAGATATTTGGCCATACACACGAGTCATCACCAAATGGTGTTCAATGTTAGATCTGTCTCAACTGGCCAGATCCTTAGATCATAGAATTACTTTATTATATTCTTCCCCCTAAGGAAAGATTTTTTTCCTCAAAAATAAAGCTATATATAGTAACTATAGGCAACCCCCAAGCCTCATGTTGTAAAAACAGAAAGAAAATGTTTCATCTTTGTGGTGGGATCCCTGCCCAAATGATTCAAAGCACCATCTTGCTTTGTAATTTGATGAACTGGTCAAAGTACAAAGTAGTGAATGAATAATAAGGGTGGATCTAAAAACATCCCTAGCCACTTCATTGTTTCTCGATGTGTGATCTAGGCACAAACATATGAAATAGATGGATTCGAATTACTAGGCCATTTCTGGGCATGATTGGTGCATGGATGTAGTAACTAAGGTGGGATTCTTATCCCTATCAAGACATTGAGAACTTATGATTCATTTGAATTGGAGTTCGAGAAGTTGAAGTCTGGTTGGTGCAAGCATCTAACTTGGATGTTTGTACAATGGTTTACTCCCAACCAGCAGTTACTTGATTTTGTCACCCAACTAGAGGACTACTTTGTCCTAATGGGCTTGAAAATCCTATGTGAATTGTAGGAGAAAGTTTACCATTTACTTTGGTCAACCATACTATAACTTGACCAAGTCAAATCCAAAATGAAAATTGTCCAACTTGGGACACTTTTCTCAAAGATTTTATCTTTAAGTTCTTGGGAATTGTCAATTTGATGAGAAATTCCTAACTTCTCTATTCTAGAGTATACTCAACTCTAGAAAGTCATTTATGCTATATAACTTGAAGCAAACTCAATTGAATAAGTCAACTTATACCTATCATCTTTGGAAGACTGAAAAAGCTTCTTGTACAGAACATCTATCTGTGACGTTTAATTTAGTTACCTAGTTCTAACTGACTAATCTTGAACTTTTGTGAAAACCATCAGATAGCATATCTGTGGAGAGAGATGGTGGATGCAACTTGAAGATGAATTGGTGCTGCTACAACCAGCTTCACACCAGCCAAATGAGACTTCAGAGTTGGTTAGTAGACCCTTTGAGCTTCCTAAATCCACAAAAAAAAATCACCCAAGTGCTTTGGTACAAGTACCTCAAAAGTTTGAGTCAAGATAGACTAGTTGCAAGATGACTAGCTCCCAAAACTTGCTATTTTTGTACATACACCTGCTGGAAAAAATGAACAGTGCTCTCAACCTGGTAGGAACTAGAAAACTTCCTTTTGGACGTAACAAATAGACTTAGGAATTTTCCTAATCCAAGTTAAAACATTTCAATTCATCAACTGAGCACTAAGAGAAAGTCCTAGCAAAATCTGGAACACTCCCACCATTTTTGGGCTCCACAAAGATAGACCAGTGAGCAGTAAAATGCATATTTCTCACAAACGGTAACTCCAAAGGACATGAAATTTTGTAACCATAAACTAGACTTAGAGAGATATCCCGAGATATGAGCTTCTGAAGTTTACTGTTCTGAGTGACTATAGTAGAGAACAAATTAGAGAAGAAGTAAATAATGAATGTATAGATTCACATATAATTACAACCTCATTGGCAATGAATACTTGCAAAATGGGAGTATAATGATAGAGCTATGGAGTAATCTCTTCAATCTCTACAAATGGGCATGAAATGGGTACGAATCAAACATTACTTTGGTGACTTCCTTCTTGCTCCTTTTATAGCTACTTTTGCAGGTAGTTTTGAATTTGAATTCAAATGACTTCACCTAAAAGTGATGCTAGGAATTAGGAAATATTCCCTCAACTAATGGATTCGTGGTTTTAGGTAGTTGGAGCCACAAATTTTCTTTTTACATCATTGATGATTTGAACTATTCTCTCTTTTATAATTACAAGAGATAAAATGTACTCTTTTACAAGAGGTGTTCATATGTCTACACATATGACTACAAATGTGTTAAAAATAAAGAAGTAAGCTCGTATATTTTTTGCAAAAAGGATTTTCTTCAAGTAGAAGGAAAATACAAAAATGAAAAATAGAAGCATTTACTTCAGCAAGTAGTGGAGGCCAAAAGAGAATCATTCAAAAGAGAATCAAATCCAAAAACTGAACTGTAAGAGGAGTGGCTGTCCAAAGTAGTGGAGAAATGATGGAGAAGAGCTCTCAAACTCATCATGAGAGTTTTTGGTCACTTGGCTATAAAAGAAGCAAGGGAGGACACTCAAGCATAAAGGAAGAAGGCGTGGAAGCCCCCTTGTAGCTACTTCAATTATTTTGAGTCATTTCGTTCAGTTTACTCTCATAGAGTATGTCCAGCCGCACACCCATTTTTGGGTAGTCTACTTGTAAGAGTCATATCTCTCAATATATGTATCCAATTTTAGTGTTTAAACATTCGTTGGAAAGCTTATCTTGAGTACTTCCTGTGTCTAGAACAATTTTAGGAAATTCTTTATGCTCTGTGAGTTATTCAGGTTTTAGTGAAGTCCAGTTTTCAGCCTAACTGAGTGGACAGGTAGTCTGTTTTGAATCAAATAGTTGCCAACTCAAATCTACTGTAAATTGAGTGTTTGATATCTCATTTGAAAGCTCTAGCTGTCTAGTTTGAGTGACCAAAGTTTCAAGTTCATTGGATATTTCAGTTGGTACCAGTTTGCATTTGAAGGTTCTGCTATTGGCAAGAGTCTTGATCCTGAGAAGGTCTTCTACACTTTCCGCTGCGAGTAGGAGAGGAATTCTCCAACAAAATGAACATCATATGAAGCATGTAGGCTTGAGAAAAATGCACCAACAATATCTGAGTTAAATCCAAAGGATTTGAAAAGCACAAAGAAAGAATTAAACTGCTGTACAACCAATTTAAACTTTGAAATATTCATAAACTTGCAAGAGACAAAATCTAGATGACTCAAGACTTTAACTACTTACAGACCTGTTTCAACAAGGTATTCAAGCATTTTTCCTTTCTTTAAGAGAAATAAACTAGATTCTCAAAATGATTCATTGCAAATCTAAAACATCATCCAACCACAAGATACTAGTGTGATATCCAGCATCAGTATGTTGACCCCGTGAAGTTCTATTGAGAGTTTTTTAGAAATAATACTTCACTTGAGACTAAGTTATTTCCATCTTCAATCTTTATGAATGCTTACTTGGAATGCAATTCTTATGCATTACTTGAGTCAAAAGATTGAATTTACCGAGTTACACTAGGAACTTGGTGCTTGACTTAGTCAATCTATTTCTTAGTTGAAAGGATCACTTCAATGTCAAAGTCCACTTCTTTAGAAACCGAACATTTTTTAATCAACAATACTTTTTCTTGAAGTGTTTCATCATTCAAATAAGAAAAAATATTTGCCTTATTTGAAAAAGATGTTTTTGGAAGTTGCTGACATTGTATCTTCTTATTTATTTGATCTTGAAGTATCTTGAAATCATGCTTTTATCCTTTTTGAATTAAAATTTTTCCTTAAACTCTCTACATCTTAAGTCTAAGCATCCACTCATGCTTTTGGATTTCACCTTTAAGAAGCCCCTTTAAGGATAGGTAAAGTTATATTGTACCTTCCCTAGACTTAATTACTGTTGACATGGTTGCACACTTTGAATAACGTACTCGTGTTCAGACTTGGAACAACTTACTCTTTTCAAACTTTCCATTGGATAAATGGAACTTGAGTGAAAAAATTCCCGAAAGGAATTGGATTATTCATACTTGGGTAAACTTTTGAGTAGTTCCATTCGCAAGTTCTTGGATAAACATTGCCAAGCTTGATCAAGTCTTGTTTACCTCATGAAAAGAATAAAGATTTAGTCTTTATCTTTACGATACCTTGAACTATCAAAAGCTTCTTTGCTTACCCATGGGATTTAATAGATCTTTCCCCAAACTAGTCCAAGCATGTACTAATGTCTTTTAGATTCTAAAGCTAAGAATCTTATCAATATTGATACACCTTTAGGTGATATCAACCATTGGACTTAAGTACCCCTACTAGTGGTTTGGAAGTTCTAGGGAACTACTTTTTGTCCAACGAGTTTAAAGAATTCCATTCTCACTACTAGGGAGAGTTTTATTCTTCAAGGACTTGATATTCCTTATAATCAATCAAATAACTTGAGAAAATGATTCATCATGGAATCCATTGCACTACTGGAATGATATTTGAAAGAAATTCTAGACTTTTAGAGATTATTATGATTGCTTCAGTTGTGTTCATTTCCTGACTATCAAAGTAGAGGATAAATATCACCTTTAGGGTATGGTTTCCCATTCCACTATGAAAGTTTGACTTGAACTTTCATTTATGTGATATTGATTCTTGTTCTTGAGTTTGAAACAAAATTTATTATTATTGGTCAATCTTTAGATTTTACCATAGTACTTTAAACATATTTCAACAACCCATTGTGATTGCATTGTTTAAAGTACAAGCATCTTATAGTGATTGAGCCAATATACAATAATGCTACTATGAACACATAATTTTTAACTGTATAGCTTGTTTAGGAAAAGTACATGGATTGGAGATCCATTTCTTGGAACTTTGTATTCCTAAATGAAATGTTCAGAGTTTGATTCATTTCCTTAGGGACATATCTCATTTCCTAATGATCACTTTCTTAGGTTTCCTCTTGAAGCTTCAATTAGCTTAAATGAAATCGAAAATAAACTCTCTAATGCTTTTAAAAGGAAGATTTCTTTCAAGTTTCCATGTTTGCTTAGCAAGTTGCATTGTTATGAGATACAATCATGGAACCTAGCATCCACCTATTGAACATCAAACTTTAATTGGTGCTAAGGTTCAATCTTTCATTTCCATAAAAACTTGGGATGTAATCAAGTGAGAACTTACAAATTTCATAGATTTTCTTGGCACTTTGCATCCTTACCAGTGATGCAACTTATGGAATATAACAACTGTCTTTTGAATAGTTCAATTAGTGTAAGTTTCATTTAGCTTTAATTTAATTTGATCACATCTTGGGATAAAATCAAATAAGAGCGTTCATTAGAAAATGCTAAAGGATCTAAGGAAACTTGTCTAAAGTGATCCTCCAACTTAGATGCATGAGAACATACACAAGCAAGTGTAATATCTCATTCTAAATTTGTCTTTAGGATTATCTATATATCACTTGGACTTATACTCATCATAAAGTGGATAAATTTGCAACTAGCCATGTTCTTTTGCACATAAAGATGACAAAAAAAGTGAATGATTGACTTTCAACATGCCCACTTTTAATACGCAAGACTGAGTATACTTGATGTAACTCAGGTATCGCCTAGGAAAGGAATGGACTAGGTACCCAAGTTGCAAGATAGCTAGCATACCATTGCAATTAACTAGTTTTTCTTCTTTCCTAATGTCTATCATGAGCGTTTAAAAGTAAATTACTATTAGGAAAGTACTCATTCATCTACTCAACAAAAAATTAGACATTTCCATATGCAAATCCATGTACTTTGCATGCAAATGCATATGCTTTGCATGCAAATGCATGTGCTTTGCATGAAAATGCATGTGAGTGGATTCATGTATTGACATGTTTTTCTTTTCATGCATCAAAATTAATTCAAGTAGTCCTTGAGCTTGCTTTGCATGCATCCATGCACAAACATTCTACTTGATACCTTTCAAAAAGATATAATCATGCATGTGCACAAACATGAAAGCATCTAATATCTTTTTCAGGCAATAAGAAAGTTTATGTTATGCATAGAATCCTTTTAGAAGGAAAAATGCAAAGGAGAAATGCACCAACATTCTTTCATTTCAATCTGATGATTCATAGATGCATGCCTCATGGTTTTGCTTGACAAATGTTTCAATACATCTATCATGTCCCATAAAGCTTTCATTAATTCGCATCAATATTATGAAAAAATGAGGGTTTCTACCATGCTTCAATGATAATAAAATGCACTCTACATGAAAGGCAATAGCAAAAATAAATATTGAAATCAAATACTAACTTAGAAAATACTTATCTCCAAATTATGCTACATCCATCCATTGTCAAAAAGAAGGGCCATATCCTTCAACATGTCTTTAATTACATCCTCCTATGTCAATCAAAGAGGAATGAAAAACCAAAAGTAATACCCTCCTTGCTCCGATGTTACTTCACTTTGACCCTTCCTTAAGACTTGTGCTGTACCAAATTCAGGTTCATATCCTGGTAAATCGGTCTTGAACATGGAATGGCACAGATTGATTCCCAATGCTTGTAGCCAATCCTTTTGCAAATTTCCATGGTTGCTATTACACATAATCCGATGGTGAGATTGGATAGCTCTAGCACCTCTGTCGTATGAAATACAGGCTTGATTCGTGCCTAATTCCTGTCTAACAAGATGATTATCAATCGACAGATGTGAGTTGATATAGAGGTCGATGGCTAAATCGGTTGGAGCAACTCGATAATCATCAAAAGGTTGGAAGTTTGATTACGGTCCACTTGCACTGATAGGCATGTTTTTTTTTGGTCCATGAGAGAAATTACATACTGCTTGAAAATTGTTGCTTCCTCTTGTCCTCTTCTTTGAAGAAATGAAATCTTCCTTGGACTATTCTTGTCTTAGCCCATCCTTTGCCTTCAGATGATGTGTGGATGATGCTTCACTTGCAGTAGGTTTGAAATGAAACAAAGAGCTCAAAAGGCAGAGCTCTTTAGGGGTCAAATCGATGAGGAGAAATCGTCTCAATGGCCAGATCTAGCAAACAACAAATAATATTATATTTCATATAATGCCAAGTTGTTAGTGTAGTAGTCCGGATATATCTATTTGATTGTGAAGGTATGGGGTTTGAATTCTCCTCAGTGTAGGTTGAGAGATTTTGATGGTCTACTATTCCTTTTTTTCTTCAAACATCCTTCTCCATGTGACGTATTGCTGAGACTGATTCCCATATGCTACTATTGTCTGATGCGACTTTTTTATGCTTCACATCAATTGCAAGTGGGTAAATCTACGTGAAAAATAATAATCCAAAAGAACTAGGTTAGATCATGCATGATCGATTTTTGGCTAGACCATGTCTTCTGGGATTGCATGACAAGAGCTCAAGTCTTATGTGCCACCTCTTTCCTAACCTTTTTGCCTCAAAATTCGAGCATGTACAGAAGTTAAGAAAGCATTGATACAGTTTGAGCATGCACAACAGCTAAAACAATATAATTATACCACTTTCGGGCTAATTGAAGCATCATGACTCATCAAAAATATTGATAGCTAAGCTACGTTTCATGTAGAAGATGTGAGTTGCAATCTAATGTTGCCATGTGAATTTAGGATGTAGATTAAAAATTTGAGATATTTTTCTATCTATGAGATTTTCCTCTACCAAATTGTCCTCATGGTTAGAACTATTTCTTAGACTAACAAGGTTACAGGTTCAAAACATGAGTCCTCTTGAAGTGAGCTATTAGTTCACATGTCTTTTTGCTATATCAAACCATGAAATGAGCAAATAAACACTTGCAAATGAAGAACATGAAAGAGATCATGGAAGGAGAAATGAAAACACTCGTGACATGGAAGCTTGAGGAAGATGATGAGCCTAACAAGGTCAGCATGGAAGCTCAACCTTGAGACTATGATACCCATGCAAGAGAGGGACAAATTACGACCACCACCACGTCTAGAGAGATGACTCTCAATGCAAGAGACTGACAAATTATGACCACCACTACGTGCTAGAGAGATGAATCTCCTCCCAACCTTATGCCTGTTTATATAGCTACTCAAATCAATGAGGACAAAAAATGTAACTAGAGTCCATAAGTGCATGTGCAATCTCCTCCACTCCTTTAATATCTTCCACTAGAGTCTACTAGTGGTTGGAGTGATCTCGATCACTGCTTTAGTACCTTCCACTAGAGTCCACTAGAGGTTGGTGTACTCGCCACTTGAGTTAAGTCCCACCGGACTCAAGTTAACTCATGTTACCTTGAGTTAGAAGGCTCTAGAGCTCCTTGGGAAAAAAACTCTCCCCATGCTCCCTATGGGGGTTGAATCCAAGACCGCCTCCTTCAAAACCTTGAGACTTAACCAGTTTAAGAGGCCACTTGAACTTATGCTCAAGTCTAGTCTCTAGATCTTTGGCCATACACAAGAGTGACCAAACGGTGTCCGATTTCAAATCTGTCTCAACTGGCCAGATCCTTAGATCATAGACTTACTTTATTACATGTAGTATCCAAGAATGGAATTTCTTCTAATGAGGAGAAAATAAGAGTCATAACTCAGATGCTAAGACCAACAACAGTGAAAGAGCTACAAGCATTGATAGGTCATGGTGGGTACTACAAAATATTTTTTCATAATTATGCCATAATTTCTAAACAATTATATGCCTTAATACCAAAATTTGAATTGGAAGAAAAGTTTTCATGTTCATGTAGATGCTTCTAATTTTTCATTAGGATGAATATTAGCTCATCTAGTTGAGGATACAAAATTGGACTTTCTGATTGCTTATGCAAGTAGGCAACTTAACCAAGCTAATAAGAATTACACAACCACTGAAAGGGAGGGATTAGGCATTGTTTAGCAGTCAAAAGCCTAGACATTATCTTTTGGTAAATAAATTCAAATTTTTTTTAGATCATCATGCCTTATTGTACTTGATAAATAAACCTTGTTATACGTGGAGAATTGTTAGATGGTTATTGTTGTTGATGGAGTTGTATTTTGAATTAGTAGTAAAACAAGGAAAAATGTATATTAGAGCATACCATCTATCTAGACTAAACAATGGAGAGAAACCAAAGGAAGTAGACAATGAACTTCCAGATACTTATCTCTTTAAAGTTAAAGAAATTCCTATTTGAGCTAGCGGCATAGTTCCAATTTTAAGTTTTGGACTCCAATTCAAGAGGCAAGACATGAGAAAAGAGATTATTCAAAGCAAAAATTATATCTTACTCTCTCTAGACATTTACACTACCTTAATTCACCGGGAGTTTTTTTATATTGCATACTAGAGGAGGAACACAAAAATCACTTGGAGAATGCACATCACTCTCAAGGTATAGTCCATGCATCCAGGCCTCAAACCCTAAAAGAATTTTCACAGATTAGGGGTGCATTGGCCTAATCAAAACAAAGATGTACATCACTTTGTTGGAAAATGTAATGTTTGTAAAGAAAAGTAGATGGCGGAGAATGCAAATTTGTTCATAATGCATAATAATCCTTCATGGAGTGAAGAAATAGTAAAATGCTTGAAAAAGAAAAAAGTGTAAGAAGAGAATAATTTCCATGATCAAGTAATGAAATTAGAATGTTAGGATTATTCTTTGATAAGGGAACAATTGTATAAAAGGGGAAAGGATGCATATTTAAGGATATGCATTCATGAAGATGAATATGTTAAAATTCTCCAATTAGCAGATGCCAAAGCAGCATCAGGGCACTTTTGAGCTGAAAGAGCTACATAATTAGTAATAGATGCTAGAATGTGGTGGCCAACTCTACATCAAGATTCAAAGTTATTTCTGGAAAATGGTGATATCTCCCATAGAATTAAAAATCCAATAAGGAGAGATGATATACCTCTTAGACCAATAATGAGATTTAGAGCTTTTTCAAAGTGGGTTATAGATTTTATTGGACCTATTTTACCTCCTTCAAAAAATACTCATGCCAAGTATATTATTGTGTCAACTGACTACTTAATAAAGTGGGCAGAAGCTAGGGAAACAAGAAGAAATGATGCACAAACCACTAAAAAATTTCTTTTTGAAAAGACTTTTGTGAGATTTGGGTTACCAATTGAAATTGTAAGAGATAGCTGGGGTACTCCTTTTGTGAATGAAGTTATAAAACATTTTTTAGAACAATTTCTAGTAATCCACAAATTGTCAGCTCCTTATCATTCTCAAGCTAATGGTTTAGCAGAGATTACAAACAAGATACTTTGTTGAATATTGCAGAAGATAGTCAATATAAAAAGATTAAATTGGAATAAACAATTACATCATGCTCTTTGGATATATAGACTTGCTCATAAAACTAGCATTGGAACAACACCATTCAATATGGTTTATTGCCGAAATGCTATTCTACCCATGGATTTCTTAATTCCAACATTGAGAGTAGTACAAAGCCTAGAATGGAAAGAAGATGAATTAGTAGATAGGATTACATAATCAGAAAAATTGGGATCCACTCTTTCTATGCAAATAAAAGAAGACAAAAAGCATACTTTGACATGCATATCAAAGACAAGGGATTGAAGGAGGGAGATCTAGTTTTTGCATTCAAAATAAAAGAGATGTGTAAAAAGTTTCATAAAAGAGGCCATGGACCATATATCTTGCATAAATTAATTACTAGTGGTGAAATGCAATTGGAAACCTTGGATGGAATAATCATGCCTAATTATATAAGTGGTTGCAAAGTCAAGAAATATATAGATCCACTTAGAGAACAATAATGGCATAAATTACAAATTGCAACACATAGAAAAGAGGAATTAGAAGGAATCAAGGAAGAGTCACAACAGGAGGCACAAGAGAGAATAAAGAAAATCAAGGAAAAAATGGGACAAAAATAGGGAAAAATAGATGGAAGTTATTCTTATTTTTCTTGAAATTTTTTATTTTTTTTGTATTTTTACTATAACATGTCAATGTTTGTGTAAATATTTGAGTATTTTATGTATTTTTTCAATAATCAGTTTTTAAATATTGAGTCTTAGAAAAAATGTTCAATGTTCATGTGAATGTGGAAGAAGCACATGGAGTAGCTAAGGAAATACCAAATTCACAAATCCATAATAAATCACTGATAAAAATTCTTGGAGCACTAGAGAGGTTCATTTTTACACAAATCATAGGTACATAATTCAATATCAAACAAGTCGTCAACAAACTTGCCTACATTCTCATGATCAAAGAGAATTAGGAGGAGAGGAATAAGGAAAAATGGAAGCAGTTCAATTGAAAGAAGTACAAATGAAAGGTAGACAAAATGAAAAACATTTATTTTCTTCCTTATAAATATTTTTTTAATTTTGAAAAATATTGGAAAAAAGACACACACACACACACACACACCAAGGCTCATTTTTAGTTAGATAAAATTTTGTATAAAATAATCAGAGAATAATAAAAAATATTTATTTTTTTCCAAACTCCTTTAAGGTAATAAATTTATGTTTTTAATTGTAGAATAAAAGCCTCTGCTAAAAATGTCTCGACATGTTTTTTGTTTTTCAAAAGAGTTCAAAGTGTATATATAAATATTATCCTTTTTTTATTAATGCAATACTTTTATTGGAATCTTTTATTTTTCAAAAAGCAAGGAAATATGAAAAATAATGGAGACTAATCACAACAAATTGGAGTGATTTGCAGATGGCCTAGGAAATGCTCAAGGGGATGGCCATCACTCTAGCGTGGGGACACTGGTTCTTGGATGTAGAAGAGATATGTGAGGAAGCTAAGCAACATCTAGGAAAAGTGGACAAGTACATATACTTGGTAAAATTAGGATTTTTCAAGTTCACAGTGGTTACAAGAGACATCCACATATTGAATAAACGAGAATACATCATGGAAGTGTGGGAGCAGGTGGGAATTAAAGGTTTTTTGGATCTGCCCAGAATCATGATTGACATACCTAGATGCATGGAGGTTATGGAGTTTGTGCACAAACATACCTAGAATGAGAATGACTAGAGAGAATATCTCAAATGCAATGTCATCGATTTTGAAGGAGTAAATAGAGGGATCCACATCACTCAATAGATTGTGAGGAAATCATTGCACTTTGGAGAAGGCAAATATTATAATTTGAATGATATCAGGATAGGTATGGACATTTATAAAGATATCAAAAAGTTCATAGATTTTGAACTAGAGGTTGTCAATCGAGATGTGAGATTGTTCCACCAACACTTTTGTTCCATCAAAATGGCAAGATACACTCAACCTCACCAGATTATCACACTAGCCTTTACAAACAGAGGAGGATCAAGGCAAATGGATATGTCTAGATATATCACAAAGTACATATATGAAGCAGTTACTCACTAGAAAGAGAAAAAAATTCTTGCCAGGAGGTCAAATATTAACAAGGATCATATATACTGCTTTGGAAGAAGAAGAGGAGTTAGAACCAATGTTGAGATACAAATATCTAGATCCATATATAGCAACATAGACCTCCAAACCACCAAAGATTATAGGCAAGAAAAGGGATGTAAGCTATGATTTGTGTGTCATAAATATTCTTCCTTGCTAGCTCAAGAATTTTGGACTTCTAATTATTTTTTGTGTTGCGCAGAGACTCTTAGGAGCTAAGTAACAAAATGGCAGATCAAATAACTCAACTCTATTTGTACGAGCTAAGGATATATTTCTCGGACCAAACATTCGCCCGCATGGACATAGATGTCGACGACTTTGAGACGGAATATGATGTGGAGGAAGCGCACTGGCTGGTATGCTTCATAAACCAGGGTTTGGATGTTATGTTTTATATTGAGTGTTTTGAGGAATACCTGACCCGACATGTAGGATGGGTGGGGATCAATATTACTATTTCGACCCTTCGAGGGAAATGCCTAACGAAGAAAACGATATCACTTGGGCTTGGGCAGATGTGTTGACGATAGGAAGTGATGACGGAGCTCCTGAAGTTGAGCCTGACTCGCCCTAGGGAAGTCGTTGGGATGCGAGTACGATGTGAGGCTACATGAGACATCCCGGAGACCCACATTCTAGATCGTCTAAGGATAGGTACAGGAGGGACTAAGGCATAGCTGGTTGTAGTTACCTAGTGAAAAGTCAAATCGATGAATACATATGTAGTGTCTGTAATTGAGAGAATGGAGTGAAGAGGTGGTTGATCTGTCAAAGGCTGAAGTGTATATGTTTGCACGCATGTGTGGGAAAAGTGGGGAAAAAATCCCTTTCTTCCTCTCCCTAATTCTCAGGACTTGGGTAAATTAATTAACTAAGAAAAAGAAAAAGAAAAAAAAAAGAAAGGAAAAGAAAAATTTTGTGTTGCTGTGATCGTACCAATGTGCTATGGTGGGCTAGTAAGTGGGTGGATTTATCCTAGCCGGGTGGTTAGGACCATGAGCCGTAGCTAGTTTCGCCATAGGCTTGGGATGTATATGTTTATGTCATAGCTACGCGCCATAAAGGGTTGGTAGGTAGGTGGAGCCATCGTGGCTGGGTAGTCACGACCACGAGCCGTATCTAGCTTCGTTATGGGCTAGCTGATATATGTTATGTGTTATTAGTGTGTGTTTGTGTGTTGTGCGCTGCATTGCATTGGTAGATGGGTGGAATCAACCTGATCGGGTGGTCAGGTCCACGAATTGCATCCAATGTCAATGCAGGCCAACGTGTGATTATAAATAAAATTTACCCATGAAATTATTCCCCACTCCTGAGGGGGGGAGAGAGAGAGAGGAGAGGGCGATGATCGCCTGGAAGGGAACGTTATTTGCTTGTGTGATTGGTCTGGATGGCTTGTGACAGATCAGCTCACTTTGAATCAACATTCTTGAAGGCACGGAGACTCTATATGTACTTATGGATGAGGCTTTAGCGAGGTAATGCAACGGTCTTGCCTTATAACTTGTGTGCTTTATCCGAGGGTTTTCCAGTGTGTGGGGCACTCTAGGGTTTTTATGTAGGTCTTGACTTGTACTCGAGTCTCGATGGCTTCTGTAGGACGACGATGGGGATTCTTCGGGAACGTCTAGTCATGGAATAATTGTACATGGCGAATGGTAGGTGCAATAATGGGGTATGCATTTTGGGTATGTTGCATCTCTTGTTGGATTCATTTCAGTTGTTGTTGTTCATTTCGGTATTTCCATTTCTGTTTTTTCGCAATGATAGTTGAATGTGTAAAACATGGAAAGGTATGCATGTGTTATTTTGGTTGAGACTATGTTCATAATGGAATGCATGAGCAATTTGATGTATGTGGAATTGGAGTTGCATATATGTGCATGTTCTTGGATCATTTGGAAGTGACTGATTTGTATGTATTCATGAGTGATTTTTTTTAGCACTAATAGCTTCAATGAGTGCAGGTCCACTTGGAATGATGGCTCGATGAAAAGGTATGCGAACCAATTGTAAATTGACATGTTCATGGTTGTTTGGATTTTATTGCAGCAAGAATGGCTTGTCGAGGAAGACTTCACAAATAAGAAGAGGGGAGTATGTTAGCTCAGAAAATGGTTGGTTTTTATGCACTAATGCAGTTCTATTTGGCCAGGAAAATATGTTTGATTTCAGGTACTTGAAGAGTGGAAGTGACGATTGATGAGAAGTATTTGGAGTGTGCAGAGCCCCTCCTACGGTGCATTTGAATGGAGTTACTGTTGCCAAGTTTGCAGGAGCTTTCGGCATGCAATGTCGCATTAAAATTGGATGCTTTGAAGCAGAACATGAGGTGGCATATTTTCATGAGTTCAGAGCAGGGGTTGACTAGGTTTTTGTTGATCACCCATCTTATCATAGGCCTGGGAACCCCTATGGTGACACAAGAGGAGCTTTTGGTGATAACTAGTTCCGATTCACGTTATTGTGCCATGGTGCATGTGAAGCACCTCCCTTATTCAAATTGAAGGTGTAAACACTATCAAGGAGGTTGATTGGTACCTGGGGAAGAGAATAGCTTATGTCTATAAGGCAAAGACGAAGAAGAATGGTACTCTATACCAAGCAATATGGGGAAGAGTTACGAGGCCCCACGGAAGTAGTGGTGCTGTAAGAGCAAAATTAAAAAAAAAAAATATTTCCCCTAGCTCATTGGGTGGGAGAGTTCATGTTTTTATGTATCCAAGTAGGATTTGATGGTGGAAGCTAAGCTTAACGATGAGCCTTGATACTACTGCCACGCGTTGGGTTTTTATCTTATCCGCATGTTGAGAGAGTGGCAAGAGGATTGAGCGGGGGAAAAAGGGGGAAGCTGCTGAAGAGCTGGGAAGATATGTGGAATGAATATAGGATGATGGGCTGAGCCAGAGAGGGGAGGAGAAGGACTGTGGAGTCGCGGAGATCTGAGGAGGGGCACAAGATTTCGGAGGAGGTCGTCTATCAGTTCACGAGGGCAGGAGGAGAGCGCGTCCAACGGGAAAGAAAAGGAAAAATATATTCTATTATCTTCTGTGAAGCTGCTAGAGAGATCTTGGGTGAAGCAGCTGCAGAGATCTTTGAGGAAGTTGTTGCATGTCTATGTTGTACTGGAAATAAGGAATCATACGTGAGTCACGCTCAGGTGGCCACTTTGACTCTGCAAACAGAGTTCAACATGGAGATGTCTAACGAAAGAAGTCCTTGGCCCTCTATCTACGTCAATGAAAGCTCCTTGCATGCTTTGTCTGCCGATTAGAAGAAGAAGCAATTAATGAATCAATGAAGGAGATTTTTTTGTAAGCTTGTCTGCACATTTCATTGTTGCTTTCATTGCCATCGCTCTTCAATCGCATCTTTCTCTTCGATTTTAACATGACATAGTGCGTTGTTTTTCTATGACACATCTGGTTTAGATTTGTTCTGTGTGTTACTGACAAGAGTACTGATTGAAATGACCAGAATCTAAGAACGTTGAATTCACAGATGTATGCTATTTCTACATAACGCAATGGAAAATAGTTCTGGTTTTCTTTAGCGCGACTTAATACAGAAGATGAATTTATAAGTTTAAAATAAATACAGTAGATGTATTCTTACTGCATAGGTTTTGACAAAACTTTTCATTTTTTGAGCGCTAAAATATACATACATACCTTCCGGCAGGACTTGAAAATAATGTTGAACAACTGTTTCTTCCATGGAATTTATGAGAATTAGAACTGTTGTGTTAATGAGCTTTTAAGTACCATTGATTAGATTAAGTGTGTTTAGCGTCGTCAATTCAGGAACCTTTACGTGTGTTTGTTAAATACAACTTTGCTGTAAATACAAGAATGAGCGTATGTACATATTCGTTTGTATTTGCGAGCTACACTTACGTGTTCAACATCAATAAAAGTTATATGTGAAGACAAAAACCATATCATTTACCAGGAAAGTAATATGGAATATGATTGGAAGGATTGATAGTTCTAAGTAATATGGAATATGATTGGAAGGATTGATAGTTCTGTACAACACTAAGGAAGTGTTTAATGTGGCTTGACCTCAACTAACACAGTTAAAGGACTAATCCTTTGTTGATTTTTATATTGTGGAATTGCGAACTTTAATGAAGTTTGAACCAGACGCCTCTTGAGTAATAGAGAGTGTGAATTATTTTTCATGTCGATGTGACACTTATTGACAAAGAGGCATGCTTGTGACCAAACTCTTATAGAGATAGTAGTGGAAATCAAAGCGTACAGGCCAATTTAGCAAGACACGAGGAAGGTTATGCCTTGAACCTAAACAAAAGAAGGACTTATTAAATGATTGAATTATGCTCCAATGCTTTCTTCAAAACAAAACTTCAAGTAAATGAGTGGTTTTTTTCTAGATTTTAAGAGTGCATATTGTTGAGAGCAGTATGGGCACCCAAGGACCGACTAGACAAGGAAGCCAACGGAGAGAGTCAGAACAAGGTGAAGGAGTAAGTAGACAAAGCAGTCGACGCAAATCTGGCAGATAGGCCCTTCAATTTTTCCCAAATCTACATCTTTTAACAGTGATTCTTATCACTAACAATCATTGTAAATACCATTTCATATTTTTGTAGCTCCATTTTGTGCAAGCCAAGGAGTCCTTGAGCTTGAGGAGCCTTAGAAGTACCTACATATCAATTTTCGTATTTTTTAGACTCCGTTTAAGCCCTCAAATTGGCCCTGGAACCTAATTTTTAACTAGGCCGGACACTACGTCTGGACAGGGCCAAAACCTAGTCAAAAACTATAAAAAGAGCTAGAGAGCTCATTTTTGAGGTTAGATTGTAATTGAAACGAACTTGTAAGAGCATTTTGAAAGTAATCTAAAAGCTCCATTGATTCTCACTCTTTGTCTTGTCTTGTGTGCGCGTGTGTGTGTATGTGTGTGCATGCTAGTGTGCTTCTCACTCACGCACTTGTGCAGCCACTTGCTCGAGGTCTTCATACCATCCTCACGTCTTCCCGGATTGACATTAAAGGAGGTGCTACTCATCATTGAGCTACACCAAATTTTGGCGCCGTTGCCGGGGATCGAGCTTTGAGGACGAGCGTGTGATGGTAAGACGTAGATTGTTGACGTTGGCGTTGTAGGTAAATTTTCTACTTTTCCTATTTTTCCTCTTTCTTACCTCACCACCATCATCATCATCATCATCATCACCATCTTCCACCTCCATCTCCATCATCGCGAAAATTTCAGTTTTTTGACTATATCCCCATCTCCACCTCATTTCCTTCATTTCACTTGTGAGAGAGAGCGAGAGAGCGAAATTGCGTGTGCTGTTTTTGCATGTTTCTTGAGCTATCTTGCAGGTACAGGTCACATCACCATCCCCAGCTTCCTGCGCAGGTACGAAACTCAACGAAACTGTCTCGCAGTCGCCGCCTTCTGTCCATCGCGATTGACAGAAATTCTCACCTTTTGGTAAATCTGAGTGCACCACAGTGGACTAGAGACCCTGCACACCACCTTTCCACCAAAATTTTTGAAAATCTTGCAAAATTTCAGTCCATCGCGATTGACAGCTCTGTCCATCGCGATTGACTGCCAGTCCATCGCGACCGACTGCCTGTCCATCGCGATTGACTGAACCCCCTGTCCATCGCGACCGACTGCCTGTCCATCGCGGTTGACTGAACCCCCTGTCCATCGCGACCGACTGCCTGTCCATCGCGATTGACTGAACCCCCTGTCCATCGCGACCGATTGCCTGTCCATCGCGATTGACTGAACCCCCTGTCCATCGCGATTGATTGGGTGTCCATCGCGATTGACTGAACTCTCTGTCCATCGCGATTGACTGAACTCTCTGTCCATCGCGATTAACTGAGTGTCCATCGCAATTGACTGAACTCTCTGTCCATCGCGATTGACTGAGTGTCCATCGCGATTGACTGAACTCTCTGTCCATCGCGATTGACTGAGTGTCCATCGCGATTGACAGCCCTGTCCATCGCGATTGACAGCCAATTTTAGCCAAATTTTTTAGGGATTGTTAATTGAAGAGTTGGGCTAATTTTGGGCACAAATATTATACTCTTGGGCACATGAGGAAGCCTTAGGAAAGCAACTTGGGGAAAACCTGTTGCACAGTGACCCTGTTTGAACCCTGTCTTAACCCTAGAACCCTGAACGGTCACAACTTTTTCATACGAAATCCATTTTTTGAGCTCTAGGGCTTGTTGTAAAGCTTGTGACATATACTACACGCCCTCAACTGTTTTTTATGAAGATAATGCATTGATTTTGAGATAGGGTATTTTGAAGTTGACCATACCCAGGGGGATCAAAGTCAGGGGTCTTTAGAATTGTTCTCTTAAAAATCACTATGCAAGCTAGTGTGTGTGCTACAGGAATGAAAATCATTGGTTCTGTCTTTGGAATTTAAATCTTTAAGCTAACTTGGGGACTTTTACAGATCCTTTGAGAGCATCGAAAGGCGTTCTAAGCAAGAGTAAGTGCAGGCTTGGGAACACACTTCCTGGGCAGTCAAGGCAACCAAGAAGGAAACAAAAGGTTGGAAATTCTCAACTCCCTTTATCAATTCATAGCCTAGGCTAAGAACGACTAGAGGTAGGAGTAAGTCAGGGCGACGATAGGCAGTTATCAAGTTGAAGACTACCTAAAAACTCAAGTTCAAGCTAAAAACTTAATCTCTGTACTGTCAATAACATAAAGGAAAAGAACCCAGAGGCTAGTGAAACCGAGAGCATAACAAAGAAAAGGACTAGAGCGTGGAAAGATAGTCGAGAAAGAATGAAAAGACAATGGGCTAAAAAGATGAGTGAACTTGAGGAAAGCATAAGAGAAACCAAAGCCAGGATAACTGAACTCACATCTCAAACTCCTTCTCACACTACCCCACCACCACATTTCCCATCGCCATCCGACCAACCACCTTCCAACCCGCCTAACCTAAACCCACCACCCCCTAGAGTAGGATCAGTCCTAGCAGATCCCACTCCCGAAGACCTTAATATGATGCTTAAAGCCTATCAGGCCAGAATCCAAGAAGGGCCAAACGTAACTGATCATGAAAAATGCTACCCTAGAGCCGAGCTAGAGCTTGAACGAACCAAGATTTGTGCCAAAATGGTGGAATTGGCTCAGACCATATTTGAGGCCAGCCGCCTATTTAACATTTCTAGTTCAGCTAAGACGCGGTTACACTTTGATGGACTGCTGGAAAGAATAGAGAGGCTAATTGCACAATCAGAAAAGGAACCTGCCCCTCAAAGAAAGGACAGGGCAAGAGAACGGATAAGCCAGCCTCTTCAGGAAGCCCATGTGCCTCCTCAAGAAGCTTATCTTCCCCCCCAAAAGGCAGATGAACCCCCCTCGAAAGCTTACGTACCTCCACAGGTTGCCTACATTCCTTCTCAGGGAGCGTATGAGCCTGCTCGGAAGAGTAATAGAATAAGTAATCCTCCCCAGGAAGCTTGTGCGCCAGCCATCTATGAGAACAAGGAGAGAGTCAACGATAGAATAAGCCCTCCTTCCTAGGTTGCTTATGTGCCTAATTCTACGGAGCCAGACACTTCTTCTTCTATGAATCGGTTTGCACCAGACTTCCTACGAGAGATTCAAGAAGACAAATGGGATAACGAAAGTGAAGTCGCCCCTCCTTTTGAACTTGTGGATGATGCACACGATCAATTCCCACAAGACATCCCATCTATTTACGGGGAACATGAGAGTACTCAGTCTCACGAGAGATTGGACTTTGAGTCTAATTCCATACAAGAGCTACCCCACTTCACAGGCCCATGGGAAGCAAAGTCCACGTGTATGAGAGCGCCCACAGTCATGGTAAGGAACGACGACTCAGTCATACCTAGGAACACGGAGGTAGTAAAGAACGCCAGGGAGCAGCGAGATCTCACTTTGGAAGAAATGCCTAAGAATAGACCAAAAGCACTGAAATGTGTAGCCAGTCAAGTGACTGAAGTTGCAGAACCACGTTCCCGAGTAGGATCCCATAGGACAGTGCCAGAAATTCCCTTGGATAAGATAGGAGATATGTGTGAAGGTGAAGAGGGGAACACCTATCTTCCCATCACCTACCAGGAGTACACAACCAAGGCAATTTTGGACTCAGGCGCAGGAGTTGCAATTGCCACCACTTCCCTATGGAAGCGTTGGGGCAAGCCAGCACTCAGGCCAACAAGAATGAAATTGCAAATGGCCGATGGTCACATAGAGAGACCCCTAGGATTGCTAGAAGGAATAACTCTCACCACTTGTGGTGTCGAGTTTGAGCATACATTTGCTATATGTGACTTCAGCAAAAATCATGCCTATGAGATGATTTTGGGAAGACCATTTATGCGACAGTTGCAAGTGGTACAGGATTGGGGAACCAACTCCTTGTATTTGCAACACTTGGGTGTTACGACCAAAGTCAATCTCAAAGATTACTCTCATAGGGATGTACCTCCTATCCAGTGGAATCCCATCCATAGAGCCAAAGATGATACGGAATCTGTGCATTCCATAGGGTCAGGATCCTCTTGGATGCATGAAGACACCCACTTATGGATGTGCAAAGTAGCAGTAGAGGAAGAGAAGAGAGAAAAGGCCAGAGAAATAGGTGCAAAAGAGACACATAGAGCAATTCAAGACCCAGCCTATGCACCTATAGTCTTTCCAGATGAGGAATTCGAACCCCATGGCTGGGCAGAAATCTTAGCAACCATGGACGTAGCCATCAATGAAGAACAATGGACACCTCACTGTGATGAGGATGGCTATGACATTTCAGTCTTCTCCATAGAGCCAATCATGGGAGAGGCAGTGCTAGAAGAATGCGAACCTAGCCCTGATGCATTTGAGGATGCAAGTGATTCCGATCTCGAGTCTATCATTATGGACCCACCATTTGCATCAGATGAAGAATACTTCCATGAAGTAGAATTTCAACCCCAGAGGCATGGAGAGGTTACAAATGATGTAAGATTAGCAACACATGTGAGCCCAAAGGAAGAAGGAAAGAAACGAAAGAAGAGAGAAGTCTCACTAGAAGAGGAAGAATCTTTGTTTGAGGTCCCAAAAAATTTTAAGAAGTATGAGATAGATGACGGGAGAGTCATGATTAGAATGCCTAAACGAGAGGCACAATCAGGAGTGGCCTATGATAACAAAGAAACCACCAAGAAAATAGTAGTGGCCATAGAAGAAGGAGAGGAGAGATGCACGTATATAGGCCATGACCTGACAGAAGAAGAAGAGCACGAATTGATTGCCTTGCTAAGGGAATACAGAGATGTATTCGCTTGGAGTTACAAGGATTTGAAAGGTGTTGACCCCGATATATGCTCACACACTATCCCCATGACCTCAGATGCCAAACCCTCTAAGCAAAAGCCTTATACATATAACGATAATTACGCTGCTAAGATCAAAGAAGAGATAGATAGACTGGTCGAAGCTGGATTTATCTATGAAATTGAGCACACTGAGTGGGTATCACCTATCGTAGTGGTGCCCAAGAAGAATGGCAAACTGCGCGTGTGCATTAACTTGAAGAAGGTTAATGCAGCCACAATTCGAGATAACTATCCGCTTCCCATCACAGAACATCTCTTAGAAAGAGTGGCAGGCAAGGAAGTGTACAGCTTCCTTGATGGATTTTCGGGCTACAATCAAGTAGCCATAGCTCCAGAGGATCAGCATAAGACAGCCTTTGCCACAGAATGGGGCATTTTTGCCTTTAGAGTAATGCCATTTGGGCTTACCAATGCACCAGCCACCTTCCAGAGGCTGATGTGCCATGTGTTTAAGGAATTCCTGAGGAAGAGTTTAGAAGTCTATGTTGATGATCTTTGTGCTCATTCCAATATTAGACAAACCCATATTCCTGAACTCAGACAAATCTTTGGCAAATGTAGAGAATATCAAGTCTGCCTGAACCCAGAAAAGTGCGTTTTTATGGTCAGGCAAGGCAAGATTCTAGGACACATAGTGTCAAAGAATGGCATATCTACCGACGAAGAAAAAGTGAGAGCCATAGCAGAGCTACCTAGGCCAAAGAATGTCAAGGAAGTACAAGCTTTCATGGGGCACTGTGGTTATTACCGACGATTTATACACATGTATGCTGTCATTGCAAAGCCCATGTACGGACTTCTGACAAACTTTGAGTGGACGGATGAATGTGAGAATTCCTTCCAGGAGCTTAAACGAAGATTATGTTCAGCACCAATCTTGACCACACCAGATTGGAATAAGCCATTCCATGTTCATGTTGATGCATCCAATTATGCTATTGGATGTGTACTTGCTCAACCTACTGGTGAAGGTAATATGGATCTTCCAATTGCCTATGCCAGTAGACAATTGAATGCGGCTGAACAGAATTACACCGCTACAGAGCGAGAAGGATTAGGCATGGTATATGCAGTTAAGAAATTTAGACACTATTTGCTTGCAAATAAGTTTAAATTTTTTACTGACCATCAAGCATTGTTATATCTCGTAAACAAGCCATGCAATACAGGAAGATTAGTAAGATGGTTTCTCTTGCTAATGGAATATGATTTTGAGGTTGTGGTAAGAAAAGGGAGGACCCATTTGAGAGCTGATCATCTTTCTAGGCTCACATCGGGAGAAGCCCCACAAGGAGTATCAGATGACCTTCCTGATGCTTACTTGTTTAATTTGGAAGTGGTGCCGCAGTGGGCTAAGCCATTGGTACCAGTATTGACATACGGGCCTAATCATCCAGTGGTAAACACACGGAATAGAGAGGTTGTAAAAGCCCAAAAGTACCACATCATGGCAGGAAGTATGTACAAGCACACAGATCAAGGGATCTTGGCTTGTTGCGTAGAAGAGGATGAGTACTCTAAATGGTTGCAATTAGCACATGTAGGTGCACTAGAGCAACACCATTCAAAACAACGAACTTTACAGACCCTAAAGAGACTCGGAGTACATTGGCCAACTATGGAAGCTGATGTCCAAAAGTTGTGCAAGGACTGCCCCATCTGCTGCACTAAACCACCTGTGGAACACGCTACTCTTTATCAAGTATCCATAGTGCCAGATTGGAGCGAACCTCTAGTATCCTTCCTGAGGACAAACACATTCCCTCCAGACATGACTCTGGCTAGGAAAAGGAGTTTAGAACAAGAAGCCCTGGATTACTCACTCATTGGTGATAATCTATACAAATGTGGTAAAGATGGTTACCTGAGACTGTGTGTCCATGAGAGTGAATATCTTAAGATCTTGGAAACTGCTCACCAAGGTGTAGCAGGAGGACACTTTGGACCGGATCGGGTGATCAAGGCAATACTATTTGCGGGCTTCTGGTGGCCTACCCTTCACATGGATGCACATACCTATGTGAAACGGTGTGATGTCTGTCAGAGGACTCAGTATCCTATACGCAAAGATGAGATGCCACTGAAACCTATGATGGGTGGACGTGCATTTTCCAAGTGGGGAATAGACTTCGTAGGTCCTATTAATCCCCCAGCTAAGGGTTCTCATGCGGAATACATCATTGTTGCAACAGATTATCTCACCAAGTGGGTAGAGGTAAAGGCTACGACAAAGAACGATGCTCAAACAACTGCCAAATTCTTGTTTGAGAATGTATTCACGAGATATGGGCTACCTATAGAGCTTGTAAGTGATAGAGGCACTCATTTCTTGAACGAAGTGATTGAAAATCTACTCCAAGAATTCTTGGTAATACACAAGAAGTCTGCCCCCTATCACCCTCAAGCTAATGGACAAGCCGAGAGCACTAATAAGATCTTATGCAATGTACTGACAAAATTAGTGAACACTAAACGCTCTGATTGGGACAAACAGCTACACCATGCTGTTTGGGCATACCGAGTTGCCTACAAAACGGTACTCCAAGCCACCCCCTTTCAAATGGTATTCGGCCAAAACGCTGTGTTACCCTTGGACTTCTTGATCCCTACGTTGAGAGTAGCACAAGAGCACGAATGGACAGGCCATGAACTCTCCTCTAGGATTTTTGACCTTGAACGATTAGGAGAAACGAGACTGAGAGCCGCTGCAGGAATATATGCAGCCAAGAAGAGACAGAAGGCATACTTTGATGCCCACGTAAAGGATAAGGGTTTGAAAGCAGGAGATCTAGTTTTAGTCTATACACTGAAACAACACGCAAGGAAGAAGTACCTACATATCAATTTTCGTATTTTTTAGACTCTGTTTAAGCCCTCAAATTGGCCTTAGAACCTAATTTTTAACTAGGCCGGACACTAGGTCTGGACAGGGCCAAAACCTAGTCAAAAACTATAAAAAGAGCCAGAGAGCTCATTTTTGAGGTTAGATTGTAATTGAAACGAACTTGTAAGAGCATTTTGAAAGTAATCTAAAAGCTCCATTGATTCTCACTCTTTGTCTTGCCTTGTGTGCGCGTGTGTGTGTATGTGTGTGCATGCTAGTGTGCTTCTCACTCACGCACTTGTGCAGCCACTTGCTCGAGGTCTTCATACCATCCTCACGTCTTCCCGGATTGACATTAAAGGAGGTGCTACTCATCATTGAGCTACACATATGCTTCCTCATTTCATATGCAAAGCTTTATACTTCTATGAAAGTGAGGCCTAATGTTCATGAAGAAAGGGAGGGAATTGCGGGTGTGCATGCGTATGTGCAAAAGGGAAAAGAAAAGAACCAAAGGGAAAGCGAGTGGAAGCGGGTATATACATATGTGATATTCGAGAGCAATTGTGGACTCAGAGTAAAAGAAAGTGGCATAGCACAAGCTAATTTAACAAAACATGTGATGTGTGTAAGGCAGTTTCCCTTGGGTTACGAAATCAAACAAGTGCCCATCGTTTACATGTAGCCATAGCTAGTACTAGCCGAATAGTAGTCATCCTTGTTGTCGAGGCAAACAATTCACCAAAGTCAATGCCTTTGAATTGGGAATAGCCATGTGCAACAAGTCTAGCTTTCTAATTTTCCAAAGTACCATCAGCCTTGTATTTTAGCTTCCAAATCCACTTGGTGCCAATAACCTTCTGCTTTGGAGGTTGCTCCACTAGCTTCCAAGTTCCATTCTTCATGATATTGTTGTATTCTATTTGCATAGCAGTTCTCCAATCCAAATTTCAAAGTGTTTCTTCCACACTTATCAGATCCTTGCTTGTTTTCCAATAATCTCAGTCATCAATGCTAAGTTTACAATATGGGCCTTTGCCCATCTATGTTCCTCTATTATCTATGATTGGCTTGGAGCATCCACAATTTAATCAATTGATTATGGGATGGCATTGGCAGAATCATAGAGTTGCCTCACCCACTATGGCAATGGCTTTTCCACTTGAGTGACAGCAGGTTGGTGACTTTGAGGATGATGCTTCTCTTGGGTCAAGTTCATTGTGGACTACTTCTTCGTCTATTGATAAAATGGAATCTTTCTTTTCTTCTTCCACCACATGTGGCTGCTCCTCCTTGAACACCACATCATGACTCAATATGATCTTCTTTGCCTCCGACTCATAAAGCTTGTAAGCTTTCTTCTCTTCATTGTACCCTAAGAAGATACATTTGGTGCTTTTTGGTTGAAGCTTGTTTCTCTCTTTGTCCAAAATGTTTACATAACACTCACTTCCAAACACGTTCAAATGGGAAACAGAAGTCTTTCTACCAGTGTAGGCTTCTTGTGGAGTATTTCCATCAAGTGCCTTAGTGTAGCTACAATTCAAGATGTAAATAGCCATGTTTATGGCCTCTTCCCAAAAATGATTAGGTAGTCCTTTTCCCTTCAACATGCACCTTGCTATTTCTAGGAAATCCTTAATCAACTACTATTTTCCACAATCTTAGCAATACACCTCTACTTTCAATATGGGAGGTTGAGGAAAATAACTTATGAAGTGATCTCCCCCACACATATAACTAGTCCCCTTCTAAACGTTTCTAGTGTTTTGTCCCCCATGTTTCTTTGTGTTGGTACAAATCTATTTGTGACAAACATGAACCTTGCAGGATCCATCTCATAGTTTCCATTGTTATTTTGATAGGCCATGTATTGAATTTCTTTGTTTGAACTACATCTTTCATCAACATATTCCTCATTGTAAGATGTGGAACATCTTTCTTTTGAGTCATCACAGTACATTGATGTTTTTGGAGTAGTGGCTCTAGCCATATTTTTATATCAGTAAGATCTACCGTTGTTGACTACTTTTGTAAGAATCATGCATAATACCTTTTTTGAACTTTAAGCTTTTCTCTTGGCTTGTGGATGAAAGGGTGTCAACTTTTTATGAATCACCAAGAATTCATTCATAAGTGATTAAATTACTTCATTGATGAAGTGTGTATCTCTATCACTAACTATCTTGATATGTAGTCCAAATCTAGTGAAAATATTTTCAAATAAGAATTTTGCGATCGTTTGGGAATCGTTTTTCTTAGTGTCTTTGGCTTCTACCCACTTCCTTAAGTAGTTGGTTGCTACTATGATGTATTTTGCATGAGAGATTCTTATTGGGGGGCTAATGGGTCCAATAAATTTGATTCCCCATCAAGATAAAGCTCTTGCACTAACCATAGGTCTCAAGGGCATGTCATCGTGCGAAATTGGATACTTGGTTCATTGACACACATCACAACCTTGTACATAGGTTTTCATGTCCATGTGGAGGCACTTGTGCTTGAGAAAATTTCATTAGAACCCAAATTTTCCGAATTAGATCATAGGAGTGTTGAGCCTAAGACTGATGTGATTGCTTAGGATGGGTCTTCTTCTATCTCTTAGTATTTTCCTATTTGGATTGATACTTTTGCTTATGTTTTGGTTGGAATGGACCCCTTTAGATAATGACTCTAGTTGTGAAGGCTCGTCAACAATAGATGGAAATAGATGGCTCTCATCTAGAAGAGTATTGATCACATTGTATATTGAATGAGAGGGACTCAGACACACCCCCTCCTGGACTTCCATCATATAACCACTTGGAAGCATCCACGGGATTATTAACTCATTTTGCACTTTACTAGGTCACTCCTCTAAGGTTATTGGATAGGCTAGTTGAGTTGTTATCCAAATTATATGCATCCATTCCTCCCACACTTCCTCCAACTCTAAATCGAAATCAAATCTTGGATTATCTAAGTCAGATGCTACTTCCTCATTTAATACCTAATCTGTTCTTGAGATTTATCCTTCCATAAATAGACTAACCATGAAGAGGCCATAACCTTTGTCATATTGAGAGTCTCACAAAGCTTATGATGTGATAAAATTATCCACTTTCTTTGTTATGTATTTCCATGTATGTTGTTTGCACATCTCTTCATTGATATGTCATCAATATATGTAGAGTGTTCCAAGTACCTCTGTTCCATTTTTTTATCTTTGATGCACATCCATGGGTTGGTATTGAAGAAAAATTTTATTGATGGAAGAGCATGTAACTTGGAGTAGAGAAGTTCAATCAATCCAAACAACTATTGGGATGCGTCTTGTCGAGAGCTTCGAAGTGAATCCAATATTGACTATATTTGCATACCAACACTAGAAGATATTGTGATATGGAGGTATCGTGTGACATGAATGATCACTTGTGCATGCATTACTTGACCCTTCCCCATATCGACCATCACCAAAGCACATGTTTCCATGCACTTGACCAGGTCGTACTTTTAGTTTGATAATTTAATGTGTGTATCAAACCACTACTATGTGCACTTGTTTGACATGTGAGGACACATTTTTAGCATCATTGTCAGAGATGAGGGCCTAATTCAAGGTACCTACGTGATGGTTAGGGTGTTGTTGTGAAGATAGCGAACATGAAGAAGAAAAATTGATATCTTGGCAAGTCACCAATCACTTGGACTTGTTGCCTCATAGACTTAATGTGTTTCTGTGACAAGTTTTTTAGGGTCAGGTCAAGAAGAGGATAAGTTAGGTTTAAGAGTTAGGAAAATAGCTTTGGAGTAGGTTAGGACACCCAACATCACAAAAAAACCAAAAATTTGCATTTCCCCAAAGATCACTAGGCTTGATTAGTGACAAAATCTAAGAAACCCACATCAAAATCCATTTGCTAAAGAACACGTATCATGGAGAGCACTATCAGCAATTAGTATCATGCGGGCAAGTATCCCCTAGAACTCAACCATAGGATGCATTTGAGGCTATAACTTAAGGGAAAAACTCCTTGAGGTGAGCACAACATCAATCAACCACAAGATACTAGTGTGGTATCCAACATCAGTGCGTCGACCCATTGAGGTTCTATTGATGAGTTTTTTACTCAAACAATGCTTCATTGAGACTAAGTTCATGCCCATATTCAATCTTTATGAATGTTTACTAGGAATGCAATTCTTGAGCATTGCTTTGAGTCAAAGGATTGAATTTACCAAGTTACACTAAGAACTTGATGCTTGACTTAGTCATTCTATTCCTTAGTTGAAAGGATCTTTTCAATGTCAAAGTCCTTCTTTAGAAATGTAGCAAATATTTCTGATCAATAACACTTAATCTTGAAGTGTTTCATAATTCAAATAAGAACAAGTCTTTATTTGAAAAAGAATATCTTTGAAGTTACCAACTTCATATCTTCTGCTTCCTTGATCTTGAAGTATCTTGAGATCATTATACTATCCTCCTTGAATCTAAACTTCTCTTTGTAAGTTTTAAATCCCTTGAAGATCAAATCTACTTCAAAATCCATTATCGGACTAAACAATAATTATCATCCCACGGTCTAATGTCCCATACCATCTTTCCTACATCAATCTGAGTATAAAATCTAGTGTCCCATACCACCCTATTTCATATTCACATTAACGTGTGGGTGATACTTATCCTAAATTCTAAATATATCTTGATAGAGTACCTTTTCACTTCAACTCTTTAAAATAATTTTGAAGTTTCAAGAACTACCTTGAACTTGATATTCTAGGTTTTGATCCCTTCACATAATCTTTGTGGGAACTTGAAAACCAATTGATAGAATACATATTCTTCTTTGTTCAGGTTTTCAAATGAAAACCAATTATTGATGTTTTAGGTACCTACTGTGGCCGAGACTTTGTAGGAATCTCTCTACTGCTTAAGTCTAAGCATCCACTCATGCTTTCCTTCCACAGACTTAATTACCGTCGACATGATTGTAGACTACATACTTGGAATATTTCACTCTATTTAGAATTGGACCAACTTACTCTTTTCACACTTTTCCATTGGATAAATGGAACTTGAGTGAAAATTTCCCACAAGGAATATTCTTGCCAGTAGTTCCAATCATGATTTCTTGGACAAACCTTACCAAGATAGATCAAGTCTTGTTGAACTTGGGACAAAAATAAAGAATTATTCTTTATCTTTAAGATCTCTTGAACTATCGAAAGCTTCTTTGCCTTCCCATGGGATTTAGAGATCTTTCCCTAACTCAAGTCCAAAAATGTACTAATGCCTTTCAGATTCTAAAGCTAAGAATCTTTGATACACCTCTAGGTGATATCAACTATAAGACTTTAAGTACCACTTTTGGTGGTTTGGGACTTCTGGGAATTACTTGTTGTCTAATGAGTTTGGAGAATTTCATTCTCACTACTTGGGAGAATGTTATTCTTCAAGGGCTTAAAACTCATTCTAGGGAATCAAATAACCTGAGCAAATGATTCATCTTGGAATCCATTGCACTACTATAAGGACATTTGAAAGGAATTCTAGATTTTTCAGATAATATTCTGGTTGCTTCAGTTGTGTTCATTTCCTGAGTCTCAAACTAGAGGATAAATATCGCCTTTAGGATATGCTTTTCCATTCCAATATCAAAGTTTGACTTGAACTTTAATTTATGTGATATTTCTTCCTATTTATTGGTATATTTAGGTAGTGATGTGTGTGAACACACTGGGACCGATGGGGCACTTTTTTCCCTCTTTAGGAGGTTTTTTTTCCCCCGGCTTGTATATATGCCTACTGCCCTAATGAGCTACTTATCTTTGTACATTCTAGTGGTAATACATTCAGTATTGTGTGTTGTGCTTCAAGCTTCTTCTTCTTACTTGTGCTATTTGCGTACTTCTGTAGACGTCTAACTCCAACAATTGTTATCAAAGTAGATCGTCGCTTCATCTAGGGCACCGTCGACACCTCTCTGGTTGCAATCTCAGAATCACACGAATTTTGGTGAGCATACTCATCGTGTTTTCAAGATGAAAACTGCTTCGCTTTGTGGTGCCGAAATCACGATCTCAACTCGTTTCGGCCTCCGAACGCACTATCGTAGTGCTGTGTAGGCTATTTCATCTTTTTGTGCCGAAGGTGTATACCAGTTTCGGTTCGCCAGTATAAGCATCTCGAAGTCTGCTATAGGTCTAACAAAATTCATCTGGAAGTTCTGTTCAACTTTTTGAGATACAATCAATTTTTTGCATCAAGGTATTTTAGTCACTGGCCATGGCTAAAAGTAGTGATGTATTCCGTATATTGGCTATTGAGGATAAGTTGGATGGTACCAACTACCCGTTATGGGCTTATATGATGTGACATGTATTGGTTGCAAAAGGACTGTGGAACATTGTGCAGGGTGTTGAAAAATGTCCTATCACACCTGCAACTGTTATAACTACAGGTACTGAAGCTGATGCAGAAGGTGTCGAAGATGATGATATTCTACATATTCCTATTTGTGCTGCGGTTTTTGCTATACCTAATGTAGAGCAAATTTGTTGGGATGGTAGAGATTCCCATGCACATGCATTGATAGCTTTGTCTATCAAATGTGCCATTATTCCTCACATACGCTCTTGTAGAACAGCTAAGGATGCTTGGGATACACTTACCACATTGTACCAAGCTAAGAACGAGGCTCGTGTTTCTTACCTCCGAAAACAGTTGGGGAGTGAGCACATGACTAAAGGTGATTCTATGGACAATTTTGTAACAAAGATCAAAGACTTAAAGGAACAATTGATTTCTGCCAATGAGGTTATACCAGATAGCTCACTTGTGCAGACCCTTCTAAATGGTGTTCCTGATTCATATTAGAGTTTCTTCTACTCTTCGTTTGAATGATGAAAGGAAATCCAAATGCCTTGTCATTTGAGGAGTTAGTCTCTGTTCTGTTGCAGGAAGATCAATACAGGCAGAACATGTCCATTATGCGTGTTGCAGATCATGCAAAAGAGGCAAATTAGAAAGAGGCTAGAATGGTTGTTGCAAAGGCCTCTAGACCAAAAATAGAGTCTGCTAATCTTGTGTAGGAAGAAGAATGGGTGTTTACTACTGTTTGCAGTTTTGACCCATCTTCTCATGAGTAGTGCATGTCTGCAATAGACTCAGATGTTTGGTACTTTGATAGTGGGGTGACCAAACATATCACCTCACAACTCATTTTCTTCACTTCACTTGAGCCTACCTCGATAGGGAATACCGTCACATGTGCCAACAACTCCTCTTATCCTATCATGGGAGTTGGTAAGATCATTTTGAATACTTTTGATGGTAGTTCTTTCACTTTGTTAGATGCTTTATTTGTGCCTGGGATCAAGAAGAATCTATTATCAGTTTTACCTTTAGCCAAGATTGGCTTGGTTATGAAATTTGTTGATGACAGGTGTATAGTTCATGATCTGTCAAATGGAGATGTGATTATTGCTTTTGGCATTTTATGTCATGGGCTGTATAAGCTCATAGACTATGAAAGATCTGTGAATGATTCGACATGTGCAGTACATGATTCTCAAGCTATATCAGATGCAAAGCTTTGGCATGCACGCTTTGGTCATCTGAATTTTACTAGTTTGCTGTGCCTGCAAAAATATGAAATGGTGTCCTCTTTGCCCAAACTTGAGGCACCTAGAAAAAATGTTTGTGAAGGCTGTATTTTGGGCAAAATGCAGCATTCCTCATTTCCAAAAGATGGTTCTGTTTGGGCTACTCAAAAATTGCAGCTTGTACATAGTGATGTCTATGGTCCTATGCAAACACCTTCTTTTGAAAATTATCTTTACTTCATGACTTTCATTGATGATTTTTCCAGGCAGGCATGGGTATATCCATTGAAAGCAAAGTCCGAAGTGTTCATGTGCTTCAAACAATTTTTGGTTTTGGCTAAAAACCTGTCAGCATGTAAAATGGGCACCCTTCATTCTGATTGAGGGGGAGAATATATGTCTTCTGATTTTAATGCATTTCTGGATGAACGTGAGATAAAACACTAGTGTACAGTGCCGTATACACCTCAACAGAATGGCGTTTCTGAACGGAAGAACAAGTCACTCATGGAGATGGCGAAGTGTATAGTCAAGAGTTAGGCTTTACAACATAGTTTCTGGCTTGAGGCTATCATGTGTGCAACATATGTACTTAACATGTGTCCCACTAAAGCACTACAGTCGATCAATCCATATGAGGCTTGACATGATTGCAAGCCATCTGTTGCTCATCTGCGTGTTTTTGGTTGTCTGGCATATGCATTAGTGCCTGAACAACGTCACAAAAAATTGGATGAAAAGTAGTAAAATGTATTTTCATTGGGTACAACTGTGAAACTAAAGGATATCATTTGTATCATCCACATAGTAAATGCATTCTAGTTAGCCGTGATGTTGTTTTTGTGGAGATGCTATTCAACCATTGCTTTCATGTACTAAGGAGACATCTGTTAGCTCCAAAGTCATGTATGATACTTTGCTGCCTCTTTTTACAAGTGGCAAGTCCAGTGCTGGTCCTAATGAGGCAACTTCTCAGCCTTTGAAGGTTTCATGTGATGATGCAGATCATTCCATTTCTGATGCAGATTTACATGATGCACTTATTAATGAGAGAGATGACATTGAGTAGGCAAAAACTATGCCAAAATGGCTGGTGCAGACCTTGTGTGATAGCAAATTAGATGCACCTCTATCATATCGTACTCGATCAGGCTCTCATAGTGCTTCCTTTGCATCAGATTGCTATGCCATGGCTGTCTCTAGTCTCTATGATGAGACTGAACCTGTTTCATTTGATGATGCAGAAAATTCTGAACATTGGATGGATACAATGCAATCTGAATATGATGCTACCATGAAAAATGGTACCTAGTCTTTATATGACTTTCCTCCTGGCAAGAAGGCCATTGGCACTAAGTGGTTGTACAAGCTAAAGTGTAAACCTGATGGAACAATTGACAGGTATAAGGCTAGGCTTGTTGCAAAGGGTTATGCGCAGGATTAGAGGCATTGATTTTGATGAAACCTTTGCTCCTACTTGTCGAATGACTGCTATTCATAGAATCTATGCACTTGCAGCTCATCATGGTTGGAATGTACATCAGTTGGACATTAAAAACAACATTTCTAGATGGTGACTTGCATGAAGAATTGTATGCTTTGCAGCCTCGTGGCTTTGTGCAGAAAGGGCATGAAAACTAGGTGTGTAGGTTAAAGAAGGCATTATATGGTTTAAAGCAAGCACCACGTGCTTGGTAAGAAAAGATACATGCATATCTGATTACACATGGTTTTGAGAGCACTCCAACTGAAAGCACCTTATATGTCAAGCATGCTAATGATGTACTTCTGATCATTGTTGTGTATGTTGATGACATGATGCTCACTGGTCCACATGAGAAGCATATTCTGATTTCAAGGCTGATTCACATGCCTCATTTGAGATGTCTAATTTGGGGCATTTTTATCATTATTTGGGCATTCAATTTATGCATGTTGATGGTGGAATGGCTTTGTGTCAAACGAAATATATTAACACATTATTGCAGCGCTTTGGCCTTGAAGACTATAAACCTATTTCCACTCATATGGAGATAGGTTTACGATTGAGTCTTCATGATGCTGGAGATGCATTTGATGTTGTTCTCTATCAGCAGGCTGTTGGATGCTTGATTTGTAAGAAAATAACAACACAGCAAAATAGACTTGTAGAAAGAGTTGAGAGAAAAATGCACACAAAGATAGACGCACACTGAGAGATAGAGAAGTCAAATTCTCAGATTATGGAGTGTAATGCAGTTACAATGATGGTGCTATCCACCCGTGCGCTCCCAACGTGGAGCTTAGATGGTGATCTAGATAGACTCTAGATGAAGGGCTTACTAGTGCACAATGCTATGTAAAGCTCAACCTGGGACGTGCTTATATAGCTTTTACAAGGCGGTTTGGTATAGATAAACGTAGTTGGGAGATACAAACTAGTCCATAAAATATACGATTGGACAATATCTCCATGACTAGAAGTCCTACTATCTTGGCCCTACGGGCCGAGGGGATACGCCCCCTGGACCCCGTAGAAGGGGGCAAGCCCCCCTCTGCACTCCCCCCATTAAGGTTCTATGGGGAAACCACGTGATGCCACAAGGCCTTTATTTTCACCTTAAATGGAAATCCAATGGCATGGAAGTTTATGCCCTACCTAACCTAACGGCTATGCTCACAAAGATCATCTACAACCATCAATGGTCACACATAGACCTCATCTAACTTGGAAGTTAGGGTTCCACAAATGTTCGGGCTCTCATAATGGCTTCTCCTCATAATGGGGGCCTTACAACTTAGAGCACCATGGATCATCTGTGTTCACATGAGGGTGGATTATTGAGCATATCTAACATCCCCCCTCAATGTCCACCCTACGGTGATCTACCTCCTTGGTCCAATCCCAAGCTTTGGAAAGTGTCAAAGAAGTTTCTCTCTCCCAAGAGCCTTGGTGAAGATGTCTGCTCCATTTTCTTTAGTAGGACAATAGCTTATCTCCATGACCCCGTTCTCAATCAACTCACGCACATAGTGATACTGGATTTCTATGTGCTTGGTACGTGCATGGAAAATAGGATTTTTGGCGATGGCCATGCAACTTTGGTTGTCACACTTCAACTCTGTAGCTTCTTGTCCTTGTATTCCTATGTGCCATAGGATCCTCCTCAACCATATTGCTTCACATGCTGCAACACATGCAGCTTTGTACTCAGCTTCAGTAGAAGATAATGCTACACTCAATTGCTTCTTACTAATCCAAGACAAAATCCATGATCCTAAAGAAAAGCAATATCTAGAAACAGATTTTTTGGTATCAATATCTCCTGCCCAATCAGAGTCACAATATCCAATTAGATATGATCCTTCTTCATAAAGAATACCATAATCAGTGGTTCCTTTCACATACCTAAGTATCCGCATGCTTGCCTTCCAATGCATTTGGCAAGGCTTAATAGAGAACCTGCTTACTACTCCAACAACATAAGAGATGTCTGGTTTGCTATTGCACAAGTAGATGAGATTTCCAACTAATTTCATGTACCTTCTAATATCCAGTCGAGGTGAACTATCTTCAATAGATAATTTTGTGTTGACCTCCATGGGTGTAGAAATTTCCTTGTAATCCTCCATGTCAAATGCCTTCAATATCTGCCTTGCATACTTTTGTTGAGAGATGAAAATCTTCCCTGGTTCCTACCAAACTTCAAGACCTAAGCAATAATGCATTAAGCCCAAGTCTGTCATTTGAAATTTTGAACTCAGGGCATCTTTTGTTTGTTGAAGAAGAGCATCATCATTTCCTGTAATCACAAGGCCATCTACATAGAGTACAAGCACAATTATCTTCCCTCCTCTCTTTAGAACATAAAAGTTAGCACCAGAAGCACATCTTTTGAAACCTAGATCCAAGAAATACTTATCTATCCATTGGTACCATGCTCTAGGGGCTTGTTTTAGCCCATATAATGTGTTCTTCAGCTTACATACCTTGTTCTCTGAATGGGGAGCCTCAAACCATGGTGGTTGTCGATCCACTAGCTCCCAAGTTCCATTATTCATGATATTGTTGTATTTTGTTCGCATGGCAGCCCTCCAATTCGGATCATGGAGTGCTTCTTGCAACCTGTTCTAGTGATTGTGGGATGGGGTTTGCAGAATCATAGAACTACCTCACCCAACGTGGCAATGGCTTTTCCACTTGGGTGTCGGTAGGTTGGTAACTTTCAGACTCATCATCTGAAGATGATGCTTTCTTCTCTTGTGTAGAAGGGATAGCTCTTGGGCCAGGTTCATAATGTATTGCCCCTTCGCTTGATGATAAAGTGCAAGATCTCTTTTCCTCCTCCACTGCATGTGGCTGCTCCTCCTTAAACACCACATCACGACTTGCCATGATCTTCTTAGCCTCAGGATCATAAAGCTTATAAGCCTTCTTATCTTCGTTGTGCCCTAGGAAGATACATTTGATGCTTTTGGTTGGAGCTTGTTTCTCTCCCTATTTGGAACATGTACATAACATTCACTTCCAAATACTTTGAAATGGGAAAGAGAAGGCTTTTTACCAATGTAGGCTTCTTGTGGAGTCTTTCCATCAAGTGCCTTGGTGTAGCTTTGATTCAAGATGTAGACAACAATGTTGACAGCCTCTACCCAAAATTAATTAGGCAAACCCTTCCCTTTCAACATGCACCTTGCCATCTCCATGATGGTTCGATTCCGACGTTCTGCAACACCGTTCTGTTGAGGACTATGTGCCACTATGAGCTGATGCTTGATTCCCTTACTCTTGCAAAAATCTTCAAACTGTGTTGATGTGAACTCACCACCACCGTCTCTCTTGAATTTCTTCATCTTCTTCCCTATTTCAGTTTCAACAAGCTGATGCAATTCTTTAAACTTACCAAAAGCTTGAGCCTTATCGCGAAGGAAGTACACCCACATCATCCCGCTATAGTCGTCGACAAGTAACATGAAGTAGGAAGATTTGCCTAAGGCCTATGTAGGCATTTTTCTGCACAAGTCAACATGCACCAACTCTAGAGGATAGCTTGCCCTGCTCTTGCCTTCTTGTGGAAACGCCTTCCTCTGTTGCTTGCTCATCATGCAAGCTTCACATGGTTCCTTGATTTCTGCAATCGATGGTAGGTGTGCGACCATACCCCTGCTATGCATCTCCTTCAGTATAGGGTATCCAATGTGGTCGAATCTCTCATGCCATAGCTTACTTGTGCCCACATTTGTAGTGGCTGTAAGAGCACACAACTCATACACGTTGTTGTTTCTTATGCCAGTCCCAAAAATGTTGTTCTTACCATCCATAATCTTAGCTCTTGTCTTACTAAAAGATACTTGATGACCTTGATCAATTATAGAAGCTATTGAAAGTAGATTTCATTTTCTTTGTGGAACATACAACACATTTGAAAGCTTTATGATATCACCATCAGAGTTAATGAAAGAAATCATACCTTTGCCCTCTATAGGACATCTTGCATTGTTCCCTACCTTTACTATGATGGGTTCCTTTAGAGGTTGTAAGGAACTGTAAAGGTCTTTTCTACTCGTCACGTGACGAGATGCACCACTTTCCAGCACCCATGAGTCATCTGTTCATGAATCTTCAATCAAGGAGCACACCTCCTTTATCATAACAAATAACTCAAGCTTTGTTTCTGCTGTGTTGGCAGACTCCTTGCCCTTGCCACCTTCTAAAGAGCCACTCTTCTCTTCCACCTTCTTGATGCGACAGTCTTGGATTCTGTGTTCTTTCTTCTTGTAGTGGAAACACTCTCCTTTGAAGTTCTTTTTGTCGTTCTTCTTTTTGTCTCCATCTTTTGAAGAGTCTGTTTTGTCTCCTTTGGAATTTGCTATGAATGCAACATCTCCTTTGCTAACACCACTCCCTACCTTGAGCCACAACTCCTCCTCCATGAGTAGGGTGCTAAATTTCAAACATTAGTGGTTGAGGTCTGATTTGAGTGTTAAGAGCAGTTACCAAACCATAAAACTTAGGTGGAGAGATTCGAATACAACGTCCAGCTAGCTCCTCACTTGACTTTTGACCACCTGCTCTTGCCATTTGATCTCGTAGATTCTTTATGCGAGTGATAAACACCTCTGTAGTCTCCCCATCAGCAAACCATTCTACTATAAGCTGATTCTCCAAGTTCTGAATCCGTCTTTCATTATGAGTTTCATATTGATTTCTCAATATGTTCCATGCTTCACATGCCTTCATAGTACAATGAATGAGAGTCAGAACACTATCAGAAGTACTTGTAACTAGAGCACAGAGTGCATCTGCATTTTTACATTTCCAAGCACGTAGAAGATCAGCATCAGGAGGAACCATTCAACCAGGAATATTTGGATCACGTCTTTCTTGGGGCTCATGATCAGTCCCAAGAACAGTCTCCAAAAGCTCATATGAATCAAGAATAGAAGTGATTTTGAACTTCCACAGGGTGTAGTTCATACCATCAAGTTTACCTTCTATGAAGGCTGGTGACTATATCCGCAAGGTTGGAATCGCGGGCATCATTGCTGCTCCTGCTTGTGCGCCACCTACTCCTGTTGATGAACCACCTTGGCTCCCAGTCATAGATGACGTGTCACTTGACATCTTCTCTCTTTTGTTGTTCACACCTCTGCAACCTCTGCATTTCTACACAAAGATAGATGCAAACTGAGAGATAGAGAACTCAAATTCTGAGATTGCCGAGTGTAATGTAGTTACAATGATGGTGCTGTCCACCCGTGCACTCCAAATGTGGAGCTTAGATGGAGATCTACACAGACTCTAGATGAAGGGCTTAGTAGTGCATAATGCTATGTAAAGCTCAACATGAGATGTGCTTACATAGCTTTTAGAAGGTGGTTTGGTATAGATAAACATAGTTGGGAGATACAAAATAGTCGGCAAAATATACGATCCGACAATATCTCCACGACGAGAAGTCCTACCATCTTGGGCCACACAATGCCATAGGGCCTTTATTTTCACCTTAAATGGCAACCCAATGGCCTAGAAGTTTATGCCCTACCTAACCTAACCGCTAGGCTCACAAAGATCATCTACAACCATCAACGGTCACACATAGACCTCATCTAACTTGGAAGTTAGGGTTCCATAAATGTCCCGGCTCTCATAATGGCTTCTCCTCATAATGGGGGCCTTAAAACTTAGAGCACCATGGATCATTTGTGGTCACATGAGGGTGGAGTATTGAGCATATCTAACATTATTTACTTATGCATTACTTGGCCAAATATTCAGTTTGCTGTCTCACAGATGAGGAGGTTTATGCATTGCCCGGGAGTCAAGCATTGGTAGGCGGTTAAGTGCATCTTTCGCTACTTGAGTGGTACCCGACTACTTGGGTTATTTTATCCCAAGGGGGGATCACTATGACCAAATTTCCATGCTTTTTTTGACTCTGATTAGGCTGGTTGCTATGACACTCGTGTGTCCACTAGTGGCTTTTGCTTCATGCTTGGTAGCTCATGTATATCTTGGTTGAGCAAGAAACAACCTACTGTGGCCACTTCCAATTGTGAGGCTGAGTATAGGGAAGCTTTTACAGCGACTATTGAGTGTGTGTGGCTCAGACGCCTTATGGATGATTTGGGTGTTGGTCAATCTTCTGCCACCACCATCTTCACTGACAGTCAGAGTGCATTGGCAGTTGCAAGGAACCGTGTGTTCCATGCTCGCAATAAGCACATTGAGGTTCATTATCATTATGTTAGGGAGAGATTCTCTACTAGGGAGATCAGCTTGGCATATGTGCCCACACAGGAGAATATTCGAGACCTTTTCACGAAGGCTCTACCTAGGGAGAAGTTTGAAGTTTTTTGCAAAGCTTTGGGCTTACTTCCTTTTGTGGAGTGATTTCCACATAGCTTGGCACTTCCTTATACATGAGTGCCAGCTCCTTGTTCACCGCATCAGTCCCAGGGGGGATTTGTTGGTATATTTAGGTAGTGATGTGTGTGAACACAGTAGGCCCATCAAGGCACTTTTTTCCCTCTTTAGGAGGTTTTTTCCCCTTGGCTTGTATATACACCTATTGCCCTAATGGGCTACTTATCTTTGTACATTCTAGTGGTAATACATTCATTATTGTGTGTTGTGCTCCAAGCTTCTTCTTCTTCCTTGTGTTGTTCGCGTGCTTCCGCAGACGTCGAACTCCAACACTATTCTTGATTTTAATACAATATTTATTATTATTCATCAATCTTTAGATGTTACGAGAGTACTTTAAACATATTTCAACAATCACAATTATGTTTAAAGTCCATGCATCTTTTGATGATTGATCCAATAATAATGCTACTATGAACACATAATTTTGAACTTTATAGCTTGTTTAGGAAAAGTTCATGGATTAGAGATGCATTTCATGGAACTTTGTATTTCTAAATGAAAAGTTCACAGTTTGATTTATGTTTTTAGGAACTTATCTCAAAGATTTCTTGCTTTGGTTTCCTCTTGAAGCTTCAATTCGCTTAAATGAAACAAAAAATTAACATTCTAATCCTTCTAAAAGGAAGAGTCCTTTTTAAAAATTTCCATTTCCATAAGACGTTGCATCTGTACCAGAGATGTAGTCATTAGAAACTAGCATCTATCTATTGAATGTTGAAGTTCAATTCATGCTAAGATTTACTCACTTCTCTAATTTTCATCACTCCTTAGGATGAAATCAAAGTGAAAACTTCAAAAAATCTAGGGTTATTTAGAACATTTCAACTATCTTTTGAACTTTAAAAGTTCAATTAGTTTAAGTTCCATTTGAATTTATTTGATTGCTATCATGTCTTGGGATAGAATCAAATAAAAGAATTCCAAATCATCCTACTTGGATGCATGAATTTTTACATCCAATCTTGTCGTTAGGATTCTCTAAGTTTGTTCCTAGACTTAGAGTCATTAAGAAAATTTGAAAGTAGCCCTATTTTCTTGTCATTCAAATGAGCAAGAAAATTGAATGCTTGACTTCCAGCGAGCCTACTTTTCCTAAGCAAGAATCCTAATATGTGATACCTAAGTATCACTTTTTGGAAAAATTGAACTAGCTACTTGAGTTGCCTAGCAGCTAAGAGCTTTGCAACTAACTAGTTTGCCATTTTACTTAATTGTCTAACTCGAGTTAGAAAAAGTAGGTAATGATAAGTACATTTGTTCATCTACTTAGAAAAAAATCAGTTAAAAAACCATGCTTCCAATGCATGTTCTTGCATGCAAATGCATGCAAGTGTATTAATGTGTTTTCATGTTTTTTTCCTTTTCATGCACCAAACTTAAATCGAGCAGTTCTTGAGCTTACTATGCATGCATCCAAGCATTCATGCACAAACAATCTACTTGCAACCTTTCAAAAAGATATAAATATACATATGGACAAACTTGAGTGCCTCCTATACCCTTTTCAAACAAGAAGAAAATGTGTATTGTGCATGAAAATACTCTTTTGAAAGGAGAAATGCACCAACAATCATTACTTTGTTTGGGCATGAAATTTTAAATGCATGCAAGTGCTTGATGTATTTCCCAATATTTCTATGTCCTCTTAGCTTTCATTGAATTTGTAGTGTTTGCATAACCATTATAAAAAATGAAGACTACTACCATGCTTCTATAATATTTAGATGCAAGCTACATGAAAGCGATGAATAAAGCAAGTATTGAAATGAAAACATCAACTTAGAAAATACTTATCTCCCAATTAAGCTATGTCCTTCCATTGATCCTATTGAAGAGTCATTCTCCATCCTTTGGTCTATGGGAAAAACTACATTGCTTCCTCTTGTCGTCTTCTTTGAAAAAAACTAAGCCTTTCTTGGATTATGCTTACCTTAGCCCATCCTTTGCCTTTGGATGATGTGTGGATGATGGATGATGCTTCAGTTGAACTAGGTTTGAGATGAAGCATAAAATTGAGATGAAACAAACAAGTTAAGAATCAAAGCTCTCTAGAGGTCAAATCGATAAATAACTTTCAGCTCACAAATTTCATCAAATCACGTAAAAATTTGTGTATACCAAAGAATAGAAGAGGAAAATACACACAAGGAGCTCAAATTAAAAGATAAATTATATAATTTTTTTTTCAATTGAACAAAACAAAAAATGCTCTCTTATTGTTGTGGATAGGGCATTCGCTTCTTGTAGAGGAGGTTACATGATCGATTGCTGATTGGTGCAAAAAAAGAGAGTCATGAGAAGATCTTTGTGTTTTAGCTTCTCCCAACTAAGACATCAAATTTTCATGGATAGCACATCATCACCAACTATAGAGGTTAGGGGCTCAAATCCCATGCTCGATATTTTCAAAAGGCTAAGAATTTGGTCTTTTTTTGTGCCCAAAGAGGAAATAATAATATTAAAGAAAATTTGATAACAATATTCATCATGCCTAGAAGGCATCTTGGTTAAATCACTGATTTTCTTACTCAATGGCATGATTTCAAGTCCCGTACAATACCTAATGCTACATCTACACTCTTTATGAAACCCTTTCAGTAGGCAAAGGTATCCATCCATCTGGGATTCAAAAAGGAGGCTTTCGGGATCGCGCGATACAACTATAGATTCCTTATCAATTGAAATGTAAAGTAGGTCCAAGGACATCATGGATCTCCTCCGCCTTGCAAGTCAAGGACGTGGGTTCAAGTCCAAGTGCTTGCATAGAAGCTCTGTGTAACTTTTGCTAATGTTTCTCTGTGGAATATAGAGATTAACACAATCCGACAAGAATGCATGGCATGAGAGAGTCTAACGAGAAAAGAATCATGCACGATGGTATGGATTATAACATGGAATGATAAAAAATATTTTGCTATGAAAGAGATAAGCAAAATCATAAGGATTCCATAGAAGCTAATGAAAAAGATGATGAGCCATAAAGGTCACCATGGGAGCTTGCCTAGAGCTCTGATACCAATGCAAGAAACTAAGAATTATGAACACCATGTGCTAGAGAGATGAATCTCCTTCCAACCTTATGCCTGTATATAGAGCTCCTCAAATCAATGAGGACCACAAATGTAACTAGAGTCCACAAGTGCATGTGCAATCTCCTTCACTCCTTTCATATCTTCCACTAGAGTCTACTAGTGGTTGGAGTGATATCGACCTTTGCTTTAGTACCTTCCACTAGAGTGCACTAGTGGTTGATATACTCACTACTCCAGTTATGTTTCGCTAGTCTCAAGTTAGCTCACGTTAACTTGAGTTAGAACGCTCTAGAGCTCCTTGGGCAAACTCTCTCCCCATGCTCCCGAGGGGATTGAACCCAAGACCTCCTCCTTCACAAGCTTGAGACTTAACCACTATGCTAAGTGAATTACCTCTTTAAGAGAGCACATGAATTTGTGCTTAAGTCTACTCTTGAGATATTTGGCCATACACATGAGTGACCAAACAGTGTCCCATTTCAGATCTATCTGAACCAATCGGACCCTTAGATAATAGACTTACTTTATTACAACTCGACACTAGAAATATCATTTTCATGCATGATCAGACACACGGGGAGAAACAACACCACTCGAGTATCATAAGGTGTGCTTTTTAGAAAACCAAAGGTGTTTTGTAGATCTAGACACGTAGGGGGGAAGATGAGAGCAAAAGAACCCACTAGTAACTCTAATACCTAATTTTGAGCTGTAAGACTCGAAGTATCATGACTAGTCAACTTTGGTATCACGATACCAAATTCTTGTGTGTCTTCCATACTTGGTAGGTATCATGTATTACCAATATCTTGGTCCTCGTGTGTATAGTGATACCTAGGTATCATGTATCCTCACTAATTGAGTATCCTAATGCTATCCGAAGTATCATGTATCATTGATACCTCTAGGTATCGTGTGTCACCAATCTTGAACTTGTATTGTATATCACCTATCTTGTGGCCATAATATTGTATCCTCAAAGGCAAGTGTTGTGTATAGTGAAGTTTCCAAGTATCATGTATCGTGACTCTAGTATCAGGTATTGTGTATCATGAAACCATGTATTGTGTGTCATCTAGAGCCCAAGTATCATATCATTAAATTGAGTATCATGTATCATATGAGAATTTAGTCATCCTGTATCATGAAAACTTAGAAGCAAACCCTAATTGGTCCAGAACTGAAAGTTTGAAAATTGTTTGTTCAAAAACTAATTAAGACCATTATTTTGACCTAAGAGAAACATTCAAAAGTAAAATACAAAGATCTTAGGGTTAGGAAACATGCGAGGATCAATATGCTTTGAATGAACCAGAGATCAATATGTGTTTTTGAGAGTTGAAGGAGTGTAATATCTTTACAAAGGAGTGTGACTCAGAGAAGTATCCACTCCACCTACTCAAAAACCTCTAGTGAATATCCAAGCAAACTAATAACAACCTCTGAAGACATGCACAGTGCTGTCTACTCTTCAAAAATCATGTCCTTGATAGAAGGAGAATATAGGACTTTCTTGTAATATGTTTCTACAAATCGGCATGGAGTACCTATATACCTAGATGGACTCAATAGGTCTATAACAAGATTTCAAAACTCCATTGCATCTGAAGTTTTCCAAAGACCAAGAGTAAATTTTGAAGGTGGATTGTACATAGACAAACGAGGACAATTGTATCTCGTGAATGACATTCCTAAGAAAATTAGTGAAAGGGAGAGATTGAGGAACCTAGTAACCCAATTGGTGTAGATAATAGAGGAGTTATGACTACACTGAGAGCAAGATCTGTTGTAGTGAATATCTAGAGAGGAGATAGAATTCCTAAGGATGATTATTTAATGGATTTCGATCTGACCACTAGAATCCATAAGTTGTTGCAAGAAACTACAATTATAGTTGGGAGTAGTCCCAACCTTGCTACCATCTATGAGTTGCATGATCTAGAAGACTCTTCTAGGGTCACTTACTTGGATCAAGAAAAGAGAAGATATTGGGAGTTATTGATGTTTAAAGATCTAAACTCCAATACATGGGTTTGCCAATATTCCCCCCAAGGAATCAACGAGCCACTTCTCAAAATCCTTACTATCAACAATAAATCCAAGGAAACCCTATCTTGGGGAAAAGTAGTCAGCAAAGTGTCCCACTCAAACCTCATGTCCATTTTCCTAGACCAAATACTAGCACAATACCCAACACTTTATTGGGAGGTAAGATGATGAACTAACAACCCTTTCCTCTAAGACCTCCACAAGGAAGAGGACTAGGTGTGTGTCGAGTTTTTCAAATTATTCCTTGACCACCCGAGGTGGGTAGAAGGATGAGACCTTACAAGTAGTAAAGTGCCTAAGAAATCACTATGACAAATCAAGAGATCCTTATGATCATGTGGCAAAATTTAAACAAGTGCTACTAGCTGAATAGATCGATGATTTTTTTATTCATACCATTCCTTTGGACTCACATTGATATGAAAAAATTTTACTTGGCTCCAACCCTTGGATCCAAACAGATTTTCCAACATTGAGCAATTCTTATAAGAGTTCATTGGTGAGTTCACCAAGAGGGGAATAAAAGGTTATACCTCTTCTTTGATTCATAGATTTAAGCAAGCACCCAATGATTCAGAGACAAGGTTTAATCAATATGTCGATTTTTTTCCAACCCCTAAGAGACCGACACAACAAAAAATGATATCCTTATTTCTAGATGTTTGGACTAATGGGAATTTGAGAATGTTGGTTGATGTGAAACACCTAGAGACCTTGGATGAATGTCTTAGAGACTGTATAGATTTGGAGGATAATTACTTAGCATATGACCTCAAGATCCCTCATACCCAAACTAAGTCTGATGACACTTCACGTAGTGTATCTTCCCAATCCAAGAAAGTGGAAGAATTGGCAAAATTAGTGGCCCAAAAATTGGGAGCTCAAAACTAGGAGGGATCAAAACCCTATCAAGATCAACCCATGAGAATGTCAATGTTAAGAAGATGTGTATATTGTAGAGGGGATCATCCATCTCATGCTTGTGTAAGAGGAGGACCTACCCCACCACAACAATATCCCTATGTATGGCCACCCTTGCAAGGATTGAACCTCTATGGTCACATTGAGAAGAGATAAAATAATCACACCACCAGTAACTTCCCATATAATTGGCAGCCTAGGCAATCACAAGCACCTCAAATTAGGCCTTATGGGCATCGGATAAGGGAGCAAGTCACAGAGGCTCCAAGGTATGCTCCATATCAAGGACCTCCATGGCTCAAAGACCATATGCATATCAAGGGTATACTCAAACTTAACCAGTGTTGGGATAGCAACTCCCACATCCTCAAAATGTAGTGTCAGTCAAGTATGCATAACCAAAAAAAGAACCTTAGAAAGATTTGTTGTACCTATGACCCTTTTACCAACATAGAAAACACAAGCCAAGCCTATGAGTAGAGCTACAAATGATTATTATACTTATGAACATAATCACATGGAATATGATTCCATGTATGAAAATCAATATTATGAATATGATGGCTATAAAAATTCATATGGATCTTAATATCCAAATCTAATGTATGCCAAACCTAGAGCTCAAGCTCCAAGAAGATCATAAGTGAGACCACCTGCACCTTTAGGACCATGTTATAGATGTTGATGATACCATTTCGTTAGGGATTGTGAAATGCTTTATCATCAACCACCTCAAAAGATATGGGAAGGCTATTGCAATGATTGTGGGAAATAACATTTGTATAGGGATTGTCCCAAGAATCCCCTCAAAGCACACTCTACTACACAAATTAATGTGATTGAAGTAATAGAGTCCTTTGGTAGTGACAATGAATACACAATGCCATTAAAGGCCAGTATGGGAGCTTGAGCTAAAGAAAACAAGAAAAAACTTAGTGCTCAAAGACTTTAGAGTCCCAAGAGTGAAAAGGAGGTAGATTCCTCACCCCAAGTAGTAGAAGACTTGCAAGAAGAGTCAGAATTCTTAAGGAAAAAGAAAGATCAAAATTGGAAAATGAGAGGAAAAAAATCAAAAGCAAATGGATTAAGAATTTGGCTAAAGAAAAGGAAATGTCTCAATAGGACATGAAGCCTATACAAACTAGTCTAGGCAAACAACATATTGATGTGGTAAAGGAAGAACAAATAAAGGACCAAGCAGGATCAATTCTACTAGATCCTATGCAAATGTGGTTGAAAACTTATCAATCTAGAATAGAGACAGGAACTAGTCTAGAGCAACATGATTGATGTTACTTGAGGGGAGATCTAGGGAAGGAAAGATTGAAAATTATGTAAAAAGTTAATTAAGATCATCTAGACTATGTTAGAACAATCAATACCAACCATTCTTGAGAAGAGAATTCCATAGAAAACATTACAAGGATGTGTAGAGAAGCTCAACTCAAAGCAGGAAGAACCAAAAACAAGCATGTTACTTGAAGAAGAATTAGGGTTAGAAACCATGGAGATATATTCCTTTATTTTGGAGATATAATCAATCGATGAGGGAAGAGGAAGTAGAATTGGAAGATGTGTCTAGCCAAGACCGGGAAATAGATGAAGCAGTTAGATTGACCACACTTCCAAACGATATGGGTGGGTATGAATAGAACTCAGATTTCTTCCATGCTCCCACATTAAGATGCAAAGAAAGATAAGAAAGCTTATGAGGAAGTATCAACCACTCGACAAGGGCGGAAGAAGGATAAAGTTAATATTATGGGAAGATTTGGGACCATTCACGCGACAACTAAAGGTAATTCACAATTGAGGATGAGATGCATTGTAGAGGAAGAGGATGTTTTGATTCATAGTGTTGGATCTAGCTAAGAGTGTGAAGCAAGTGCAAGCCTTTATGGGCCACTATGGATACTATTTATTGCTAATTCATTCATATGTATGAAACTATAGTGAGACCCTTATATGGACTCTTGACTCAATTTTAATGGAGTAATGAATATGAACAAGAATTCAATGAGCTAAAGAGATAATTGAGCTCAAAACCCATCCCAAAAGTTCCAAATTGGAATAAATCATGAGAATAAATGGAAAAATCGTAAAGGTGTAAGTGGAACAATGCAAGAACCAAAAATATTAGGAGTATATAAGCCAGATATGCAAAAGGATGTACATGAGTATTTAAACAATTGTTATATCTATCGAGTATCTACACTCATGAACATTCATCTTTTTGATATTCCACAACAACACCTAAGTGGAGCAAGCCACTAGTTGAATTCTTGACGTCACATGCATACCCAAAAGGAGCAAACCACACTAGAAAGAGAGCTCTAGAAGAGAAAATTAAAGATTATGTTATTCTAGGAAAACAACTTTTCAAACAAGGGAAGGATAATCAATAATGAATGTGCATACATGCGGGAGAGCACCTTCTTGTATTGGAAACGGGTCATGTTGGACCAGCCAAAGGTCACTTCTCTATAGACAAGACCATAAAGACGATCCTCTTTATTGGCTTATCATTGTACCCAAGAGCAATTTTCCCAAGTCAATCAATATTATCTCCCATGAAATCACACATAGAGAAAGTAAAGAGTTACAACTCACAAAAGGCCCATGGCGCATAGACAAACAAGGAAGCTCTCAAAGGATTGGTATTAGCAAGGGCCCATACTATGAAAAGATGGATAGGTATGTGCTTTAAGATGAAGAGGTGTTGCAAAATCCTTGATCTACACCAGCCAAATGAACTCCAGGAGTATATGGTGGGCCCTTTTAGCTTGCCAATGGATGTATTAGACACCCTATGTACCTTGGAAGATCACTCTCAAAAAGATAGATCAAAACAGATAAGTTGGAGTTAGCTCAGAGGTGAAAACTTGCTATTCTTGGTTCATACACCTGTCCAGTGTTTTACATAATTCTCTGAGCACAATAGCAATTAGCTCAATTCCTCTTGGGGAAGTCTAGGCAACTTAAGAGCTAACTTTCAAGAGTAATCGCATCAAAAATAATGAACCACACACTGAGAATGAGTTTTAACAAGTGATGACATCATCCCGATTTTCATGGGCTGCTACAGAAATAGACCAGTGAGCAGAAAAATCAACATAACTCAAAATGTAGAAATCCAATGATTATGAAAATTTGTATGGTTATACTAGACAGTAATTTGAATCTAACAAGCTTTCAATCACTGAATTTTGATAAGTAACCACTGAGAAATGGCTCTGACAAGATGAGTGAAAAAGTCGGGTACCTGACAGAGAAGTGAAGATGAACAGACCCTGTTGACTTCAAATGAACATAACTGAAGATTGCAACATCCAAATGACATGAAAATTTGTGAGCATAAAGTAGACTTATAGAGCTAACTTTAACAAGTTAAATCACTAAAAAGGATGCACCAAGCTCAGAGAAAACATCTCTGCAAGCTGACTGAGAAAACTGAGAGTAATGGCAGTGAGTAGTACACTTCACAAGAACATGGAAAGATGAACTCAAATAATCATGAAAATGAAAGTATATTGCTTGTACAATACAATGACTCACTGATACATATGTGTGCCTTGTAATCACACCTGGATATGGCATAAAGCTCAGCTCTTGGAGGTCTTCACATAGGTCTCTCTAACCACGACTAAAACTGCCATCTATTTATAGTTGAGTTTGGGAGGCTAACTTCCCGCAATCACTCTCCAATCAATCACTGATTGATTTGATTCTCTACCTACCACAAATCACGAATTCGTGGCTCCTCTTTCCATTCTTGATCAAGTGGACTCAACCACTTAAGATTCTCTTACTTTTACATTAAGTAAACTCTTCAAAAGTTACAAGAGGTAGTTCACAAGTGAACTTTACATAGTCTTCATTTTAAGGCTTTTTCTATGACTTTGTGGGACTCAAGCCAATACTTAGGCTTGTCATAGACTTGCTCCAACAGCTCCCCCTCAAGCCAAGTATGCTTGAGGCAAACCAATCATAGCCTTGAATTTGCAAAGCTTTGTACCATCCAATGCTTTGGTTAGAATATCTGCACATTGTTGATGAGTGGACACATATGATATTTGAATCTCTTTGCTTAGAACCTTCTCTCGTACATAGTGATAATGAACTTCAATATGTTTAGTCCTTGCATGAAAAATAGGATTAGCAGCCAAATGAATAGAACTCATATTGTCACCAAAAATAGTTGGAGTTCCAAACTCCAATCCAAGATCTTTGAATAATGTCTTCATCCACATAGCTTCTTGTGTAGCTATGGCAAGACCTCTATATTCAGCTTCAGTAGAAGAGAGAGCAACTGTGGGTTGCTTCTTGGATGACCATGAAATAAGCTTTGAACCTGCAAAGGTAAGATAACCTGAAGTGCTCCTTCTATCTTCCTTGGAGCTAGCCCAATCTGCATCAGAAAATAGCTTCAAACCTAAATCAGATACATAAGGATAATAAAGTCCTTCATTTATGGTTCCTTTGAGATACTTGAGAATCCTTTTGGCAGCATCCATATGTGGTTTCCTTGGTGTGTGCATAAATTGACTTAGCACACTCACACTGTAACATATATCTACTCTTGTCAATGTGGCATAGTTGAGACTACCCACTAGACTTTGATATGATGTGATGTCCTCTATGAGTTCACCTTCATGTGAGCTCAATTTGTGATTGACCTCCATTGGAGTACCTGCAATCTTACAATCTTGCATCTTGAATTTTGCCAACATGTCCTTAATGTACTTTCTTTGAGTGAGAAACAAACCATGATCTTTGTAGACAACTTCCAAACCTAGGAAGTAGGTAAGTGAACCCAAATCACTTATCTTGAACTCTTCTCTCATCTGGTCTTTGATCTTCTTATACCATCTGCATCATTTCCTGTCAATATAATATCATCTACATATACACATAGGTAGATGACCTCGGAATTATTCTTTTTAATAAAGAGTGAAGGATCTGCCTTGCTTGGTTGAAAGCCTTTGTCCTGCAAGAATGAAACAAGCCTGAAATTCCAAGCTCTTGGAGCTTGCTTGAGACCATACAATGCTTTGTTAAGTTTACACACATAATCAGGATAAACTTGATTCTCAAAACCAGGTGGTTGTGCCATATATACCTCTTCTGTTATCCAACCATTCAAGAATGCATTCTTTACATCTAGTTGAAGTATCTTCCAATTCTTGGAAGAGGCAATACTAAGCAAAACCCTAATATTAGGCATCTTTGCCACAGGAGAGAAGGTCTCCTCATAATCAATTCCCTGAGTTTGTGCAAAGCCTTTTGCTACAAGCCTTGCCTTATACCTGTTAATGGAACCATCAGAATTCTTCTTGAGTTTATAGACCCATCTTGAGCCTATTACCTTCATGGATGAAGTCTTGGGCACCAAATCCCAAGTTTTGTTTTCCTCAAGTGCTTCAATCTCTTCCTTCATTGCATGCTTCCATTCTGTTTTTGCTTTGGCCTCTTCAAATGATGACGGCTCCTCTTGGTTTATGTCCTGTGCTATGTAGATAGAATGTTTAGTTACTAATGAGGTGTCAAACCCATACCTTTCTGGTTTTTTCTTTTCCCTCATAGATCTTCTTAGGCCATGATGTTGATGATTCTGCCTCATGTCCAAGTTCCTGCAATTTTGCTTTACCTTTAGACTTCCATGCTTTGATCTTTTCCATGTGAGATTCTTCATCATCCTCTGAGGTGTCTTGTTCTTCAATCTTTGATTGTTCTCTACCAAGCTTTGGAAAATCTTCTTCAAGATCATATGGTAAATTGATCTTCCTGCATGAATCTTCATACCATGAACTGTTCTCATCAAAAACTACATCTCTGCTTACCAAGAATCTTTTGTTGGTAGGGTTGTATAACCTGTAGCCCTTTTGATTGTTGTCATATCCAATAAATACACACCTTTCTGCCTTTGGATCCATCTTGCCTCTAACCTGTGAAGGAACATGAGCAAAAGCAATACATCCAAAAATTTTACAATGATCTAAGCTTGGTCTTCTTCCATTCCAAGCCTCATATGGAGTCATCCCATCAAGGGATTTTGAAGGCAACCTGTTAATCAAGTAAGTGGTTGTAGATATAGCCTCAGGCCATAAGTAATTAGGTAAATGTTTTTCATTTAACATAGACCTTGCAGCTTCAACAATTGTCCTATTCCTCCTTTCTGCCACTCCATTTTGCTCAGGAGTGTACCTTGTAGTTACCTCTCTTTTGATTCCTCTTTCTTGAAGAAAAGAATCAAAATCATGGGAGAAGTATTCTCCCCCTCCATCTGACCTTAGCCTTTTTAGTCATTTACCTGTTTGATTCTCCACAAGAGCCAAATATCTTTTGAAACATGAAAAAACTTCATCTTTGTGTTTCATAAAGAATAGGATAGTCCATCTGCTGCGATCATCAATAAAGGAAACATAATACCTTGATCCAGATATTGAAGCTTCCTTGCTAGGTCCCCATACATCTGTATGAACCAACTCCAAGAGATCTCTATGCATATAACCTTTCTTCATGAATGGTAACCTGTGAGACTTTCCAAATTGACATGCACTACACTTATAAATCATATGTTGTTTTGACAAATTAGGAAGTCCAAGTACACTTTGGTCCCTGCAGATTTGCTTTAATGACCTTTCACCAATATGTGCTAACCTTTTGTGCCATACTTCCAATTCTGTGAGTGTCTGACTACCATAATTAAAGAGAGCAATGTTTCTAGTGTCCTGTAATTCAAATGTGAACAATCTACCTGTCTTTTCACCTTTTGCAATTCTTCTGAATCCTTGACTTGGATCTTCAACAAATGCTCTGTCTTTTGTGAACCTGACTTGCAACCCTTTCTCTACTATCTGCCCAACACTTATCAAATTCTTTGTAATGGTAGGGACATAGAGTACCTTACTGAGTAGGTTGATGTTTCCATCAGGTGCTTTGACATTGCCTATTTTCTCCACAGGATGTTTTGTATCATCTCCTGTTTGTACCTCATGCTTATTCCTTGGATCTTCTAAATCTGATAGGAGTGCCACATTTCCTGCCACATGATTTGAACAACCTGAATCTATGTAGAAAATATGCTCATCAGATTTACCTTGTGGCATAGCCATGTTCATGATCAATAATGAATCCTCTTTGTTTGAGTCTTCTGTGTAGTTATTGTAGTCTCTCCTTCCTTTGTAGCCTCCTTGATAGTTTGAATGATTGTAGTTGTTGTAGTTGCCATGGTAGTTGTTGAACCTTCCTCTTGAGTAGCCATAACTTCCTCTATTGTATCCTCTGCCTCTTTGAGTCCTGGAATTCCTAAAGCAATTTTCAGCTGTATGATTAGTTAATCCACAAATAGAACATGAGTTGGAGTCTTGGGATCTCCCCCTGCCTTGTCTACCTCCTCTTCCTCTACCTCTGCCATGTCTTCCTCTACCTGCATAGTTAGCTTGATATGTACCTACTTCATCATCCACTTTCTTTGCCTTTCCTTTGTTATCTTTAGACTTGCTTTTATCCGCGTATAAAGCTGAAGATTGATTACCTTTAGAGCTTTCTCCATTTTTGATAAGCTTTGCCTCTTGAGTAAGTAGTTGTCCAATGAGTGTGTTGAAATCAGGTACATGCATGTCCATGTACAAATCCATAGCTGTGGTGAATGCTTCCCACTTATCATCTGCCTTCAAGCCATTGATGACCTGCCTTACAATTTGCTCTTTATCTATTACCTCTCCAATGCTTCCCAACTGATCCGCTATGTCCTTGAGCTTTGTGACAAAATCAGTCACATTTTGTTTGGGAGCCTTCTTGAGAGTTGTGAACTCCAGCCATAGTTGATGCTTCCTAGCTTTGGTACTTGAAGAAAAGAAAGCTTCAAGTGCATCCCACACTTCCTGAGATGTCTTACAACTTCTAATGTGAGGCAACAAAAAATCTGAGATAGAGTTGAGGAGATAAGACCTTGCAAGTGCATCCTTGGAGCACCATGTGCTCAATCTTTCTTGCTCTTCTTGTGTTGGTTGACTTTTGTTCCTGAAACTTGGCATAACTTCATCTCCAGCCACATAACCATATAAACTTCTACCTTGGAGATAAGCTTCCATTCTTAATGACCAAGCTGAGTAATTACCTCTATCAAATTTTTCAATTGATGAAGGAAATCCATCTCCCATGTTGTCCAACCTTGCTCTGATACCACTGTGAAAAGATGGATAGGTATGTGCTTTAAGATGAAGAGGTGTTGCAAAATCCTTGATCTACACCAGCCAAATGAACTCCAGGAGTATATGGTGGGCCCTTTTAGCTTGCCAATGGATGTATTAGACACCCTATGTACCTTGGAATATCACTCTCAAAAAGATAGATCAAAACAGATAAGTTGGAGTTAGCTCAGAGGTGAAAACTTGCTATTCTTGGTTCATACACCTGTCCAGTGTTTTACATAATTCTCTGAGCACAATAGCAATTAGCTCAATTCCTCTTGGGGAAGTCTAGGCAACTTAAGAGCTAACTTTCAAGAGTAATCTCATCAAAAATAATGAACCACACACTGAGAATGAGTTTTAACAAGTGATGACATCATCCCGATTTTCACGGGCTGCTACAGAAATAGACCAGTGAGCAGAAAAATCACCATAACTCAAAATGTAGAAATCCAATGATTATGAAAATTTGTATGGTTATACTAGACAGTAATTTGAATCTAACAAGTTTTCAATCACTGAATTTGGATAAGTAACCACTGAGAAATGGCTCTGACAAGATGAGTGAAAAAGTCGGGTACCTGACAGAGAAGTGAAGATGAACAGACCCTGTTGACTTCAAATGAACATAACTGAAGATTGCAACATCCAAATGACATGAAAATTTGTGAGCATATATTAGACTTATAGAGCTAACTGTACCAAGTTAAATCACTGAAAATGATGCACCAAGCTCAGAGAAAACATCTCTGTAAGCTGACTGAGAAAACTGAGAGTAATGGCAGTGAGTAGTACACTTCACAAGAACATGGAAAGATGAACTCAAATAATCATGAAAATGAAAGTATATTGCTTGTACAATTCAATGACTTACTGATACATATGTGTGCCTTGTAATCACACCTTGATATGGCATAAAGCTCAGCTCTTGGAGGTCTTCACATAGGTCTCTCTAACCACGACTAAAACTGCCATCTATTTATAGTTGAGTTTGGGAGGCTAACTTCCCTCAATCACTCTCCAATCAATCAATGATTGATTTGATTCTCTACCTACCACAAATCACGAATTCGTGGCTCCTCTTTCCATTCTTAAGATTCTCTTACTTTTACATTAAGTAAACTCTTCAAAAGTTACAAGAGGTAGTTCACAAGTGAACTTTACATAGTCTTCATTTTAAGGCTTTTTCTATGACTTTGTGGGACTCAAGCCAATACTTAGGCTTGTCATAGACTTGCTCCAACACATACACACACACACATACATACATACATATATACATACATACATACATACATACATACATACATACATACATACATACATACATACAATGACATACATACAATGTACATACACACACAAACATACATATATACATTTAGTTTGGGTCCGTGAACATCTCATTAGGACAAAAACAATCATGATGAAATCTGGATTCCAAAGATCCATTATCAGGTGCATCCAAAAATGAAGCCACTTGTGTGGGCATCTCTTGCACTAAAGCAACAACAATGCATCATGAAGAAGTAGGAACTTGGTCAAAGACATCATACAACAAGTCTGCAACCAATCAAGTAAATTGTGATTTCTAGATCCTAGAATCATTCCTTAGACCAAGGTAGATATATCTGGAGGCCAAAGCCAAAGCACAATCTGATTCAAATTCTCACATATTTTAACCAAGGACACAGAACTCGTTGCAAAAGTAGTCTCTACAATGAGAAACAAAAGAAGTTCAATCAAGCATACCATAGGGTATAAATTCTTCTACCAAGGTTAAACAGACTTGGGTTGTCAAACCATCCAAATCCACAACATCTAGGCATAATAGACACTCCAGATCTCAAGCTTGAGCAAGCGATGCTATCCTTTTTGGAGTAGCTTTAATAATTAAGTACAAGCCTCTCCATGTCATTACCATGTGCTTATTGCCAAACTGTATTTTTTGCATTCATTTAAGATCCTCTACACTTCAAGTATGCATCTAATTAGGAACACCATACATGGCCATGCATAAGACATTCTTGTAATATCCCGTGCATGAGAGAGTGATATGTTGTAATGTGAGGTCATTGATCAGATATATACTTTGCTTTGTGTTACTAATGTTTTGTTGTATGTGATCATTATTCCTATCAATGATGCAACGTATATGTGGTGGTTAATGACATCAATATAGCTCCTAATGAGCACACATGGTACAAAACTATTATAGAATAGATAATGAAAGTGGCATGAGATTTTTGTGCTAAAGTGCAACACCACATTTGATGTACATGAAGAAGTTGGGTTGCATTTATTCGATCGAATAATAAAAAATACCAAATATGTTTGTTTTATTCATGTTTATCTTAATAAACACCAAAAAAATGGATAAAGATAATTTCTCAATCAAGATGCTTTAGATCGAAAGCGCTTTTGATCCAAAAGAATTTTGATCAAAAGCGCTTTTGATCCAAAGCGCTTTTGATCGAAAAGTGATTTCGACCAAAAAATATATTTCTTTTTACATTCGATCAAAAATCTCATTCCATATGTGCTTCACTGCTACTCTAGAGAGCTTTAATCCTACCATTTCTTTCATAGAGAGCTTCCTTCACTGTATCATTGAGGTATTGGTTTAATTTTATTTATTGTTTATTTTATTGTTTTGTTCATTGTATCATGCATATTGTATGATTTGCATATATGTCTCTTATATATGCCTGATTTTTATTTATATGAGTAGTTTTGTGGCTTTTAATCATCAATTGTATACATGTTCGACTTGCGAAAGCGTTTCTTACTTGTATACATTGATGAAAAAAACTGACTTGCAACATTGATTCTTAATCTCATAGTAGTATAGGACTGAGCAATAGATCTATTAAGATTGTTTGAATACATCACCTCGATTCTTATTCTCTCAAAAGTATAGGGAGTGTATAGGGACTATTGTGATTGTCTGATTCTTTGACTCTTACTCTCACAATAGTCACTTAGATTCTCATGAGAATACTTAGTGTAATTCACAAGATGTATAGAAATTATTGCGATTGTCTGATTCTTTGACTCTTACTATCACAATAGTCACTTAGATTCTAATGAGAATACTTATGTAGGTCACAAGGTGTGTAGAAACTATTGTGATTGTCTAATTCTTTGACTCTTGCTATCACAATAGTTATATACAGTCATGTGACAAGACTCATACATAGTATAGTGAATGTATGTGAACTATTACAAATGTTTGATTCTTTGACTCTTACATTCTTAATAGTTACATAGATTCACTTCAAGATTATAATTACACTTTCTATTTAATTATAAATCTACTTATTTAACTATCCATATGTCTATCATTTGTGTAAGCATACTATTGATTTATTTATCCATACACTTACTGATAGTCTACTTTTTATTTTTGCACAAATGGCAAGTAAAATAAACAAGAAGAAGCAAAAAATGTTAGAAGAATTTGTGTGCTCCTACATGTATGGAATGTGAGAAGATGAAATCACTCTAGCCATGGACACATCTAATTACAAAGATTTCATTGCCCAATTATCTAGAGCAACATTTATTAATATTGAAGATAAATTTGGTAATGTGTCAGGTGGAGCACATGTATTAGATGAGCAAATGTCAAAAGATCTTACACGTATCTTTGGATAGATCAACAAAGTAGCAGAGTCATTGGTGGTGGATACCACCACAATTCCCGGATTCATCAATAAAATTAAATTTATCAATTAACATTATCAAACAATGAAGAGAGGAAAGCGATTAAAATTGGACAAAACTGAACACCTTGTGAGACAATCCGTAGATCCAAATACATAAGATAAATATGTGAATACGGGAGATCAAACATCAAACAATCTTTGTTTGCTCCCATATTCCTCTATTCTTTTTGAAGATGCAGCTCTTGTGGGGGAAGGACCATATGGAATGATCCATAAAGTCAAAATATCCCACCCGACATTGATCAATGAAGTATTTTTTGCCAAGTTATTCAAATTACATGGTGCTAACATACAAACAGGAGAGAATGAAGCCATAAATGAAGCCATAGTTTTATCTGTTACACACAATGGAATTAGTAGTCCATTTAGATTCGCTAAGCACCATACCAAAAGCCCGTGCCTTATTTTAAAATTTTCGAATGGTGGTACATTGGATATGTGGCTAGAAAGAATGAAGGAGTACCTAAACGTACCACGGAGCGGAGGTATGAAGGACACGGAAGGAGACATGAAAATCATGAAGACAAACATTTGGAAGCTCATCAATGGATTATTACAAACAATATCATTTTTAGACTTGTAATATATCCCACAACAATCTCCATCCACGAAACATCTTGTTGCATTTTGAAAATCTGCATGCTTATATCGGATTATGCGATTTTGGTAGAGCGACATATTTACCAACAAAAAATGTTTTCCAAAGCTACCTAAAAATATCAACTAGAAATGAGTGGATTTGAAAGTACTAGTGGATTGCACCTAAATGTATATCCACTAGTCCTCCACCTTCTTATAAGAATCAAGAGACATTTACAGTTTCGATACTCATGTACAAATCTTGAAATATATAGATTTCAATAGTTATCCCATAAATAAGAATGGGATTTACAAGCTCAAACATGTTTTAGAATTAGCTTCTGAGAAAGATATATCAAAAAGAGTAGACGCACATGAACTACTTAGGTATTCTCACATCTAACTAAGTATGGTTTAAAGATATCCATGATGGATGGATTAAGACCATATTGAAAACAATATGTATTCATTTGAATTATCTAGATTAACTGATATAGATTCATTTGCATTAAGTGGAGTAAATGTTATGGATTCATTTGAATTATGTGGATTAAATGTTATGGTATCATTTGAGTTAAGTGGATGAAATGAAGTGTAATCATTTATAATATGTGGATTAAAGGATGTGGATTTATTTGAATTATGTGGATTAAATGAAGTGGTATTATTTGAGTTATGTGGATTAAATGTTGTGGATTCATTTAAAATATGTGAATTAAATATTGTGGATTCATTTGAATTATGTGAAGTAAATGAAGTGGTATCATTTAAGTTAAGTGGATCAAATGAAATGGATTCATTTGTAATATTTGGATAAAATGATATGGATTTATTTGAATTATGTGGATTAAATGAAGTGGTATCATTTGAACTATGTGGATTAAATGAAGTGGTATCATTTGAGTTACATGGATAAAATGTTATGGATTCATTTGAATTATATGGATTAAATGAAGTGGTATCATTTGAATTATGTGGATTATATGAAGTGGATTCATTTGTCATATGTGGATAAAATGATATGGATTTATTTGAATTATATGGATTAAATGAAGTGGTATCATTCGAATTATGTGGATTAAATGAAGTGGTATCATTTGAGTTATATGTATTCAATGTTATGGAATCATTTGAATTATATGGATCAAATGAACTGGTATCATTTGAATTATGTGGATTAAATGAAGTGGTATCATTCGAATTATGTGGATTAAATGAAGTGGATTCATTTGAGTTATATGGATTAAATGTTATGAATTTTTTCGAGATAAAATTAGTGTTTTTGTTTTGCATATTTGAAAGTAAAACATGGCAAGAATGCCAGATGTGAATAATGATCTTGATCATACTAAATCTCAAAGGATTCTATTTGAGCAGAATGCTCAATTTGCACAATGAGGATTAGCATTTTTATTCCATCAAGATTTAGAGTCAAAGGGATTAGAAGGAGAAGCATTGTCAATGAAAGAAGTAAAAATGCTATGTCCAAATCATTTTGTTTGTGATGTTCTCTTTTAGGTTATAAGAAGGGCAAAAGAAATAGCACCTTTAAAGCTTTCCGACTTACAACATAAAGGATTAGCAAATAACTCTACTTCGACGCTTTGTGCAAGTTGAGAGATCATTACCAAATAATAATAAAATAGCATTATATTTCATTAAAAAGGTTTTTGTACAAGATATTTTTCATCGACGTGTAGAATTGGATAATCCTCCGTAGAATGCAGGTATCGATTTAGGTCATCCTCAAAATCGATCAGAATTCCATAACCAAGGAAACGAAGGCCCTCTTCCTCAAAAGCGGCCCTACATTTTGCTACCTGAAGAACATAATCTTATACATGATTTGTACTCACAAGGAGCAGAATTATACAATGAAGGATTAAACATTTTTGTGTTACGAAGAACAATAGATAATCAACAAAAGAGGATTGATGATCTAGAAAGTCAAGTGAAAATTTTACAACTTTCTATGGATGCATATGAGAGAAAATATGGAAGACTCTTAGAGTCATCATCATCTTTTGATCGGTTTACTGCAGATGAGTTATGGAATCAAGAAAGCACTGAATAAACAAGCTTTTTTTTGTAATCAAAGACATGAATATTGTAAAACCATCGACTTTGCAATTGAACATAATCATAGTACATCATTTTCTTCATTTTGAATCCATGAATCATTTGTTAAACTTTCATCAGTTTGAAATTCTCCAAAAGTTTGTTGTGGTGTTGTAGAAGATATCTTGGTTAGAGCATGTAACAAATGCGTATTACAAAACACATATACCAAATCATTAGCACATGATACAGTTAATTAGAGGTTTCTTCATTTTGCATGAAAAAAATCATAGGCACTCCAATTACGTTCACAACTACCACTTGAAGCTACTATTGAAAGCATTCTCATAGCTATATGTTGCAATTCCACTGCTTCACCTCCATACTCTTTCCACCAAATAGGAGGTGGATGCTTTTGAATCGTTTCAATGTGCCATAGATCTCCAAAAGATCCTTTTGGATTTATATATGGTACTCTTTAGTGGAATGCATCTTGACCATTTGTACTTGGAAGTAATAACTGATATGTGGTTTTGAAGTTTTCCATGACTTCTTTGTTTGATGCTTGACCATTGAGTTGAAATGCTGGATCCAAAACAAATATTGTTCCATGCAAATGAGTATGCATTTGCGTCCATCTCTTCTCTGCTAACGATACAATCTATGTTTTTTCTCGTAATGAAAATTGATTATAGTCTTTTAATTTTGAATAGCTTTTGACATAATCCAATAAAATTTTCTAATCACAAATTCATCAGTACTACATGAGACATTTGCTTTTCTTTGCATTTTAGAGTAGGCATGCTATATAAGACCATTCTACAAGGTCGTCCACAAGGCACTTCTTTGTTTTCTTTTCTCCCACCCATTGCACTAAGCATGAAGTCTACTACTAAAAAAAATCATAAGAAATAAAATATTACAAAAACAAAATCCAAGAAGCTTGTGGAATGCATGCAATATCTAGTTCTACAAGAACTCGTCAACTCCAAAAGCGCATCAATGCCCATGCTTCCCCGAAGAAAATGACACCAACATCAACCAAGGACCACAAAATCTAGGAGGGGGCATGGTTGGATTAGGGACTCACAAATGTTGTTACAATCCAAGTGGGGGCCATGCTTTTTCTAGTTTCCCCTTTAATTTGGCCACTTATGCATAAAAATAGCCCATTAGAAACCTCATAAAAGCATCTCTGTATATATTTGATTCTAGTTTTTTACAAGCCGATGATTCCTCGAGCTTGTGGAGTGATAGCCTAAGCCATAATTTTTTTTTTATATTTTTCAAATCTCGAATTGTACATTATATGAGGGTTCATTACCATTTTGAAAGTACGGGTGGAGATTAGAATGTGAAGAGAATCCAACTTTAAAATTGTCTACAAAAGACAATGGACTCTCATTTCTTAGGATTAGCTTGTATTTGAGCCTTGTGAATGAAAGTGAGTTTCTTGGAGTTAGAGTCTTCTTGATCATGAGAGTGGGTTTCATATGTGTGTGTGTGTGTGTTTTTGTGTGTGTGCATCTTTCTTGAGTGACATGCCATGAGCGTGGAGGTCTTCATGCCAACCATAGTCTTCCTTGAATCGATATTTTGTGTTTCAGATGCTATACTTGATGTCGGTTCGTGTTTTTAAAAGCTTGGAATGGTCTGCATCGCAACACCTATGAGCGTGGATGGAGAGATTGTGTGATCATTTGACTTGTGAGATGTGAACTCAAGGTTGATATTTGGGTTGATCAAGTACACTTGGAGTTTGATAAGAAGCAATCCATCTTGTGTGCTTAGTATTGTCGAATCCAACTGGATGAGGTCTTCTCTTTTTGAATTGACATTTCAAAGGTCTACATATGTGTTCCTCCCACAACACGGAATTCTTCCATTATCAATTCTTTCTTTAATATGTCCTCTTTCATGGTTCATATGGAAGTTACTTCACTTCACATGGATATGATTCAAGGAGCAAAGATTGATGTTTCTATGCATATCATCATGGTCAAGAATGTTGTTTGGAATACCAACTGAACCTTCCTTCTAATCGATCGCATGTGGTACTTGTGCATGAAAAAGAAGCTCATTATTGTTTATCCTTTTTTCATCAAGAGCTATGCCACTATGATTCTAACAGATAATTTCATACAAGAGATCCAACTTTTGAGTTTGATTTCTTTCGAATGATTCTAGCTTCGATAATTTGTGTATATTGCAGTAGATATTGCATCATCGGATGACTCCATTCAAATTTATGAAAGCCATATCCAGGTTTCTCAATTAACCACTCCCTGGCTAGCACGAGATAATCACACGAAGACCTAACATTTTCATTCTCAATCACAAAGCTGTTTGCATCTTTGGCATCTTATCTTCAAGAACATGGACTTGAATGATCTTCTGCTTGGGAATAATTTCCTCACTATAAATTCAACCACTTGTTGGAAAACTTGTGAGTTCTTTTGTATCAGTTTAATGACACTGGATAACGATCAATGAACAGATGTGCTTTATTCCCGAAGTCTTGGGTCCTACAATAATCTACAAGTCATTACGCCTCTTCCGCCTACCATCCATGAAAACACAGGCTTCCATGCAGGTCAAATACGCTTCTTACTATCTCTACAACACAGTAATTACCATGATTTCAACTATCAAGAGTTTATGTCGATTGATCGAATTTCCTTTATTCCAAAAGAGGATCCTGATAGCTGATAGGATAACTTTTCCGTTCAGCAAGGAACTAAGGAAAGAGGTTGAATTCTATTTCTCCATTTCCTCATGTATACTGTTGAGTCATGGTGTTTTCTTGATTCAGCACACAGATTCACATTTCTTTAAGGAAGGAAGCTAAACTGTCTGGCAAGATGTGCGATCATACATCTTCTATGTATGCATTCATTCATGGAGATAATGCCTCCATACCATAATCCGAAGTACAGTACCATGATTTCCATACAATCTGATCTTCATCTTCAGCTTCATCTTGGCTCCCTGCGCAAGGACACCAAATCGATCAATCTGACAGTTCCTTCCTCATCATCGCAAACCTGCTTTCGATGAAGCTGCTAAACCTTCTGTCGGTCTCCTCATCAGTTAGAAGTACATCGTCTACTGTAGTCATAGGCGCAGAGTGATGCAGCTTATTCATAGAGGTATGTGAAGAGGATCTTGTCAGCTGAGCGGCTGAAGGGAAGGAAGGCGGCCCACATGGCATATGAGAAGGAGTGCGAGGAGAGATTGTATGTGACAAAACTGGTTGAGACGCAGTTCGACGCAGTCGTGCACCCTCACTTCGTGGTGTGCAGAAGGCGGCTTCGTCTCTTGAGGGAGCCGAGAGATTGCCATTGTATGCTGCGAAGTTGGCAACGGGTACAGGGCAGAACGGGAGCTCGAACAAACTGCGTGGGGGAAGGCGCCGCTGCTTCTCGGGGCCGCTAGCTATGGACAGAGTCATGATGAGGAGTATGGCGATGCTAAATGCGAGAAACATACAGGAGCGCGTCATCAGTTCGACGGGAATGTGCTGCAGGAAGCGTAACAGGTGCGAACTGCAGATGTCGAAGCAGTAGAACATGGTGATTGTGCAAGCTGCGGGAGTGAGCATGAGGACGGTGGTGAGCTGGATAGTGGGTCTGTGTAGAATCGCCTGAACTAATCGCACAAGGCTTCCCATCTTTGGCTCTCGTTGTCTGTCTCTATTTCTCACGTTGTCGTTTTATAATGCGTGTGCTGAAACTCTAGAACCCTATATGAGGAATCTCTCTCTCTCTCTCTCTCTCTCTCTCTCTCTCTCTCTCTCTCTCTCTCTCTCTCTACACACACACAGCGATAAGTGATACAAACACTGGGAACGCATACGGTACTCATACAATCTGAAGTGCATCTCTGCTTTTGGGATGATGCCGCCACTACTAACTCTTTCCACTGTTTTGCAATATAATATCTTAAGGCCTGCAAAAGGAACATGCCGAACAGGAGTTCGGTGTTTCCTCAGCTTTTCGATGCTTCATATTTCTTTAGATTTGTCACACTAACTACCAAACAAAGCACAGGAAGTGCATTATTGCAACACTTCTTTGTAGTAGTGCCCCATAAAATGCACATAAGAAAAATGGAACCACTTCCAAGCTCCCATTTGAAGGCCGTCACTCCTGCTTGACCGCCTTGTTTCCTACGTGCAGTCTGTGTGTTTCCTTGAGCCTCTGCCTCATCCGTTGATCGTTGGGAATGGATGGCGGTCGCCATGGGATTAAGTCATACTAATGCGGTTTCTTTTCAAGACAATCACTCCACTTTTCTGTAACCATTTGTGAAGCAGAAAATCTGGAGCAGCCATAATCATGAACAGTCGTTTACATGTTTATTCACACAGCATTTCATGATACACACGGTCCAGAATATGCGCATTACATTACTTGACTTATATATAGACATTATGCTTTTTTCTTTAGCTTTACAATGGTGTGCACGTCTTTAGTTTATATACTGCAAAGACATTGGTACTGTATCTGCATTAGAACTCTATTAGATTAATGGCATTGGACTTTGAATTTTGCTGGGCAGCTGGTTTGGGGACTCCATGATCATGATCTAGGCATTATAATCACTTCCTAGGAGACAAGCTCCTAAATTTGTGTGAGTATTAGTGTAACTACTATATGCCTATGGATTTTACCGCCTTATTAATATCAGCTGTTGCAATGCTAATAATAAGGTCTCCTGGGAAACAGAAGTAAGAGTTTTGCTCTTGTCCATAACCGGCCAAAGTTCTATTGCCTACTTTGCGTGAAAAGCACAGTTAGGCATTATCCACCAGCTTCCCTCTCCTTCTCATCCTTTTCTTTTCATCTCCTCCTCTTCTCCTTTCATTTTCTCGTGATCTTCTTTCCTTTCTTTTCTCTTCACTTTCACTTGCCCCTCCTATACTTCTCCTCCTCTTCCTCCTCCTCCTCCTCCCACCTTGTCTGCTCTTTATTTCTTTTCCTCTGTAGCATCTTGTTCAGTTCAAAGAGAGTACGAAGGTTGAGATATATAGATATGAGAGAGAGAGAGAGAGAGAGAGAGAGAGAGAGAGGAGATGAGTGACAAGGGGATAGAAGGACTTCTGAGGGTAATGTAAAGAGAATCAGATAGGTCTGCATGCGCAAATCATTAAAGCCGAATGTGATTGATTGATCTAGTCACCTCCAATCCATTTACATTTTTTGTCTCCTAAATTAAGGTGCCTTATTCCACATTCTAGAAATGAGAGAGTAGTGCAATCCACCTAGACATGTCCCCCTAGAGCCCAAGTGAAATTGAGAGTATCTTTAAGCTTCTTTGTGATCCTTCAAGGACCGGAGCACTTAATAGAAAGGTTAAAGAATTGTTATACAGAGATAAGTACAATCCGTTAGGACTTGAAGAGGAAGACTCTAGGAGCTCTCTAAAGATTTGCATATAATTTATTCCTATTTTCTTACTGGTACGGACTATATTACAAAAGTACAGCCATATGGTGCTAGGAGCAATAGGCCAAATTTAAAAACAAGACTTTTCACCTCATCAATGCTACATTATAAGAAGAAGTAGAGAGACTTTTCACCTTATAATGTAGCATTGACGAGGTGAAAAGTCTTGTTTCTAAATTTGTTCGCTTGCTTCTACCACCATATGGATGTACTATTGTAATATAGGCCGAAGCAGTAAGAAAATAGGAATAAGTTATATGCAAATCTTTAGAGAGCTCCAAGAGGCTTCATTAATATATGAAAACTAAGATGGGTTTCATTTTCTCGTTCATGATAAAAGCAACCGCATATGGATAATCTCCAACAATTGTTGTTAAAACCATAAAAAGGTTGGAAAAAACCTAAAGTCCTTGCTTTACATTTTTTTCGTTCTACATTCAATGATAATCATTGGATAGATGAAAAGTTATGTCAGCATCTCGTGATTTTCGGTTTTCCTCCTTTAAAATTTTCCCCAATCTTTTTGTTGAATTTTTTTTTTTAATATAAAGGAAGTTCGGCATTAGCCTACTCTCCCGGACTTGAATTAAATAAAGAAGGAAAAGTACAAGAGAAGGGGACTAGTGCCCACGGGACCCCCCAAATCCCACAAAGCAGGGGAAGCTTTTATAGAGCTTAGATGGCATTACAAAGAAGGTTAATCACCCTCTCCTCACCCTCATGAGGGGCCCACTTGGGTTTAAGCTTGTTATTGATCAAAAGGAAAACTTGATGATGCATGAAGTGGGGGGATTGATTACAATTAACAATCCTTTTGCCAAGGAGGAACAACGATTTCTCAATTGACCACTCCTTGGGGGAGTCACCGAAGTTGAGAGCACATCTTTCCCGCTAGATTTTCCATAGGACCTCCCCTCTGATGGCGTTCCAGAGAGTCGCGGAGCAACTGATCGCTTCTCCCAGCAGGGCTTGCTGCCAACTGAGATGTTTCTGAAGTCTAATTTTCTTTCCAACTGTCTGCCAGAGTCTGTTGGAGTTGGGGAAGGTAAAGAAGATGTGTGGAACATCTTCGATAGACTGGTGGCAGCGTTTGCACCAGGGAGGAATCCCACAAAGTTTGCTAGTCTTAAGGTTGGTCCAGATTCCATGATGAAGAATTTTCCATAAGAGGACAGACTTTTTGATTTCTATGAGGGGGTGCTAGATAGCCATGAACTTCATGTCCCACCGAAGCCATGTCCATGATAGGCACCACTTCTTGTTGAGGTTAACCTGATAGTCAAACGTTTCTTTGATGTTCCGGATTTTTGATAGGCTATTCCCATTCTGCCATTTGAGACCAAGCGAGCTCGATGTGTCGCGTCCCATGAGAAGGCGAGTTTTGTGTCAATCCCAGGCGAGACATCTGCTTTGCAAAGTGTTCCATTCTTCGTACGAAATGTTGACGCAAGGGTCAATATCCTCGAAGTTGATCCGGCAGTTGGTGTCTTGTTTCCAAAGATGTTTCCATTTTTTGAAGCCTTTGTTCCATAACTTCTTGGCATTTTGAATGTTCCAAGATTCCACACTCCGGATGTCATGGATCGAAAACCAGATAGAGTCGTTTTGTATGTTACCGGCAGCCCACTTCCAGTCTTCACTAATTCTTGTGTAGCTTTTGACTTTATTCCAACTCTTCCATAGGGAGCACACGAGATTAGAGCCTTTCGGGAAGACGGTGATCGAGGAAAACAGCAAGGTCAAGATGTCGAGATTCTTCCAATTTAGGAAACCCATGAGAGCCAACTCGTTCTTTTTTCGGAAGATCAACTTGGCCAAGGAGGCCTTCCCATTGCACCAAGCCTTAATCATCCATTTGTCTGCTAGTTTCTTAGCCATGCACCCAATGTCCAGGATACCAAGTCCCCCACTATCTCTATCGTTGGTGCAGATGGACCATTTGATTTTAGGCACCCCCCTTCTATTGTGATCGCCCGTCCAAAGGAATTTTCTACAAATACTATCCAGTTTGGATAGATCTTGCTCTTTCGGTCTCCAACAAGAAAGGAAATAAATGGTAGAAGAAAGGAGGAACTTGTTGATCACCATAGCTCGACCAGCAAGATTGATTTGCATACCTCTCCAATAGTTAAGCTTGTTTTCGAGTTTGGCCAGCACCCAGTTCCACTGCTGTTCCATACACTGCTGTTCCATAGAGACGTGAAACCCCAGGGGGATCCCAAGAAGCCGAAAAATTTGGCCCTACGGAATGATTTGATAGCCATGATCAATGAGAAGGCCGGGCTGAGACCCCACAAAAGCTCTAAAGGCAATCTTAGAGTGGTTGATTATGGATCCAGAGGCTTCAAAAAAAGTAGCAAGACACCTCCAGAACGTCTCCAGGCTGGTACTATCATTGTGAACAAACGTGTTCATATCATCGGCAAAAAGTCTCATGGTGATCTTACTGTGGTCGTGAGGCAAACGAAGGCCTTTGATATTACCAGCTTCCACTTGGTGCGCCACAAGCCTGCTAAGCCCCTCCGTGGCGATGGCAAAGAGAAGGGGAGCCAATGGGCACCCTTGTCTAATAGATCTTCTAAGTTTGATCACCTTCGAAAGTTTTCCGTTAATATTAATTTGGGTCGATTCGTTTCCGAGAAGGGTCGTGATCATCTTGGTGAATTTCTGACTGCATCCAAGATCTTGGAGTGACTGCAGAATATAGTCCCATTCTAGCCTGTCGTAGGCTTTATCAAAGTCGATCTTGAGGAAGACCACATCTTGTTTAGACTCATTTGCAAATTCAAGACCTTCCCAAATATCAATAATGGTTTCCAGAATTGACCTTCCTTTGATGAAACTTTTTTGGTCCTCGCTTAGCCACGCTCTCAAGTGGCAAGAGATTCTATTGGCAATGACTTTGGCGATGATCTTGTATCCTATTTGGAGCATCGTAATAAGACGCTAGTTCTCTATTCTATTCTTTTCCCCTTTTTTGTGTATTAACTTGATAATACCATTGTTGAGACAAGAAGGAAGTGCGCCAAACTTGAGCGCCTCTTGCCAAACTAGACGAAGAGGGGTGGCAAACACCAACTTGAAGGATTTAAAGAACTCATTAGTGAGCCCATCGGGTCCAGGGCTTTTACCGGGAGGGAGGGCATCAATGACCTCAATGATTTCTGCTTCAGAGATAGGGGCATGTAGCAGGGAGCGAAGGTTGAGTGGTATCCTACAGGGGGAAACCCTAGATATGGCTGCCATACAGTCCCTTCTATGGTGGGAGAGGGGGTTCGAGGTCCCCAAGAGTCTCGTGAAGTGCCCTTCAATGATCCCAAAGTTATCTTCTTCCATATTGCATACATTGCCATTTAAGTCTAGCAATAAGGGGATCAATTCTTTGTTATGTTTCCTTTTAAGGATATGGCACATCTCTTTGGTGGGTTTGTCAGCTTTGTCAGCCCACCACTCCTTGAAGAAAATTTGCAAATTTTTCCTTTGTATTTCTTGCTCATATCTCAACAGCGCTCTGATTTTTCGAAGACCTTTCTGGGCTTGAGATTTTCCTTTGTTCACTTCCTCCTCGAGCCTCCAGAGTCTATGGTAAAGAGCTTCCCTACGAGCCCGCCGCACAGTCTCGAGCATCTTCCTGGATCTAATCATGATGTGTCGAGACTTATCGACCGCGCTTCTCCAGCACTTCGCTGGGGACAAGCCAGAGGCAAACGCCTCCTTCCACACATCAACAATTTCTCAATGGATGGAGGGGAGAGAGAAGGTGGACGCAGTGGCATGGAACCAAGGAGCCTTACGGATCTTGTTGGAAGGTTGGAAAGTGATAATGATCGGGTAGTGATCAGAGATGGTGAGGTCGGTGCGTTGCGCAAGGGACGGGTGGCCCCACTAATGAGTAAAACTCTGAGAGATGTAGCATCTGTCTAGTCTAGCCTTCCTCAGGTCCTCGCCCGCTTGGAGATTTGACCAAGAAAATCCATTCGAGTCTTTGAATTCGACCAAATCCAAGTGAAGCTTGGTTTTGTCCCACATTTCTTTCTCCCGACTATCGATGACCCTGCCCTTGCCCATCCATTTGTCCATAGGGTCCTCCACCATGTTGAAGTCACCACAAATAAGCACGTTGTGGGGGAGCGAGTCCAAGGAGGCCCATGTGTTCAATCTCTCTAATTCCCTGTTAGGGGCATACAAAGAAACCAGAGTAAAACAAAGAGGAGCACCAAAAGAAACAGCAATCCATCGATGGCTTTCATCTTCAATTGAGTTCTCAAGCTTTTCAAACCAGAGTTGATTAATACCGATTACCGTTCCACCGGACCCCAGCTGGTGCGCCATTGAAATCCAAACATGGGTCGAGGAGACCTGTCTAAGCCGTTTTTGGAGGTCTTCTCCGTCAATTTTAATCTCTTGAATACATATAAATTCTGGGTTTAGGCTAATGTTGCGAAGCCATTGACCAATGATGGTCGCTCTTGAGGGGTCAGTTAGCCCTCTAGCGTTTAACGAGATGATGATCATTGTCGTAGAGAGCCCTCTTTGCGGGAGGGAGCTTTGTCCTTTCTTTTCTTGGATTCATCTTTCTTTTTCGCTGGGATCGGATCCCGAATTAGCAATTGGTTCTTGTGGGGGCTTTTCCAGGGTAACTCCATAGGTTGTTTTCCTTTGCGGGATGCCTCCTGCTGGGAAGACTTGGGCACCATTTTCAACACCGTTTCTGGAATAGTCGATCCGATGATGGAACTTTCAATGTCCATGTTATCTTCGTTACTAGTGGAAAAGCCGTCTTCTTTGCTTGTAGTGTAGCCCTCCTGGGAGGTTTCTTTATTGTCAGGGATCTCTAGGGCTTTGTCGTTGGTGTCCACCTCAAGTAGGTTCCCACCTGGGTAGTCAAACTCATTGATCTCCTTTACCAGATTGCAATACAAGTTGCTAGAGGGGGTAACTGACATGTTGTTTCGCTCAGAAGTCGCACTAGGGCTTCTTTTCCTTCTTCTTCAGACTTCGATGAACCCGTCTGCATCAGCTTCTGGATTACGGGGGCCCTTGCCTTCCTCTTCCTTCGTCGAGTGGGTCAAAGTGCCTTGAGCATTTTTGGAGGCTTCTTGGTTTCACTTGCTTTTTTGTCTCAAAGGGGAATCTTTAATCCTGTGACCTTGTTGGCCACAACGAAAGCACGCACTGGGAAGGTTTTTGTAATTGATGTCTTGCTCCCATGCATCCCCTTCGCCCAAGTCCACTTTGATCTTCGATGGAAGCGGCATGCTGAGGTCGGCCTCAACACAGATTTGAGGGTGCCACCGAGCGTTGAACGAGTGTCTTGCTCCTTCATAAATGAGACCACCAATGTCCTCGTGTGAGGCCAACGGCTTGCCGATAGGAGAAACAATGTCCCATACGAAGTTGTACAAGAAGTATGGAAGGTTAGGGAGCTCAACCTAGAGAGGGTACCGAAGCGATTTTGATTTGTCGAGAGTAAAATCAGGGGACCATCTGAATAGGCACAGGGTCGCCCGGCCGATTTTGCCAGGTGCCAACGCTTAGGGCTCGAAACGCCATATCTTCATTTTCAAAGACAAGCAACATGTGGCTTGCCGGTAAGAACTGACACTTACAAACAATTAGTCCACAGGGGAACCACTCGTTTCGAAGCCACTATCACACAGTTTCGAGCGGGGGCCTAGGACCAAACATTTGGCCCACGAGGCAAACTTTCTTGAGCTCCTCCTGAGTTGACGGAATTGCAGATCTACTGAGGGAGACCATGGGGGATTCAACACTCTCGGAGGCCCCAGGGGCAGCAAAAAACCCCCCCTCCAACAGAGAGGCCAGGTTACCGGTCTCCTCCAGAGGAGGGGCCCGGTTACTTCTCACAAATGAGGGGGTCGCCGAATCCATGACCAAATTAAAAGGATTTCGCAAAATGTACACGAGGCTCAAAGAAAGCTTTGCTGTCACATATTATTTTACCCTCGAATTGACAGCCAAAAAAGCCCATCTTGAAAATCCCATAATCATCCCGCAATAAAGGGTAGCTCTTTTTTTTTTCCGAATCTTTTGTCTTTTTTTCTTTTTTCCTAGCTTCTTTTTTTTTTCTTTTCTTTTTCTTTCACTTTTTTTCTTTTCTCTTTTCTTCGAAAAAAGCAAGGCCCTCACGACTCTCGCCGCCACATATTGGATTGCTAAAAAAGACTTTCAAAAACCTCTTGAACCAAGGGAGCCACGTGCACAGACTACGGAGGCCTAGAGAAACTGACGATCGCCATGAATCGCACACAAACTACGAGGGACATTCGAATGTCGCCACCGGCGTCTATCGCGACAAAGGGTAAGGGCTGCCTATCGCGACACAAAGGGATGTCTATCGCGACAAAGGGTCAGTTGTCGCGACATAGGGACAGCTGTCTATCACGACACAAAAGCAGCAGACTATCGCGACACAAAAGCAGCAAACTATCGCGACACGCCCACGGATGAAAATCAGCTACAGTGACATCTGGCAGCAAAGCACAACTTCAAGTCACTGGAGCTTCCATGAAAGCTAGAGAGAACTGCTGCAGCTATGATGCGGCCCGTCTGTGCCTCAGTAGGAGAGCAGGAAGATGAGTAATATGGAAGCTACGAAAATGCAGGTCTTCAATGACCAGCCGGATTCTAAACTCCTTTCCAGACGCAGGTCCTTGCCATGATCCTTTTGCTTCTTTTTTCGTTACACAGAAATCCGCTCCCAATAGAAATTGTTGGTGGCGACAGTGCAGACGTCAATTAATGACGTTCTTCATTAACAAAGCGCAGTCCGTCAGCCCTTAAGTCCATCATTCCATCAGCAACGCGCAGTCCATCTCCTTCAGCAATGCCTCCAATGTTCAACAGCCGCTCCCATGGCTCATTCAATATGTTCTAGCTGCTGGCCAAGAAGTCACTTCATATGTTGTTGAAATTTTTTGATGCTACCATATGTTGTTGGATTAAAGGGTGCAGCTCATATGTATAAACGTATAGATGTTGATGCAGGGTGCAGCTCATATGTATAAACGTATAGCAAAATATGTATAAACGTATAGATGTTGATGCTACCATATGTTGTTGGATTAAAGGGTGCAGCTCATATGTATAAACGTATAGATTTTGCTGAATCTCTACTTATTATAGTGTCAGCATTGTCCTATTATATACAAATCTGTGTCATACTCGACCTAATTAGTATAACTTTCATGTTAATTACTTGCACGCAAGCTCTAATAAAAGTAATCATTGATAAAAAATTTCGACATTATACAACATGCACACACTTTCATGAATGCGTGCATGCACACGTACAATACATACATGCATACATGCATGCATGCATACATACATACATACACACACACATACATACATACATATATACAAACATGCACATATACATATATAAATACATGCACACATACATATATACATACATGAAAACTTCAAGATATCTCAATTTGAAGGAAGGAAGGACAAACTATTCCAAATCTTGTGTCTTAAACGAGGGATGGAGAGGGGAAATCTTAAGAGCGCTATTGTGAAATTTCCCATCAAGATATCAAAGCTACAGAGACCTTGTTGCTTTGGAGCTCAAATTTGAAGGAAGTTATGATTATGTTCTGAGCATGCCATATTTAACTCATGAGCCTAATGAAAAGGGAGAATGGTCCATTTCATGTTGATTGAGTTATCTTAATATTAATTACTTTAATTGCATCTTGCAGTTACACAAGAGATAGGCATGATATAATTCCAATCTCCATGCTACCTTCATCCGATTTGTCTAATCATCTCATGGAGAGTCTCTCTTGACTCAACCTTATCTCTCTGTTCCATGAGAATCCTATTTGAATAACTTATATCAATCCAGTCAAGGGTTTTTTTTTAAGTGTATTATCATGCAACTCTTTTTGTCCGTCTCTATCACATGATGGTACTCCTCATCCGATAAATTCAAATCAAAGTTATGGTTGTCTGTAAGTTTCATACAAGAAATTTATTTGATGTACCCGAAGAACATGAAAGTAACTTACAAGAAATTTATTTGATGTACCCGAAGAACATGAAAGTATCCAAAGGTAGATATGTTAATTGCTTTTTTTTATATCGTGTTGGGGGAATCTAAATCTAAACTTAAAACATAGCTTCTTCCTTTATTGTAATCATGCATCACCTTACTTGTTCTACATTCTTGAACGTATCAAGGTTTTGATGAAGGCAACCAACACTACAAGAAATACGGATGCATAGCAATGATTAAGGCGACACAATTTTGTCGCTATAGAATTGCAAAATGCATCGCAATGAGCATCGCGTGCGAACCGTCGATTGAACGACAAATAAAACGACGGTTTTTTTTTACGTACGGCACGACGGGATGTGCGACGCTCACAAAGAGTGTCGCTAATGCGATGGTTTTAAAAAGCGTCATAGAAGTGACGCTTTTGCGTCGCAGAAGGGACGCTAAAAACGTCGCATAAGCGATGCTAATAAATGTCGCTTATGCAATGCCAATTCCAGTGGTTTTTACGGTGTGTTACCATCGCTTACACAACCGTCTGTTGACAAAAAAAAACATTGGAGGCTCTTCGACTCACGCATCTGATTGAAGAGCTCTCCAACATTCGCAATTGCGTTGCGCTTACGAGCTGAAACAAGTATATGCAGAATTGTTGTTTTGCCTAAGCTCTATCTTATTCTCTCTCTCTCTGTCTCTGTTTCTCTCTTTCTACATCTTTCTCTCTTTGAATTCTCTCTCTCTCTATCTATCTCTCTCTCTCTCTCGCTCTCTCTCTCTCTCTCTCTCTCTCTCTCTCTCTCTCTCTCTCTCTCTCTCTCTCTCTCTCTCTCTCTCTCTCTCTCTCTATTGCAGGTTATTCAAGAAGCTAACCAAGCAAAAAGTATGGCTAACTATTCTAAGTACAATTTCTATTCTTTGTATATCATTTGAATTGTGTTATTTTCATTAGATAGCATACTCACACTTATTGATATGCACATATACACTTACACATGATGAAGGTGCACGTTCACACATATACACATATACAAATGCACATACACACACATATATACACACAGATACATGTGCACATACACTTAGACATACACACATATACACATGCATATGCACAAACATTTCTACAACCACATAAAAAGACTTACATGCATGCATTATTGCATATATATATACACATACACACATTAACATATACGTAAATACATGTATATGCACATCCACATGCATGCACATTCACATGCATGAACATGGATGCAAATGGAAATGCATCCACATACACATGCATGTTTCATACATATACACATGCATATACATACATTATACACATATATACACATATATATGCACATACGTACACACACATATACACATGCACACACACATGCACATACATTCATATACACATATACATGCACATACACACATATACACATAGAGTTACACATATACATGCACATACATATACACACACATACACATGCACATGCACATACTCATACACACATATACACTTACACATGCACATGCACATACATACATATACACACACACACACATGCATGTACATACATATTCACACACATACATATACACTTACGTACACACATATGAATGAATTATATAATTAAAGTATTAAAACACATGCTTAATATAAACAATAATAATAGTCAATAGAACAAAACTCTTCATTACTTAATACCATACACACACTTCAAAACATAACTAAAATGAAAAATATATAGATAAAATATATATATACATAAATGTAAATACATATAATCCAATGTCATAATCAACTAGAATCCTAATCATCATCATCATTATCATCATCATCATCATCAGCATCATGATCATCGTGATCATCCTCATCATCATGATCACCTTGTGACGATCGAGATCATCCCTCCTGTGTCTGTCTCTCCACCTCATCCATATCTACCTCTCCATAATACTCATGTATTACATATAACAAACATAAATAAGTAAAAGAATTAAACCATTCATAAAAATAAAATAATTATATAAAATTTAATAATACTCACAAAGGCATCCGGATGATCTCGCATATACTCGCTCAAACGCCGATATCCAAAATGTGTAGCATACTCGATCTCATCTTTCGTAGGATACCGGCCATAATCCTTTCGCTGCATTGAAATAAATAAAAAAGATGTGGCTTGCATTTTAACTAAAATAAAAAATATACTCACAATAACACATATACTTACAAATGTAGCTACAAAACCATGATGGCCCATTTGGCCTAGGTGCGATGTGTGGCCCGACTCCACTCTCTTCTTTGCAGAAGCCTGTTTATTTAAGAAAAAAGAAATACATAAATTAAATGTAAAAAATTACTAAAATATATGAAAATTATAAATATAAACTATTAAGTTATGTACCTACTGCTGAGGAAATGACTCCTAAAGACGAAGCTGTCTATGGAAAAACTTCCACGTCTCAGGTGGTATGTTAGGTCACCTCTTATTTTTTTCCACCATACAATATCTCCTATTAATTTAATCTCAAACAGAAAAAAAAATCAGAATACATACACATATATACACACACATAAACATACACATACCCACATACACATATACATGCAAACATATATCCATACATATATGTATACATATATACATATACATACAATATATAACATAAACACACATATACATATCCACATATATATGTACACACACATGCATGCATATACACTCATTCATACAAAATACATGCATTTATCCCACAATAATGTGTATTTGTGTATATGTGAATATGTGTGTATGTGTAAATGTGTATATATGAATATGTGTGTATGTGTAAATATGCATATGTGATGGTCTTCCTGATTCATATCAGAGTTTTGCTTCTACTCTTCGGTTGATGATGAAAGGCAATCTGAATGCCTTATCATTTGAGGAGTTAGTCTTTGTTCTGTTGTAGGAAGATCAGTCCAGGCAGAACAGGTCCATTAGGTGTGTTGCAGATCAAGCTTTCCTGGCTAGTCAAAAGGGCAAAGGAAAATGGAGCTCTTCTACTAGTAAGCAGAAATCAGCAAATGCTACACATTCGAAGAATCAATGTCCAAAACTGGCTGCAAAAGAGGCAAAGAAAAAGGAGGCTGGACTTTGGTAACTTTGGTATCCTTCCTAGGCTCTTGACATGCTTCTTTTTTCTCATACCGCGTGTGAAGTTGGTGCCATCCTTGTATATGCGTCCTTCATACTAGCTGAGCCTACATGAAGAGTACTCTCCACGTCTAGCAAACGAGTCAATGGGGGAGCTACGGCCACCTTAGGGAGGCTTTTCTCTTGTCACCAACCATTCGAAACAAACGAGGACTAACAGCCCTTGATTTGAGGTATCAACCAATCTTGGAAACGAACTATTGTCACATCACAAGCAAATACTACAAGGCACTCTCGAAGGCTCTTGAACCACAAAAGACACTCCCCTCACAAAGCGAAGAGTGCCCCAATGGAAAACCTCCATGGACTAAACTAAAGCAAATCACAGGGAAAGCAAATCAATCTCAAAGCTTGCAAATAAGCTTCAAGAAAGCTCAAACCTTAGTTTTTAGTTTCCAAGACATTAGGCTTTAGCTTTCAGCATAGCCACTCTTCCCACAAATCTGCAATGAGCACACACCAACACCCTCACTGATTATGAAACATCTTCCATTACTTCACTCACAATAGAGAAAATTCTCTCGTGTAACACACATCCTTGGCATAGATGCACACATCCAAATATACAAATTCATGGAATCAACCACCTTTTCAAGATCATGTATGTTCGAATGGATTCAGGTTCTAGTTTTAATGATAAAACGTGATCATCCGAATGATTCTCTTTGACATGTGCACAGAAATCCCAATTTTTAAAATTCTTTTTCCCACCCTATCCGTTATCCCTTATGCAATGTCATGCAATCCATTCACTCGTTGGGGTGCATGATGTACCAAACGCTATATCCCCTTCAATATTTCTTTGATCTGTGGTTGATTACTTCACTTTATTCTCATTCGTCTCCTCTTTTAGAGCTCGTAAATGCAAATCCTAGCCTCGTAAACCCAAGATTAAGCCCCTTTGATCACCCTTCAATCACACACTTAAACTCCGCTCATTCACAGAGCCGAAGGACCACCCACATAGTGAAAATTGGTCTCTCTCTCTCTCTCTCTCTCTCTCTCTCTCTCTCTCTCTCTCTCTCTCTCTCTCTCTCTCTCTCTCTCTCTCTCTCTCTCTCTCTCTCTCTCTCTATCTATCTATCTATCTATCTATCTATCTATCTATCTATATACACTACAACATATCAGGCATATACCAAGGCTTCTACCGAGGAAAATGAACGGGTGCGATTTTGCGTCGACATCGGTGTAAGGGTCGGTGTAGGCATCGGAAACAAAGCATCGGTATAAGCATCGGTATGAGCGTCGGTATAAGCATTGGTATATGCCTCGGTATAAGCATCGGTATAAGCGATGGTATAAGACATGGTATGCCTCTTGACAAAATAGTCGGTATAAGCATCAGTATGTGCCTGGGAATACCGACGCTTATAGCGACCATCATATCTGCAAATTTTTTTGTTGGGCAGAGTGTGTTGCCTCTTGCTACAGCAACATTCCCATGTTTTTGTGTAGCAAAAGACAATACATTCTGCCCAACAAAAACTTGTGTACATGTGACATGTATGACAGGCAACAAAAATATGCATATGCATGTGAGTATGTTATATGTATGTGTATGTTATATGTATGTGTATGTATATGCATGTTTGTATTTAATATGTATGTGAGTGTGTATGTAATATGGATGTGTGTATGTAATATGTATGTGAGTATGTGTATGCATATGTGTGTGTATGTATGTATGCATCTCTCTTTATCTCATTCTCTTTCTATTTCATATCTCTCTCTCTCTTTCATCTCTCTCTCTCTCTTTCATCTCTCTCTCTCTCTCTCTCTCTCTCTCTCTCTCTCTCTCTCTCTCTCTCTCTCTCTCTCTCTCTCTCTCTCTCTCTCTCTCTCTCTCTCTCTCTCTCTCTCTCTCTCTCTCTCTCTCTCTCTCTCTCTCTCTCTCTCTCTCTCTCTCTCTCTCTCTCTCTCTCTCTCTCTCTCTCTCTCTCTCTCTCTCTCTCTCTCTCTCTCTCTCTCTCTCTCTCTCTCTCTCTCTCTCTCTCTCTCTCTCTCTCTCTCTCTCTCTCTCTCTCTCTCTCTCTCTCTCTCTCTCTCTCTCTCTCTCTCTCTCTCAGAGTCTGTAGATGGTCCATATTATTTTATATGCTGATGATATTGTACTGGTTTCAGAGTCTGCAGATGGTCTACAACATCATCTACATATGACTTTTGCAGACACAGAGGGTTATCAATGAACCTTGGTAAGACCAAGGTCATGATCCTTCATACATCAGCACAGGTATGCAGACATAGTTTGTTCACAGCAGCAGGTGGACCGATTGAGGTGGTCGGATCATATGTGTACTTGGAGGTGACATTTACACAGCATCTGGGGTCTTCTCTATGTCTCAGGCAGCCCGTGATCGCAACACACGTGGGTATGCAGCACTGGCTTTGATGGAGAGACAGTGCCACCAGGCATATTTTCAGGAGCCCCGTACAAACGGGTGGCTCTTCGACACTTTGGTTATGCCAGCACTCATGTATGGGGCAGCCATATGGGGACCAAGCTTAGCTACATCAGTATGGACAACATTAGAGAGGCCACAGATCCTCATGATTGCCAGACTTATCCATAGCAAGCCTTCCGTACCACATGATATCATTAGAGCAGGGCTCGTTGCACCACCAATGTTAGTTGAGGCACTATTTCAGACAATATGCCAATTACACAGTTTTTGGAGCATGGATACAGAGCGCATTGCCTATTGTGCTTTCCAGGCATAACATGATATGGCATTAGCAGGTGACACCTCCTCATGGTATGCATAGACACGAGACTCGTTGGCCCACCATGGCTTTGACATAGACAGGCTACCACCACTACAGTACGACTCACATGCACCCACCTACTCGCTCTCTCATCAAGAGAGGAATAGGGTCATTCGTCAGGAGGTATGGCATACATAGATACAGAGGACATGGGTGAGCCCTAGGTATACATTGCCATCGAAAATGCTCTATTACCGTGAGCATTTCCTACATATATCAGACCAAGGTTTCATCGAGATTCTAAGATACATGTAGACATACCTACCTCACCACCTTCGAGTCGTCATTGGGCAGCTCCGGGTTTCATCACATCAGCTCGAGATTGAGAGGGGTCGGTCCAGGGGAGTCCCCTGTGAGGAGAGGTGGTGCCCAATATGCGAGACAGAGGTAGAGAGTGAGGAGCATTTTGTTATCAGATGCCCAGTATACTTAGACCTACGAGCACAATTGTTGTATAATTACATGGGTCTAAGGGGTAGAACCCTTGGGTTTCTAGGTGTGAAACCCTTTGGATTTATGGTTTATTTACCCCTTTTAGATGGGTCTTGAACCTTAGGGCTAATTCTCTAAGGTTGAGCACCTTAGGCTTAATTGGAAGCTTCTCCTAGCCACTTGGCTTATACCTGAGAGCTTGGAGAGTCGTCTTTTAGAAGCCATGTGATTTCATGTGATATCCTAAGCTTGGAAACCATGTGACCACCTTAGGGACCCATGTGATGGAAGGTATACATGTCCCCTTGAGAGGGACATACCCCCTTGGAGTTGGAGCTATATATTGGAGGGGTTGGTTGGGTGGAAAGACATCTCTCTTCCTAGTGTGGGGCCTTGCTAGTTAGTCTTCAGTTCAGTTGTGTGAAGGCTATGGAGTCCTTCCACAACAATGGTATTAGAGCTAGGACTCTTGAACTTCATCTCCATTTGAGGTCATCTCCATTTGAGATCTTGAATTTGTGAGTCTCAATTTGAATTTGAGTTCTACGATGGTTCATACGTGACTCGCGGATGTGAGTCCTTTCTTCTTTGTTGAAGAAGGCAAAAGAACGTCCAGTTGTGTGAAGGCTATGGAATCCTTCCACAACAATGGTATTAGAGCTAGGACTCTTGAACTTCATCTCCATTTGAGATCTTGAATTTGCCAGTCTCGATTTGAATTCGAGTTCTACGATGGTTCATACGTGACTCGCGGATGTGAGTCCTTTCCTCTTTGTTGAAGAAGGCAAAAGAACGTCGAGTGACCCCTCCCCTGGACGAGCACTAGCCCGTCCAACAGGTGGCTACTATCATGTACAGCTAGCTCACAGAGTGAGGAACTTGAACCGCTAGGCACTCCTTATCAAAGTGCACGCATACGTGTGCATAATCATCGCGGAGTATCCGTCAGACGTGCGTGATGAGATGAGCTCAACATGCGCTCGTTCTCTTTTGGAGGAGATAGTTCTAGTGTAGTATATGAAGAGCGTCCACCTGCGGAATCGCTTGTATATGGGATAATATCCAGCTTTGTCAGATTCGCTCCTTGTGCAACCAACTAAAGCTACAAGCATCAGAACGCGCCATAGCTGAGACCTCATAATATACGCTATAACTCGGTTTTGAATGCATGTCGACAACTCCTCACATCTTCTACAGTTAGTATGTGATAGAAGACTGATGCACTTCTAGGATCGTTCTGCTAACTCACCTCATCATCTAGATGGGTAGAAAGTCCATCTATTTTTCATCGTGACGCAGTTTCAAGATCTTCGTCTCGCCAACGGACACCGCAACCATCATGAATCTCGGATGGTTTGTCTCTCGCAGTACGGGAGCCTCCAATATTGACTACGAACAAGGCCTCGTTTGTTTTCTGGCATGGCGGCAAGCTAAGTGGGAGAGACAAGATTGTTGATATATTTAGGTAGTGATGTGTGTGAACACACTAGGACCGCCAGGGCACTTTTTTCCCTCTTTAGGAGGTTTTTTTCCCCCGGCTTGTATATACGCCTATTGCCCTAATGGGCTACTTATCTTTGTACATTCTCTAGTAATACATTCAGTATTGTGTGTTTGTGCTCCAAGCTTCTTCTTCTTCCTTGTGTTGTTCGCATGCTTCCACAGACGTCTATCTCCAACAATTGGTATCAGAGCAGGTCGTCGCTTCATCTAGGGCGCCATCGACACTCCTCCGTTTTCCAGTCTCAGAATCGCACAAATTTTGGTGAGCATACTGAGCGTGTTTCCGAGATCAAAACAGCTTCGTTGTCTGGTGCCGAAATCGCGATCTGAGCTCGTTTCGGCCTCCGAACGCACTATCGCAACGCTTGTGCAGGCTATTTTGTCTTTTTGTGCCAAAGGTATATACCAATTTCTGTTCGCCAGTTTAAGCGTCTCGAAGTCTACTACAGGTCTAGCAGAACTCCTCTAGGCAGTCATGTTCAACTTTTTGAGATACAGTCAATTTTATGCATCGAGGTATTTTAGTCACCGGCCATGGCTGAAAGCAGTGATGTATTCCGTATGTTGGTTGTTGAGGATAAGTTGGATGGTACCAACTACCCATTATGGGCTTATATGATGCGACATGTTTTGGTTGCAAAAGGATTGTGGAACATTGTGCAGGGTGTTGAAAGACGTCCTGTTACACCTCCAACGACAGGTACTGCAAATACATGTGTTGGAGCTGATGAAGATGGTGTCGAAGATGATATTCCACAGATTCCTGTTCGTGCAGCTGTTTCTGTTGCACCTACTGCAGAGCAAATTCGTTGGGATGGCGGAGATGCCCAGGCACATGCATTGATAGCTTTGTCTGTCAAACGTGCCATTATTCCTCATATTCGCTCTTGCTGAACAGCTAGGGATGCTTGGGATACACTTACCACATTGTACCAAGCTAGGAATGAGGCTCGTGTTGCTTACCTCCGAAAACAGTTGGAAAGTGAGCATATGAATGGTGATTCTATGGACAATTTCCTAACAAAGATCAAAGATTTGAAGGAACAGTTGATTTCTGTTTATGAGGTTATACCAGATAGCTCACTTGTGCAGACCATTCTGAATGGTCTTCCTGATTCATATCAGAGTTTTGCTTCTACTCTTCGGTTGATGATGAAAGGCAATCTGAATGCCTTATCATTTGAGGAGTTAGTCTTTGTTCTGTTGCAGGAAGATCAATCCAGGCAGAACAGGTCCATTATGTGTGTTGCAGATCAAGCTTTCATGGCTAGTCAAAAGGG